>CM029122.1:24767074-25367074 GCA_016859345.1 Istiophorus platypterus
TGGACATCAGCAATATGTGCTTGATGAGGTACATTTTATTATAGGTTTTTCTTTCAGAGTGGCTGGGATGTGGCCCACGCCTTTTGGTGAACTGTACTTTCCGGAAGCTCCTTTTTCTCATCTTGCCCCCTAATCCTCAACCTCATCAGCTCCAGTCAGCAAGACCCCCCTTCCCTCCCCCTCCTTCTCCTGAACCAGCGACATGGCATTTGCACTGCTGAGGAGAATGTGAGCTAATGAAAGTGTAAAGCCTGTGTTCACTAGAGTATAAAATTCACATTTGGCCAAGACCGGCTGTGCAATCTGATATTATGAGCCCCACCGCAGAGAGAGCGCAGGCTTGAAATAGCAAGAAACAGCAAGGCAAACACAGGAGAGGGACACAAAGTCAAAGTGTGTTTTTGTCATATGATTCTATGGCATCGACAGCAGGACTAGATTCATATAAACCTTTATGGTGGAATAGTCAAAGATGTCTGCAATCCTGTAACAATGCGGAGTTACTGTTAAAATCAAGGCAGCACAGTTTTGACAGAAACCTCATCAAGATGGCTCACTCTTTGTTTAAAAGAAAGAAGAGACGCAAGTGATGAGTGAGACACAAGGTACTGTATGCCGCCATCTTGTTTCTTGTGTACATGGAGCAACCGCTTGCCCGTATTAAATGGAGGTTTGCTGTGGACAGAAATGAGGTCAGAGTTGGCGTAAAGACATGACGCAAACAGCCATGAAAAAAGAGGGAAAAAAGTACAAACTTCTTTCTCTTGTGAAAGCATAGACAACACTGTAGATGGAGAGATTTCAGTAAAATTCCAAAATATAAGAAATCTGATTAGATTTTGGTTGTACCTCTAAAAGCTCCTCTCCAGTAAAAATAAATTATCTTGCATGCTCTTCATAGATTCCTCTTTTATCATCTCCACACTCAGCAGCCCAATTTGCCCTATTGTTTTTGAAGTAGTTATTCAAAAGTTGTAAAAGTGAAGTAAAGCAGAAAAATAATGTACAAGGCAAGGATAAGTTATTGGCAGAAAAAACGAGTCTTTTGTGGAAACAGTAGTTCCAATCCATCCAGGTCAAAAGTTCAGTCACATTAAGACTGGTTGACCTATTTTCTCCACAGAAACTTGGGAATCCAGCTTTGTTCAGTTTGTCCTCTAGCCTCTGTCCATTCAAATTAATCACTGATGTTTTTTTGTTGTTTTTTCCAGTTGAGAAATCTCATTTCAATGATGTAAAGAAGCCGATAGAATTATATAATGGGCATTATTAATTCTATAATTAGGATTTATTCTCTTGTTAATGCAACCAACATAGAAATATAATAATATTAGTATACCTATAAGTATTTCTACTAACTACTGTCATCATGTTTTAGATTTCTACTCCTACCTCCTCATACTTACTGCTAGTGCTGCTTCTTTATTCTTGACTGCTAAAAGTTAGCACTGTTAATACAACTGAGACTACTACAACTATTTAACTGCTATTAACAACCATTTTGCTCATTTACTCCATGCATGTTTTTCATGTTGGCCTTGCTATAATTTTGCTAATGATATGCTTTTTCATATGTTTATTGCTTGCTCTGTGTATCGTATGATTGTCTGCTGCATATTTACGAATAATACCGAATAATGCTTCATAATGTTGTTTGTTTAGTTTATATATGATAACCATTAATATTAAATAATGCTTTTCATGTGTATTGTATTGCTCTGTGTTAGTATCAATAACGTACATTAATGATGTCCAGTATGATATGTTTACTCACAATAGTATTCTTTTTTTTATTGTCGTTCTACATGCTTATGATCTTGTTTCAGTAATGTGACTATGAAACATCTATCATTGGAATACAGATGTAACATACAGTCACCCTGAAAACAGTGATTTTAGCAATCGCATTTACAGTGATGTTTAATAACCCAATAGTTAAATAAAAGGTACTTATGAAACTGTTCCTAATGCAGTTTGTACTACTTTGTACTACACCAGTAGTGGAAAAAAAAATTTATTTGTAGTAATCATAATAAAATCATTAGTATGTTTCTTTTGATACTTAAAGCACAGACCTTATTATAGTTTTGAACTTTTTTTAAGAGAGATGAAGAGATGAGATGCCCTGAGGCAGGTCTTCTGCTTTGAAAATAAATCGGTTGTTTGCAGTTGATGTGGACTAGAAGGTGTTTTCAACTGTCTTCAGTGCTTTTTTTGCATCTAGCAAATTTTCATGTTGTGGTATTGTGCGGGCGTGTTATGTAGTATGGTATTGTCACTTTGGATTAGGTAAAGAATATGAGTATTTTCTTGACTAACGTGGCCTCTTTGCAACCACTATTACAGTACTACTACTTCTATCAGTCAAATTCTCATTAAAATATATATGTTTATTGTACTTATTCTCAAGGTTCATTATTTAAATCTGGCCGTGTTTTTTACACTATAGGATTACCACAACATTCCTCTTGAGTACAGACCTTGACTCACTAACATGGAACTGGTCATAGGAGAATCATACATGGTCATTTGAATTTCATTCTTTCTCAGGCTATCATGATGATTTATCATTAGTCACTATCATCAGCTGCAACCACAGTCCTTTGTTTTGTTTGCTCAGAGGATGGGAGGTTGATAAAAGATAAGGTCAAAAGTCATGGAGGCATAACGGTTGTTTTTCTCCATCAGAACAGGATCTGTGTGCAGGGTGAACTGGTGTAGCATCCTGAAGAGCCAAGCTGGCAATTATCATCAGGCAGGAGCAGAAATTACAGCCATACCTATATGATTGCACGCTATCACATTTCAGCCGGGTGCATAATGCCAGGAAAAAACTACCCGCCCTTAGTCTGTAGCCTTTCTTTATTGTACAAAGTGTATTATATTCTACTTACACACACTCAGCTGTACATATGATACATAGAGAACAGGAGGATCAGCACTATTTTACCAAGTTTGGTTAGGGTGTATGTAGGCCAGTGTGTGCCAGAGAGTGCAGTGGCCCCTCAGCTATAGGCCATATTATTATGGGCATGCCTTTGCTTCTCTCTGCTTCTTACTCGCTGTCAGGTGACACTGTATTTTCTATATAACCAGGTAAAGCTGTGTTTTTGCCTGCTTTTCATTTGTCTGGTGGACAGATGTTTGGCATTGTTTTTTTCAGTGCTCAGCTCATTTTACTGTGTGATGCACAAAACTATATACCATGAGTGAGACAAATGATATAATATGTTGGTGAATTATATAAGGAGAGGCAGATGAAACCACTACATTAAAAATATGCAATGTTTCACAAGCAACCATGTATACTCAGAATGACTGTACGATTTTATATACATCTAATATGGGACTGAAGATTTATATATATATATATATGTGTGTGTGTCTGTGTGTGTGTGAGAGAGTGATAGTCAGGTGAAATTATAATTAATTCCATTCGATGACTTTGCAAGTAAAGTCTTTCACTGCCCGATAAAATCTTTTGAATTATATGTGTCAATTATGCTCAACTAGGACAAAGTCAATTACCACATAAGGAAAATCTGTATTTTTTTTTTTTTATTTTGGTCACCTTTACAGTGTGATTAGTCAGAATAAAATAAAAGTGGTGTATTCAGGTACGCTTTTTGTAGGAAATACATATTTACAGCCTCTCGATTTCACAACATTGACTGCTTATACGAAGTATAATTCTCCTGTTAATCAGGTCAGTATTAAAATGATAATACACACCAAATTCTGATATGTTTAGCATAATTATATTTCTCTTATTTGGCTATCAATTTCAGGTTGAAATACCGATTATTTTCTGAAGCTTATATTTTTGAAAAAAAAAAAAAGTTTACTCATAAAAGGCTAAGTGTAAGAAACCCAATAAAAGGTACTGATTTTCTCACTCATATGAGCAATTACAGAATGGCTTTTGTAGTATTATTAATCTTTTTGATTCATATTTTTATTCTTTGTTTTGCCTCTTGGGCATTGTTATTGATATACAATTAGTAAGGGTTTATTTTGAGATTTACCATTGGAGTATAGCTTTCAAGTAGCTAAATTGACTTTTTTTTTCCTGTGTAAATGTATAAGCACATCCTTTGCACTTGAATGTCACCTAGCATTAAACATTTACAATGAAAGTACAAACAATGAAAACATTTTCACATAGGAAAAAACATTTCTGCTTTTCCTTTCTGAGTGGAGATCTTAGTGTGTCTCGTCCTTTGGTGCTTGAGTGACTGAGAGAAACTGGTCATTGAGAGGTCACTCAGAAAGAGAGATTCAGAGAAAGAGAAAAAAATGTGTTCAACAGAAATACTGAGAAATGGAGGGCACATTGGAAATCACACTCAAATGCACACAAATCAAACTCACCTCTTGATATATTTTTGTAACATTGCAGCAGTGAGGCTTTGGAAAGAGTTGAAAGGGTTGAGTAGAAAAAGGTAATGCACTTTCACAGTGCCATGTGTATGTGGCATTTCAGTCGGCAATAGCCAAAGATAGAGCTGCTCTGCCCTTTTCCATCACAGCTTTAAGTCCATACTTCAATCATAGCACTGGAGTAGTATTTTCTCTGACATGATGCCCCCCGGTGCTTTTCCATGTCCTGGCCTCTTACGAAGTAAAGTTCACACTTTATACCAATGACAGCCCTGGGCTCTTAACCTTGTTCAGAGGGGAGATTCAACAGGTGAACACCTTGGACTCCTTTAATTTGCCTTGGTATTCATTTTCCCCAGTGAGAAGGGAGTGAAGTTTCAAAGGAGTGGTGACCTTAAATTGTGTGGAATGTAGTGTGGAAGAAACTGACAAGCCGAACGTGCTCTCACCAAATGGCATATCAAAAACACACTGATTTCCTTCAGTCATTTCATGTGCTATCTCAATGCATATTTCAGTTATTTGTGTGCCATTTCAAACCACATCGTTTCTCTAACCTCTAACTCTAACCCTCTAACCCAGCATTAAATGACACATGATTGTGTGTCAAATGTCCTCAACGTGAGATCACGTAGAAAAACCACAGTTTTCATCTGATAAATCCTCAGAAATTCAATGTTTTTTACAAGACCTCATGCCTTTATAAAAGTCAACTTTATAATTCCCATTCCCATACAAATATCATAAAGTCAGGAAATTCAGTTTAGTTCCATTTAATATAATTAAAAACTACTCTACATTAGATATAATTTAAATACACTGACAAAAAAAGGAAAGTGACATGTGAAATGCAGTTGGGACAAAACGGATTGTCTATTTTAAAAAAAATTCTAAAATTATCTAATCATGCACTTTTAAAAATCATTTTCATCACTTAAATCAAATTTTTTTGCATTAAAGAATTGAACTGTATGAAGTCAAATGGAAAAAAAAAACTTTCAATTTCTTTTTTTATTGTGAAAACCAGAATTATATTTTATTGTGAAAAACAAACAAAATAATTTATACCAAACCAAATGTAATTTCATTAAATTTCATAAGAAATGGGTTACAATACCAATTTTTGAATATTAAATTAAATTTCTCCATTTGAACTTTTTCCTGATTTTCTAATTTTAAATGCATTTAAAATTAGGTTTTGTTGTGAAAATTTAAACTTTATCTTATCATGGAAAACAAATCGAACAAACAACAAAAACGTTATCATCCATAAAAGTGGATCTACTTCAACTATAATTGTATTCTAAAGCAAAGTGAAAATTCAAATGAAACGTTTAGATGATGTTCATATATTTTCAAAAGTATGTCATACTGTAAAAGAAAAAAATATAGAATTTACAGTGTTTTAGCTTTCAAAATAAATTTTTGTTTTGAAGACAAAAACACAATTAGCAAACTTAAAATCTTATACGATTCAACTTTGTGTGTGTTATAATTCAAATTTCTATTAAAAGTAAATTCTACATGTGGCGAGTTTAACTGTAAATTTATATGTCCAAATAATTTCAAAATTAAGTTTTATTGTGAAAAAAAAAAAAGCAAATGTTGAAAAATGTATGTAATGTAACTGATTATATTATTCATTCAAATTCAAAATATGTTTAGCAAGCGAGACTTTAAAGTGATAGCTTGCATTATGAACTTTAGCTAGCTATTCTGACAACGGTAAAAAGTTAAATTGTTTAAATTTATGATTTATAAAATCACGACCTCGATTCAAAATTTTTTCAGTTTAAAATGTTTGTTTTATCAAATAAAATGCAGAAAATAAAAACTTCTGGCATTTCATGTAAACCTTGCAGTGTAGATATGTAATGTACTAATTAATCCCATGTCACGGATTAATGATGACAGTGTTAATTAGTTTGACTGAAAGTATGACTGGATTTGTGGCCTTCCTGGAGGTATATGCAGCAGCGCGTGGGTTCAGCTAACGGTTTTCCATCGGTGCCCAGTTTGTACAGTAGACGGCACACTCGCTCCACATTAGATCAGCAGAGGCCTAATGGCTGCACTTGGATGTGACACAACTGTGGCAGTGTGTGGGCTGTACAGACGCACTGACCGAGCACTCACCTCTCTCTAAACACTTTATTTATTTATTTCCGCTCATGGATTAAAGCGCTTTTGTAGACCTAACCTACATAACAGCTTGGTGCAGTGGCAAGCTCGTCAACCAGGCTCCTTGATACAGATATGATGAGGGTGCTTAGAAAGGAAGACAATGGATGCTCAAACAGTGCCATTGGCCCAGATCATTACTGAAATACCACATAGACCCTTGATTGCCCAGTATTGAGTTTAGCCACTGAAGCACATTATGCTATACTGAATGGCCTAATCAAAAATAATTATACGTATATCGTGAACTGGGACTGGCAGAGACAGGAGTCATCATTCTCCTGGTTTGTTTATATTGAGCGGCCAGTCAGGTTGTTGTTGTTTGTTGATTAAATTTGAACTCTTTCTTCGGCTTTTGTGGATATCAGTATTTCAGGAGGTCATAATGTTTGCAAAGGTGCAATTACTTGTCGTTGTGAGCTCTCAACATAGCCACTCGTAAAACTTTAAAATACATGTACAGTACTTATGTGAGATTGAGTGTGGGCATTTTTAACAGATTTATATGAAGCAATGTACTGTAATTTTTTGTAAGAATTTTTACTTCAGAATTTCTCTCTCTCTCTCTCTCTCTTTCTCTCTCTCTCTCTCTCTCTCTCTCTATATTATATCCTATAATAATATACTGTATTATTATTATATTATATATGAATGATGGCTTTTTTGAGATTTTTTTTGGCATGATTCTATACTTATTTTTTCTTTCTTTTAGAGATTTTTTTAAACCTGCTATAAAAAGATTTTGTACTTTTTAACTTACTACACTGAACTTGTGTCTCTTTTTAAACTTACTTTAACTTACACTTTGTTGTGTCTGGACTTACTGTAATCACGAATGTGTGCTTTTATATCTCTTACCTTGTTTTATAAATACAAATATATAGTCCCTTTGTTAGACTCATAAATTATACTAGTAAACATACTATATAAATTAATGACAATTTACATATTGATGACTGACTTTCAAATGAACACAAAACATAACACATTTGTACTATGTATTGTTGTTATTACAACAAACCACACTTACCAGTATATAGTATAACACATGAATTAATTCCAAACCTTATCTAACTACACAGGGGGTGAATATGCTTTTTGAAGTTGATAAGAAAAACTAGAAAGTACAGTACATTTACCATTTTACCATATGTTAAATAATTTACATATATTTGTGATTCATTTTCAGATTCAAGTATTAAATTATAGTATTGCTATTTTTACTCAAAAAAGTAACTGAACATAACTTCACCCAAATTATGGTATTACCACACAAATACACAAATGTATGTAGACTCGTACATGCATGCTTTATACATACATTGCTCAAGGAACTGTTGTATGAAAGCGAAAGAAAAACAGCCCATAAATATCATGACAACACATAGTGGCCTGGTTTAGTTATTGCTCTGCAATCCTTGCTTGATAACATTAAAGGGTAAAGGGTTCGCCTGTTTCAGAGGCAGGGCTGTGACCTCTGAGGTATTACGCCCTTAATGCTCTCGGGGGAGATGATGAACGTGCAATGGAAGCAGGACAGTTTTCACACAAGACAGACTGGCACACGTCCTCTGTCCTGCTGCCAGTTTGTGTGTGTGTGTGTGTGTATGTGTGTGTGTGGGGGGGGGTCGAAAGAAAATAGTCCCTTGGTGGGTTATCAGTGGCATCTAATGTAGGACTTTGTGTCCTGATTGATGGGCCTGATTCCAAGCGCAGGGCAAACTCACTGCCCTGCTGATGGCAGTAGTGTCCCAGTCGAAAAACACAAGCAAAAGCAGGGCAAACACAGATTACTCTACTGGGGATTTCAGTAACTGGGTTTGTCTTTGCTGTGGCTCATGGCATGGAAAAGTATTTTTGTGAGATCAGGATTGGACGAATGTACAAGTGTACAAGTGTTGAAAAGCAGTTACAATTGTGTTTGAAGAGGCAAAAACATTATGGAAGGGACTAAATTGTAATAAAAGTACAGTATAAAACACAGAAATCATTGAAGTTGATGAGAAAAGATTTGAATCTTCATGTCAACCTTCCTCTCAACAGGTACTCCAGTGTTGCGGGATGAGTTCGGAGCAGAACAAACTTCGATGTGGCTGACATTGTGCGATTACATTCGATGAATCTTCCAGAATGGCCACCATTATGAACTCCAGATGAACCCGCTTGTATCTGTGGGAGCTGGGCAGATCGGGCTATGTGATTGGACAAGGCTGGCGCTCCATATTTGGGAGATTACTGAGGCCAGGTTTGAGTTGCCATCGCTGCCCCCCACGTGTGAGAATAACCTAATCGCTCCACAGGATTTTTAATTATCTCATAATATGTGTTGTATCTCACTGTCAGGGTCTGGGATATGCAAGGCCCAGAAACCAGAGGGCATCTGGGTGGTGTGTGTATTTTTATTTATTTATTTTTTTAATACTGTAATTTAGGTGTAACAATGATGTATAAATCATGTTAGACTAGAATCTAGCCTGGGAGATTAAATGAGATATGGAATACATTTTAAAAAAAATTGCACGTCACTGGTTGTTCCCCAGCATGCCAACAAAAAAATTCTCAAAATACAATAAAAAAGAAAACATTTATAAAGAATCCTATGCATGATAAATAAATTGTAATAATGGTGGAGAAAATAAAGTAATTTAGACATGAACATTTCATATTCTGAATATTGACATATACTCAGACTGGGTACTATTGGGCAATATAACAATGTTATAGTTAAATTATAAAAGTAAATATAACTGTAAAATGTAAATAAATGTAACACGTTATTTATTGCAACAGGTTTTACAAGATTAGATAAATATTGATATTAAATATATATATCTATAAATATAAATATGCTTATTGTTGGATCGTATCTGAGAAACAAAATGAATAATTTCATGCTTTCTTAATACATATATATTTTTTTCCTAAAAATTGTTTGTTTTTTTTGATCTGGCCAGTTTTCACATACATAAAAAAAGTTAGATTTACATACAATTATAGTTTACAAATATACAAGTTAAAGTGATTTTTTTTTTTACTTATTTATTTTTTATATTGTATTCAAACAACTTATCCAAGAAAAATGTAGTAGCAGTAAAGTAAATCATTATCATTTAAGATTTCTAAATGTAATTTTATTATTTAATTTAATTATGTCACATACAACTAAACATATATATATATATATATGTGTGTATGTGTTTAATATTTTTCAATTATTTCATGTTTAATTGTATGCAACATATATATATATATGTGTGTGTGTGTGTGCGTGTGTGTGTGTGTGTGTTTATTATTTTTTAATTATGTTATGTTTAATTGTATGCAACATAAATAAATGTCATATATTTCAAAATCTAAATTCATTTGATATGATTATATATTTATTAAATTTATTTTAAATGATTATATATTTATTAAATTGCAATTGCATATAAAGTATAGCTGGTTATAATGTAATTTATAAAATGAAAATCACACACACATATATAACATTATGGTATACATATTGTATAATAATACTTAAAATATGATTATTTTTATCATTACTCATTATATAATTACAAGACATATAGACACAGGTTAACATTTTGAATTTAAAATTTAATAAAATTTAATAAATATTTGAGTAATCCATTTTGTGATTTTCCGAACACATGCTTAAATTCTTTCATTTCACCGTGGCCTCTCATTCACCCTCAAACAAGTTATCCTAAAAACCTCCTGACCTTCTGGCCAAATTGACAGACACATCAGGGTTCATGGTGAGTTGAGAGATGCTGATGTAGATTTCATTGATAGCACTGGCAACAGCAACGGTGGTGATGATAGTGATGATGATGATGTAGTGGAGGTGGAACGGTCGGGGTGGAAGTAGCAGCTCCCTCCTCTTGCCACACTAACCCCTGCCTGAACTTGTGATGTCTCTGTCCAATGGGCCTTTTTCTCACCCCCAAACTGTCACAAGCTTTTTGATCGTCAGTCCCACCCGGCTTTCACCCCCCACAGCTGTCCAGACTCTCTACCACAATGTTTGCATTTACAAATAGATGCAGTGATTCCTTGTCTTTTTGTTCCTTTCACCTTTCCTTTTTTCCCCAGTAAACTTTTTACTTCCCCTGGAGAGAAAAGCTGTGAATAACATACCTTTTTCTTGCTTTTTATCTTTTAAATATCTATTATTCTTAATATTATAACTTTAAGTAGAGAATTGTACTGCTATTGTTAAAAAATAAATAAATTATATATATATATATATATATATATATAATTTTGGAAAAAATCACAATTTTCTTGCTTCATAAATCTCATCCTGTATTTCACAGGCATTCTTGTCTCTCATAAAAAAATTTTGTGAAAATGTTTGGGCTTCAATCTTGTGGATGAAGTCAGAGAAAACTGAGTTGTATTTGGATTATTCACTTTATGTCAGAATGATTTGATGGCCAGAATTCTATCCATTGTGACCCTTTTTCACCACTTACATTTTAAATTCAACTTGCATCCTTATGTACAGTTTAGTTAGCGTCTCTGTTAAACTACTGCACTATTTGCCTCAGCCAGAGTCAGTGGTGGCGCAATAACCTCACAGTGGAGCTGCGCTCTTGATTGGGCCTTTTAGGTCTATTTCTCTTAAGCAGGGTTTAGCATGAGGCAACAGCTGGCACAAGTTTATAGATGGAGGCCGTTGATGAGAAGGGAGAGGGGGGTGGGGACTAGTTTTTCCCCCTTCGTTTTTTTCTCAGTTAATCCCAACATTCTGACCCTTCAGTGAGGCCTCCAGGCACTGTTGTGGCAAACAGCAGGGATTGAGCACAAGAAACTACAGCAGTGTTATGAGATAAAGCTTCCTGAAGCTTCCCCACCTGGTCACTTGGCTACACCAGCACCTGCATTTCTTGCTAAAAATGTTAGCTTAAAAAAACTCGGCTATCCCTTTTTGTTCATTTTTTTCCCCTCTCTTTCCATAGTTTGAGACTAGGGTCTACAATACATATGAATGTAATTTCCTTTTTTTATTTTTTTTTATTTGCACCTGTGACATGTTTCCAGTTTGGAAATCAGTGAACCCCTTTGTTAACTATTAGAGTAATTAAATGATTAACTGAATCCTGAAGCTTGGAACTTTCTACCATAATTACACCCCCATCCCTAAATACCTATATGTAAATGATTGGGTTTTTTTTTAAATAATCTTATACAGTTATATGTATTATATTTTATAATAATTACACTTATTAAACATAAACAATTATGTGGCATGAAATTGTCTCCTGTTTCACTTTTAATTAATTCATCATCTCATGATTATTTTTTTTAGCATTGCACAGTCACAACACAGACTTTTGAATATAATACAACAAGATAAGACAACAATTGAATATTATATTCAGCAAGTATCTAAATTTGACCTAAAAAACTAAACTTTAAGACTAAAAAGCAGTTTTTTTTCCAGGAATAACTTTGATTAAAAGGAATAATTAATGGAGGCTTGTTTCATATATATGCAAATACAGTATGTTACCATACCTGTTCTCATTTCTATGCCATGTATAGAATGAAGCACCGTGTTAGCATTCTTGGAGTTTTTATTGATTGAGTTTATAATCCTTCATAAAATCTAATTCTAACACAATATAACTGTGTCAGTTTGATAAATGAGAAATTTCACACGAATCCAGCACTCTTGGTGGGTGGGAACCATGGACTTGGAACGGCACATGAAACGTGATAGACAGTAGACTCCATGTGTATCAATTTCAGCATTCAACAGTCAGGCATCATGTGCCTGCAGGCTTTAGTACTGAGTCAAAGCTGTACAGGAGCTGGAATTAAGAAAGGAAGGTACCTCAAAGTCTCAGTAAGTTAAGGCAAGGAAAATTATTTATAAGATACAGTTTTGGACATAAAACATAATGCCAAAACTGCTTTAAGACTTTTGTTGATTTTGAAAATATTGAAAACTTGTCTAGAAATTAACTTGAGAAATTATTCAAAAACTGTTTCACTTGTTATAGAAGGCGTATAAGTGATTTTGGACCATGTTAGTAATACAAATCTAACTGCAAGTTGTAAAAAATGTATAAATCAATTGATTTGGTAAATGTTCAAGAAATGAAAATGTGAAATTTAAAAAATGTCAGGAAATCATCACTGTGGCTGTTTTTGTTCCCCAAGCTCTTAAAAAGCTTTTGTTTTTGTACCAGTTCCCGAGTTAAGAACCACTGTTATCTGTGCCAGTGTAAAGGCAATTTCAAGACTAAAAAACTATAAATGCCTTTTTGTGAGATTAACAGTCCAAATATGTCCCTGCTGTAGCCAGTACTACTCTCTCTGCTTACAGTTGTCCTTGATATTAATAATAAATCAGTGCAATCGGACAAATGGAATGATTCTTTCAGGGCATTTCTACAACTATATTTTTAGCCAGCTTTTATTTCCTCACATTTACTACATAGGAACCAAGCACTGTTTGCTGCTATTAGAGGAATTGATATAACACGAAATGCTTTGAGAACACATTTGTGTCCCTTCCATTTCCAGCCCATGTGCTTCAACAACAGGCAGAATACTTTCTCTTGCAGAAGTTGTCTTTTTCCATCTGTTTCTATCTTTTATTACAGTTGAGTCCAGCCAGTCAGAAAGTAGATGGAGGCATCACAACAGACTCTGTTAATACTTTATACCATAAAACATCACTCGTGCATCCTTTTAAACGTTTCAAAAGACACTAAAATGGGATGATTTCATTTTGTTTGTACTTTGAACCCAGTCAGACCATAAATAGAATATCTCTTTACATCTGCAAAGAGATGTCCATCCACCCTTTACACATGCTCTGCTGAGCCACTTTCCAGTTTTTTTTTTTGTTGTTTTTTTTTTTTATAGGCATATTCATTATTTATTCTGAAAACTGGTTAGTGCATAACAAATAAATAGCATTTGTACACAAACCACATATGAATACAAAAATCACCAAAATAGTAAAAATTCTATCAGCCAAATTTAGATGTGGCTTGTTCCTCCAACAAATGTTTGTGTGATGAGAAAAATTACCAAAGTTCTCAGTGGCCTCATGGGCCCTGTCTAATCTAGAATTTGTCAGTCAGTCTGTGAATAAACACCCGTACAGTCTAACTAGAGTAACTGGGACACATCACTTACATATACTACCCAATAGTAGTCGCATCATGGGAATGACAGTGAAAACAGTATCAGAGAAACTCCATCTTTGATGAGCTGCATGCTCAGCTCTAGGATTGAACCAGTAGGGTTGCTGTTGTCTGTGAAATCTAGCAGACACACACAAACACACACTCTGTATGAGGACACAAATACAAATGCACACAAAAGCACACACACACACACACACACACACACACACACACACATACATACACACACACACATAGCATCTTTAATCTTTTTTTTTTTTTTTTTACTGTTATTCAGTCTTGTTAGGTAGGAGACAGAAAAAAAGCTTAGAGGGGGACAAACTGCACTCCTGTGGAGCCAGGGCTCTAAAAACTCATCTTTTTAGCCTCTCCCTCCTCCGTCTACCTCCCTGTGCCCCTTCAGTACCAGGCCCCATAATGCCACATCAATACCACAGTAGGGAGGAGGCACCACACTAATGTAAACACACAGGTCAGCCTCGTTTAGCTTCCCACAGCTGATGCCAGAGAAGAAAGTGTAGCACAAAGGAGGGATGAAAAAGGTAAGGCATGTCATCCCGATTAGATTTAATAAAAGAGACAGAGAAAAACAACAGTGGAAGAAAGTGATGGAAAGCCAGTTTAAAGAGGATTGCTGGATGCTGTGCAGATGTCACTAAAATGGCAGCATGGGCATAAGTCAGGCATTAAGAATGGCCACCCTATGAATGGCTCCTGTATATTGGGTCCTGTGAGAGAGCTGAACAAGACCAGCAGGTAGCCGGGTGTGCCTCTTAGGGCCTTAATCCTCCACAGTCTGAGTGGGAAAGGCAGGAGAAATGGAATTTTTCACAGTTGTTACAATGGCAGTGGGCACCTGCTGCTGCTCTTTCTGCAAGTCATAAACTATTCAGTCAGTGCTCGTCTACTGTTTGACAATTTGTTTTTTCTTCCCCTATATACTTTTAGTCTGGACTGAAAGACTTGCCGTTATACAGCAAAGGCCTCCAACTGTGTCATACTATCCCTTTTCCAATATCCAAACATCACTGTTAACAGTTGCTTTCAAATGGAGACTTTGGTGACAGCAATCACAAAACACGTCACTTACATTATCTCCATAAGATTTGGAGGAAGAGTTGAAGTAGTAACACACTTTATTGAACTACCACTTAAATGTTTTGCTCCCTACCAGAACCTGAAAAGTGTGATGCAAGCTAACTGGAGATGCAATCTCAGCATATAAAAAACTACTAATTGCTCATGGGACATCCACCTATTCTTGACGGAGAGCACACGTTTCTAACCAATGATACAATTTTAAACCATTACTTGATTTGTTTTTCCATATTATTAATGGGATTGTAATTACTAAACAAGCTCAAGGCTTTTGTGGTAGCCTGAAGGTGTTATTTCATTTGTGAGTGGCACATTGTTGGCACTCTGGGCTGGTAAAGTGGATGAGCATCTTAGCTGCCCCTAAATGGCCAAAAAAGAAAAGAAGCAAGAGAACTTTCCTTTTTTGGCCATTTAGGGGCAGCTAAGACGATTAAAGAAAAGAAAACCCAATATCTGGCATTTCACATTATAAAGATGTTATGGTGACTGTGACATTTAAAGTCATGTGTGTGTTCCACATGTTCAAAGTAAGTCCAATTTTTGCCTGCATTTTACCTTTGTTTTTGGTCTATACCAACTAAGGCAAATATATGACTCTTTAGCCGCTGAATGCTCTCTTATGTAAACCAGCTAACTGCTGACTTAATATCTGCTCTTTGTTGCTGGGCAGGAAACATACAGTGGGTTTATCTGATTTTTTTTTTTTTTTTTGCCTAAAAACAACAACCTGCTACAGCTGGAAATTAAGTCACTGAGAGTTGACTTTGTTGGCCAAAACAATTTGCTGGAGTCCAAGAGTTTCCATCAAGACAAGGGGCTACTGTAGAATTAGTGCTAATTTTTGTGGATTCGACACTACAAGAAACAACTTTGATATTACACATTATTTCATCCATTGTTAAATGTGTACTAGCTGATTTTTGCACAACAAACAGGAAACATAACAATGACATTTTAACACCTTGCAAAGCCTTTATTGCAGTTGTGTATTTGCAAATGAAACACATGAGGCAAAGATAGCAACTATTTGGAATTTTTTTTTCTGGACCTTTTATTAAGTTCAATAATCACTGTCTTTTTAGTTATGTTTTACTGTCTACTAACTCCAGAGAAAAGATTTCTGGTTCTGTAGATGCTAAATGCTACACAATGTTCCCCATGTAGTCAGTATGTTTATCTGTCTCCTGTATGGTGCTGGGTATGTACTGTAGAGTGTTTTTGCTGAAACAGCTGCCTATCCCATCTGAGAAAAATAGATGAGAGTGGAGGTTGGGAGATAAAGCTATTTGGGTTTGTTACAGCCAGCAACTTCTTCCACGTTACGCAATCATTTGATCAATTGTTAATAGTGAATATTCATTGTCTTTAAGATGAGAAAAGAATATATTAATGCTTAAATTAAGCAAAAACATTAGGATTTTTGCATCACTATTAAACAGTAAATGTACATGTATTGTATATATAGGACAACATGAGTGTCTTCTCAAACACAATATTACCCCTTGTTTTCCCATTAATTCTGCTGCCTTTTTTAACAACTGGAAACACACAGACTAGAACTCCTCTCCTCAATCTATCAATCAATCCATAAAACCAACCATGAGTGCTCAAGTTTGTATTGGCGCCATTATTTCACTCTGCTTAGGATGATTTCTTTGTTTTTGTATTTCAGCATGGCATTATGTTACTCTGCTTTTTGACAATCACATGACACCCACAAGAAGAAACAAAGGACAGGGAAAGGATACTGCGAAAACCTTAATCTACTATATTATTGGAGGTGTAAATTGGATTAAACATAAAATATGTAATTCTGCTTTAGTAACAGGCACTTTGGCTGTGCTGTTTGAGGTTCTAATGCAAAATTTGTCACAGAGAATAGTACAAGCTTTTTATCAAAAGCAGAATATGATATTTTCATGCTCAAGGATGTCTCTATTTACTAAGTGATTCAATTTTTATTTTTTTTCCCCAAGCAGTCATTAGAAGGTCAAGTGATAATATCATTCCGAATAATTACCAGTGCAATTTAACACACTTTGGATACCTATTTTCTCTGTGTAGATTTGTTGAATGTGTTTTGTATGCAGTGCATCCCTCAGGGGTTACTAGAGCCAAGACCTACAGAGCATACGAAAACAAAAAGAAGGGAAGCTCCTCACCCGCTGGCCTAGTGTCTAGACACCACAATGGGGGCTAATCGAAAAGATCAAACAGATTTAACACTTTGCTAAGACAGATCAAAGACTTGCCACCCCATATTAAGCATGGGGAGTATAGAGAAATTAATTGGAAACCCAATATGAACACGCACAGGAACAATGAGCTGATTATGGTTTGATGTATCCATGTGTGGAAATAAAAAAGGAAAATTAAATTTGACAGATGAATGGGAAAACAGTTATTATTTATCATTTGTTTTTGGTCTATTCATTGAAGTGCTTTGATTTTTGAATGGTAGTGAAAGGGATGTTTAACAAGTTATTATGCCAATATATTTGTACTGTTCATCCAAAACTGTATGCCAAACCACCTCACCACCCCATCTCTTCACCTTCTACCCCTCTACTACTCCGTAAATGTGCAAAGATAAATAAATCAATTTTTTTAAGAAATAGTTGTAGTAACAAAAATGATATCTAATATGAATAAACAATAACATCAGAGAAAAGTCAATATACCAAAACAGGAACTACCAAATATATATATATTTAAGTACAACAGCGTGCATTCCATTTTTTTGTCATAATGGTTAAAGCATCTATGTACAACCTGAATTCAGCCAGAAAAATATGAAGGCTTGTGAAGGACTTGTCTTATGTATGTGAAATTTACCAACTACAAGTATAAGATTTACAAGGTAAATCAAAGGTTTATTATTAAAATTATTTTTTTTTATTTTGATCATTTATTGTCTCTATTGATATAGAATGTCCAGTGATGTTATAAAGCGACTCTTTATTTGTCTCTCCAAACAGAAATGAGGAGGGGTAGTGACAAAATTAATTCTCATAGTTCCTTGCTCAGTGCCATAAAAGATGTGTTGAATATCTATGTTGAGAAATTTGGAAATTGTTTTGTTATATGGGTAGATGTGCAAGATTTTAAAATCAATTTCCCTGATCTTATTTGAAAAAACAGAACTAGAATGGACACAGCCATGTATTACATCACTTTATATTATCCAACAGTGATTTCTGAAAATGTTTTCCTTTGGATCAAATCTCACTATGGTTTTGATCATCTTTACAAACATGTTTGTTTGCAAATTTTTTGTCTATTAATTTTAAACCACTAACTTTAAACAAGGCCCATAAACATTAACATGTTGATAGCCTAAGCGAAAGTTTATTAACCTTGTTATACCTTTGGGGTCACTGATTTCCAGATAGATTAGTTTTTGTTCTTGTGTTTTGCAGCTCCTGCACACTCTGGGACAGATGTACGAAGGGTTTGCACACCTTTTTGGGCAGGGCTGACACATTCTGCCCCATACCAATACTGTATGGATCAAAGAGTCACAGCAACCGGACTCACAATTTGTCTCCTGTCTTCAGCATGTGTTTCAATACTCATTGCATATACATATATGGGGGATTGTACAAATAGTAGGAGGAGAAAGGACAAGTTAACAAAGCATGATTATACATTCCACTGAATATAGTAAGATCACGCTTCTTGTGTCAGTTTTGTGTGAAGAATTCTCTGCCTCTGAAAATGAAGTAAAAACAGAGCACAGACAGGATTCACAAGAGGCAAAAGTAAGGTTGTAGTGGTGGCAATAAATCTCCATTAAGTATAGGCTTATCTGTATATATCTAACCTCTGAATATTAGCAAAAATGAAGCCATTAGACGATTACTAATAACCACAATATTCAATTACTGTACTGTAAAAGAGTAGAGGATGAATAATTGTGGTTTGTGTTCATCAAACTTGAATTTTAACTTAACCATAAATGATGTTATATCACAGACTACAACTAAACTTTTTATTGTTGTGTTAAAACATTTAAGTGAAAGTTTGGATGTTTTTACTTTAGTATTTACATCAATATCATCATCAACCCCCCCCCCCCCCCCCCTGCTTCATTCTGTTGGACCTGGTCCATCCATCTCTGTCTTTCTCTGGTTGGACTACTGAGTACAGCTTGTGTATAGAGAAATCTACTCTAAAGTGGCTTGTGAGCTCTCTTTCACTTGCACAGTGTGCCTTGGAGGTTCACTATCAGGATCAGTCCAGGAGCTGATTGGGTCATTTGCTGCTGCCTTAGGAAATCATATGATGAATACATGTAGATTGCGGGTGCAAACTCAAAAAAAAAAAAAAACAAAACAAAATAAAACAGTGCAAATTTACACAATGCGACTTTTTATTGGTACATCTGGCCCTCTGTGTTGTGTTTGAATCATAACATAGAAAGGAGTGAGTCTAACTAGCATTAGCACTACCTTTTTATTTCTCCAGATTTGGTAATGGCAAATGACAAGAATGTCAAAACTTACAGTAGTCCAGGGATCTCAGCATTCCAAACACTACTTTGTGAGTCGAGTCAGAGAGATTTCTACAGATTAAGGAAGTGTTTGTGCCCCAGTCAGAAAAGAATCACTTCATTTTATGATTATTAGTAATATTTCATTATTACGCTTATTATGATTATCATTATGCTCGTTATTATTATTATTATTAATAATAATAATAATAATAATAATAATAATAATAATAATAATAATAATAATAATAATAATAATAATAATAATAATAATAATAATAAAGGGTGTGATGTGTAAATTTCTTACTTTTGGTTAATGCATTTTTGACCAAATAAGTAAGTCAGGGTCAAATTCAATATTTAAAGTGAATAGCTTTTTAAATTTAAGAAGGTGTTTTTCTTGTTGTCCAAGGAGTCAGTGAATACATTTACATGCCGTTTTTATTATCTCTGTTACTAATATCAGTACCAGTGGAGAGTGAGTAGAAACCTGGACAAGGTGTTTACATGACACAGTATCCAAGTTTCCATCACACTATTCCAGTTAGCTTATCCAGGTTACAGTTTTTTTTCTGTTGAGGAAAGTGAAAATTATACACTGCAGCACTTCACTAGTTTTTCATTTTCAAGGCAGTTGCAGGGCTTGAAATGTTTTATAAAGCTAGACTGAATTTTGTCATTTTTGGAAATGGGGCATTTTTGTTTCAGAAAAGGCCAAACATTTTCTTAAAAGGTTTATGTTCATGGCTGTTTTCATCCTTTTCTTTATCCATATCAAATTGTTCATGGTATTTTTGTAGAAACTATTGAAGCTACTCGTCTGTGCATGATTTAATGTTAATAGAAGTTTCCACAGCCCTAGTACAGTCCATAGCTGAGTGCGTATTCACGCTCATGTTTGTTTGAAAGCCTGTGTGTGCCTATGTGTGCATTCAAACATATTTTTTTAATCATCATAAGTATGAAACCCAAAATGCAACATACAGTATTTCCCTTTGAGCATGGTTATTCATTTCAGCCAATCATTTCTTCAGCTTATGACCTTGATGAAATACATGAAGGGAAACACACGATACCCAATAACTCTGTAATATTATTTAAAGAGGTTTTCCTTATTAATATTACATAGCTTCATTCCTTCTCAGCAGTCTTTCACTAAACTGTTTGCCTGTTTGGGCACATCTCTGTCACCAGGCATTTAAATGATCCAATTACTGGGAGTCTGAAACATTTTTACTTTATAGAAAAAAGTGGGTAGCTTTTTTTTCCTCCTTCACTACACCATCACACTAGCAACACTGCCTCCAATCTGCTCCTCCACATCTGCTACGACAGGAAGGGGCCTTACAAGGTCTGCTGCCACATAGAAATTTGGGCTGATGCTGGAATTTTACTCAGTCAGATAAAATAAACCAGGGAAGCCTTAGATGCTGGATAAATAAGCAGTACACTTTGGCTTGGGGGAAAACCAGGGCTCTCCATCTCAGTGATGTAACTGATTATTCCTTTTCCCCACTGATTAAAAGGAGGTTAAAATATACAGTGGTTATTACATTCTAGTGGAAAAATATCTCTAATCCCTGAAAAATAATCAGTAGAATAATTTTGATTGGCAAAGACCCATGGAAATAGGAAGAATCTTAGGGGCTCTACACTTTTTGGTGTGGAAAAACACTGGCCCTGAAGGGCTGAAAATTGAAAAAAGAAAACACTTACTTGGTGTCCAATAATTCCCTATGATAGCACTATTCATATGGAAATAATATTATGATTATGGAGTTTAAATTAAGAAGCTAGCAAGTTCTGTTCTCTGTGTAACATTTTCTGCAAAATGATTGAAATCATCAATGTCATCTTAGAAACAGGCAAGCATGCAAAGTCAGCGTTTACTCACTTTCTGAGGTGTTATTAACTAGAAGTGGAATTATGCCCCCCCATAAATCAAATAAAACTGAATGATTCTGAAACTGCTGATCTCCTGGGATTTTCACGCAAGAGAGTTTACTCAGAATGGTTCCAAAAACAATAAACATCCAGTGAGCAGCAGCTCTGCAGAAGCCTTGTTGAAGCAAAAAGACAAAGCAGAGTGGCAGACTTGTTCAAATCAACAGAAAGGCTACGATAACTCAGATAACCACTCCCTAGTCACCAGACTTAAATCCAGTAGAACACTTTTGGGATGTGGTAGAACAGGAGATTGGCCGCATGAATGTGCATCTGACAAATCTACAGAAATTATGTAATCCAACCATGTAAAAATGCACCCATAGCTCAAACTAATGTTTCCAACATCTCGTGGAATCCATGGCACGAGGCACTGAGGCTGTTTTAGGAGCGGGGGGGGGGGGGGGTTGTCCTAGCCAATATTAGTATGGTGTTCCTAATAAAGTGATGAATGACTCATATAATATTAAAAAAAAAATTGGTAAAGGGGAACTGTTATGTTATCCAAACTATGACAGTATGAAAAGAGAATATCACTGTAATTATCAGAATGAATACATCTGATACAGCATTATGACCTCTCACTCATAATGATACAACACATTTTAAGGTTGAAAACTTTGTTCTTCTTGCCAAAATATGAATTTGAATGTTAGTATTTTGTTCATGCAAGATGCAGAATGACTGTCTAAATCTTGCGCCCCCAGGCAACTGATTCACACAGACGATATAAAAAGCACTATAGAGCACTGTACAAAGTATCATAGGAAACCATAGAGAGAACCTTTGATTTTCTAAACTCAAAAAGATTCAAATGTTAAATATATAGAAATGATTTATTATTTTGATGTCAACTACGTGAGCTAGGTGTGTGCTGCAATGCACACTAAAATTACTGTAGGGTATTGTCTCTGTAAGGTATCACATACAACCTATAATGCTGCATGATAAAGTTTGATTTTCATGAGCCTGAATATATGAACTACCAGCAAGTTTGATTTCCCTGCAACTCCAGGAAGGTACAGCTGCCAGAAATGTGTCATTTTTATGTTTTTTTGTGGAAAAAAAAAGCTAACGGGCTGTAGGTTGCAGCTGTACTACACAAATATGAGAGTGGTATTAATCTTCTCAGCTAACTCTTTGCCAGAAAGCAAAAATGTTCATTTCCCAATATTTCCAACCATTGCTATTACCATGTGCTTTAAGTTGCCTAAACAGAACAAAAAAAATTTTAACAATGACTTAGCTGTTATGAGTGGATATTGTTCATAAAATATTATCCAGCTGGCTTTACCTTTCTCATAAATGAATTTACTGTAGCGAACTTGTAGAATACTGTCTAAATGTCATTATTAGTGGTTGAGGTTGTTTTGTCCAACAAGAGACCAGGAGGCTTTTCCAGGAAGTTTTTCCAGGGCTCTGCTCAAAACAACTCCTTGAGGGCTAGCACCTTAAAAGATTTTAAATAATTGGACAACAGACTTTGGCATGCTCTGCTGAGTTCTCTAACAAATGGAAAGCAAACACTATCGAACGCTCTTACTGACAATTGTCAGAAAAAAATTAAAAACATAATGGCAACTGTGTATCCTTATCAGTCATTAATAGCTAAGTTTTTCTGCACAAGAGGTACAGTTAGTATTTTCCATTTCTTGTTTAAACCATCAGAAATTATTTGAGCAGTATTTGTAAAAGTCAATAGAGCCATACATAACAAATACACAGATGCAGATGCAAAAGAAATACTATCTTCATGTCCAGTGAGGTTCACAGCCAGTGCCAGTGTGTCCTTTCATCTTTCCCAAAGTGAGATGAAGAGAGCAAGAGATGAGAAAGAGTGAGAGATGAAAAGAGTTGGAAAGCTGGACTGAAAAGGCACTTAGAGGTTTTCCTCCTCATAGTTAGTCTATTTGGGGGGAAAAAGTTGCTTATACAAGCAGACGGATCCATGCATGTGTACCAGTGACATGTAGACAGCCAAAGTAACATCACTTCCTGAACCAGATTCTGCAACTAAATGGAGTCTCTTATTTAACATTTCTTTAATCGTTATTCCTTGGGTTTACTTTCAATAATTCTACGATAAATCAGAATCCTTTACAGCAGTCTCTATAAGAAATTTATAAAGTACGAGTATAAATGTCGTTGAAACTTTTATTAAGACAATCTCTTCTCTGCTGTCTAAAAACTTCACAGGGTTCAGTCTTCAGTCTTCTCCCGGTTTGTCTGTTATTACAGACATGTCTCACATACTGATGAGTAAATAATATTGGGTTTAAAAACTTAAATAATGAGCTTCCAAATGTTTTATGTTCAATGCGCGTTTTATACGTCAAGGATACAGAGAAGGAAGAACAGTTTTACAACTTACTTGTAAGTCTTAAAATAGTATTTGTTCATTCAATTCTCTTACTCAGCTAATCCAATTCAACTTTATTTTATTTTATTTTAATGTCTGCACACAGGTTGCATTCACATGTCACCTACACTAGTTTAGACAATTATATACTGTATTTTTTAGGATACTGTCTGTCCCCCTTTTTCAAGCTTGTTGGCAATGTTACATCGTTTATTTAGGATTAACAAAAGCTCTGCTTTGGAAGAAAACCTGGTTTCTATCTAAACCCATTATTGCACACTTCACTTGCAGTTTTGTTCATATTTCTACCTTTCACATTACTTTTTACATTTTGCACATTTACATTTGAATATTTTCTAAAATTCGCTTACTTAATACTAAATAATTGCCACAGTTTTTTTGGTAGTTTTTACTTTTTTAACTTATTTACACTCTCTTTCCAAACATAGTGCTAGACAGTTTTCTGATTCTGATTGAGATTATTTATTGTCATTCTCCAATCCATGGACTGCCAATCAGCAACGGACATTTTTTAGGTTGCAGTAATTAGTGGCTTTAAATTATGTGAAAAAGTATGAACATTTCTTCTTCTTTTCTGCTCTGCTACTACATTAGTGGTAGCAATTTTATGCTTTTTATGACAAAATCTAGGAAAGTAGTTCACCTGAGTGAACAGTAAAGGCCAATTTATGCCTTCAGACATACCGACGTTGCAGCCTATGCTGTAACCTGACATGTACCTCTGACATCTTATTTCATTTCTGTGTTGCAGTAAATTCAGGAAAACTAACTGCTGTTAAATATCTCTCAGCTCCAACTCCATATCAAGATCTGCTCCAATTCTGTCGCCATTGTTTGGAAGTGCACCAACTGATTCATGGAAAACAGTGGTGAAGAAACAACATAGTGCAAACAACACATAAATCCCCACCAAAGCACTACAGAAAGTTGTTTTCCTGATGGATGCAGACTCAATGCTTGGCCTTGATAACACCACGGAACCTCTTACCCATGGTGTAAGCTCACTGTGGGAACAGGGTCAAGCACAACCCAAAGCTGCCTTGGAGACATCCACCCATTCAGTGGTGCTGCTAGGCTTAAAAAAGCAACCGCCACAGTCTTTTCTCTCAAATTTACTAACCAACCACTGTCACTAACATTAAGGTTAACACACTTAAGTTATACATAATAATACTACATTGAGTCTAGCCACATTCAGGCTTTCTGGCCTTCTCACTATTTCTCTGGTCATGTTAAAATAATCAATTTAGACTATTAGAGATGTTCGTAGGCGACATTGCAGAAAATTTACACAGTTTCTTTATGATCCCATCAAAAGCAAACATGGTAAGGCAAAAGTAAAGAAAAACCTTATATTTGCACCTACCAGTCACATCCTGTTTAGAATTCAGTTTGTGACACAAATCTGTGATGTAAATCTTGTGAGCTGTTGGAACTAGGTTCGGAAGAAGCATTTACTGATGATAGATGCATCGAGAAGAGTGATGAACATTACAAATGTTTATAAGTTAAACAGGGTAATGCCTCCCCAAATCTCAAGCTGTTCTGAAAAGGGCTATATTAATTTCCATATTCTCATATGGCAAAAACTATATCATGTTTTATACGACATTTACTTCTGTCTCATTCAGAGAAGGCCTGAGTAACTATTGAAATTTAGACACTGCTATTCCCACACAAGGCTACAACTTTTGTTACGTTTCATGCACCTACACTTGTCTGCTGCCACATTCCTGCACTTCTTACCCCCTATCTTGCGGGAACCATTCTACATTTTCGCACAATTTATCCCAGCCGCAAATTTGGGGTGGGATACGCCAAATTAATAGCTTTGTCTGTGTGGCTCCTTATCTATCGAGATGGTGGAAAGATTCTCTGCTCAGAGGACCTTGGGAATGATTCTTGAGGAGAGAGGAGCTCTGGAAAACGATGAAGAGGTCACATTTCTGTCAATTCAAAATCACATGCGATAACTTTTTACTTCGCACAAACTGGGACAGGAACTCCTACAGATGGTACAGAAAAACAAGCCAGAGCTCCCACCTCAACTGTTGACTAAAAAAGAACAAGCCCGTCAACTCAATAAAGTTTGCGTTCACGGCTGACATGTCCCTGGTGTCCTATGTGCCATTGGCAAAAATGTGTTACTCAAGAGTATGTTGCATAGGAATGGGAGAGTCTTTGGCTAAGAGCATCAAGAAAAAGATATCATGGATTTTAATAGAAGACAGTGTTTGGGAAAGGATCATAGCATGCATAAAAGTCTTGGCTCACATCCACAGCAAGAAAAAAAATATATTTTTTATCTCAGTGTAACTGTATTTTTGTCCTCATTGCCATGATTTTAGCCATTGTCACTTTCTATATTTGGCTGCCTCCACTGTCATTAGATTGTGTAATGGTAATAATTACTTTGCAATGCTAAAATGAATCAAGTAAGGCTATTAGCATCACTATCAAATTACATATCCCATGTAAGTACTGTGTATGCCTATCTGCAATCTGCCACCTACTGATTCATTCTGCTTTTAGCTTTGAATGACACTGACTGATTTCAGTTGGACAGAGTACAGAAAGTCCATCTGTGGTATGTCTAATAAACCTTATTTTCGAGGCAGAAATAGCCCCATGACACAATGTGTGCTGAGCTGTATGTGTGAGGATGTACATGTAGATATTTAATGTGTGTGTTCCAGACTTCACATATTCCTCTGCATGTGCGACCCTTTTTTTCAATCTGTTCATGTACCATTTCTCTGTTTTTCTTTTTTTTCTTTTCTTGAATTTGTACACTACTGTTCATGTTGCTGAATCCCCAGTTCAGCCATGGGGATGGAGCAACACATCTGGCTAACAAGCTCTGTCCTCAGCCACAGCCTCAGTGGAGACCTGTGTACACAGGCCTTCCAGATGGACCTTGGTGTTGGATGAGTGATGCATCATAGCTGGCCTGGGCTACACCAAGGTTATCTTCTTGGCCAAGTCTTATCGCAGCCCAGACCAGGTCCAGAACCAGAGGGAACTATGCAATTCCATTTTCCTTGAAAATGTATCTTCTGATTCCTTCACAAGCTCTTTCTCTCTAAATTTTTCCCTGCATATATAAGCTCGAGAAACTATGTCTTTAGACTCATCATCCACTTCACAAATACATCATTCATTGCCACCTGTCTGTGCATTGTTGTTGGAATCCTCTTATGGTAATTGAGGTTAGGCTGTGGCTGCCCTCTGATTCTCTAAGCATAATATATATGCCCTTTATGCTGTAAAAAACAGAATAAATGTCAATTAATTTGTGTGCTTATCACTTAAGCTGCACCCTGTGAGTTGACTCAGATGATAAAGCTGTTTCTGACATATTCATAAGGGGCTGAGACACAGGATCTAATAATACAAAAGGGAGCAATGGGTAGGAGGAAACTGGAGGAATATGATTAGAGGGGAGGGGAATGGTGGTGTGTGTTTCTGTATATACATAGATTTTGTGATCAACATTTCTTTAATTTAAGTAGAAACAGACAAAAAATAACAAAAACAACAACAATAATAATGTGTGTGTTCTGTTTAATGACCAAGGTTAAGTTCATAAACATTATGGAAAATAGGGTCCACTTTTGGTTGCAGATAATGACAGATGTCCCCTGTTAGATAGTGTTGAGTGACATTCACACTCCAGCATGCATGCATAGGGACAAAGATGTACACAAGTATATTAATTATTTCTACAGTGTAATTGTGACTGAACCCAAAGCCATAGATTGTACTTGACTTTAACAGAGCAGTGCTATGGCATATTAGGGCCATTGCAGGTAAGAAAATTACTAAACCAAGATACAGGGAAAATAAACTCAGAAGTTCTGAGATTAAAGTTGGAAATTGATCAGAAAAAAAACAAAACAAAACAAAACAACTTAATACAGCCACAATTTGAAATGAATGAATCAAGATGTGATTTTGTGTAGACTTCCAGCTTTAATTTCAGGGATTTCAAAAAAATTTCATTAACCTTTTACAGCCATCTTCAGGGGCCCAGAAGTAATTGGATAATTGACAATTTATTAATTCCATGTCCAGGTGTGGCCTGTTCCCTTGGTGTTTCATGACAAATGAAGCAGAAAGGATATCTGAAGTTTATTCTGAGTGTTGACTTTCTATTTCATAGCTTTTCATCAGAACTTTTAACATGTGTTCAAAAGAGGTGTTGATGCAAATGAAGGAGGCAATTATTAGGCTGAAAAAACAGAACAAACCTATCAGATAGATGCAGAAACCTTGGTACATTTAAGAAGAATGTACCAAAACTTTGGTACATTCTTAAAAAAGAAGGAATTATCTGGTGAGCTCAGCAACACCAAAAGGCCTGGAAGACCACGGAAGACGACTAAAGTGGAGGATTGCAGAATTCTTCCCTTGTTGAGGAAAAACCCTTCTAGTCAGGTCAAGAACACTCTCAAGGAAATAAACATATCATTGTCAAAGTCTTCAATGAAGAGACGCCTTCATGAATGTAAACACAGAGGGTTTACCACCAGGTGCAAAAATATGATAACAGTCAAGAACAGAAAGGCCAGATTAGAAAGAAAACATCTAAAAAAGGCTCCCCACTTCTGGAACAAGATTCTCTGGACAGATGAAACCAAGATTAACTTGTACCAGAATGATGGGAAGAGAAGAGTATGGAGAAGGAAAGAAACGGCTCATGATCCAAAGCCACCACATAATCTGTCAGACATGGTGGAGCAGTGTTATGTCATGGACATGTATGGCTGCCAATGGAACTGGGTCACATGGTTTATTAATGATGTGACCAGTGATAGAAGCAGCAGGATGAATTCTGAAGTGTACAGGGCTCAAGTATCTGCTAAGATTCAGACAAATTCTGCAAAAACTGATAGGATGATGCTTCATAGTACAGATTGATAATGACCCAAAACAGAATGTGAAAGCAACCCAAGAGATTCTCAAGGCAAATAAACAAAATATTCTTAAATGGTCAAGTCACCATACATGTTTACTGGCCCTCACACACAGACTCTTGAAGAGGCATAATAGAATATTTTTTTCTGATGTATCTTTCAAGTTTTTTTTAAAGCAGAATTTGGATAATGACAAATCCAATAGATAAATGAAACTTGCCATGGTTTTTCATTGCGAAATGGTTAATTTCCCTTTTATTTCCGACACTGTGTCCCCCCCCCCCATACACACACACACAATAATAATTTTTACATTTCTTTTCGTGAATGAATTTTAAATGAATGGAATACAAGGTTTTAATTAGTGAACTTAAAACATATTGGGTCTTGGTAGGCATAGGGTATGGGCATTCGTAGGCACAGTTGGACAACTATCTCCCTGCCTTGACTTTCTGTATCAAGCCAGGCTAACTATACCCCGGCTCCAGCTCTGTATCTAACACACTTTTACCCAGAGATTGAAAATGAATATGTTTATTGCCCAAAATACTGTACTCTTTCATAAGAAAAATTTTAAGAGCTCAAGTGTTTATCTGTAGCTTATACAGTACATTTTCATCTCTTTTGAGGTTTTCCAACAGTTGATCTCTTCTGCTGCCAGCTCCTGCTGATCAAAAAAGCTTTCAGGCAATTTTCAGAAAATGTCAACAACACTCTCTGCCTGTGCTTTATCCCTACTGCACTCTAGCAAGAGTACTTTGTGATGGGGTGGGGGTGTCTTGAGAGAGTGTAGAACCTGTTATAATGGACAAACACTTGGCACCTTCTTCCCTGGAGAGGCTACAGTGGCTGCAGCCCAATCACTGTCTGCTGAGGCACTAGAGCCTGTTGGCTCATTCAATAAAATCCACAATCTTCCCCCTGCTTGCATGCCACTCCCACCCTGATCAGCCCATAGAAACCTGTTGCCAAGCCAAACACTCACTGATGAAAGACAAATGCAAGGCTGTCAGCCTCACTACCTGCAGGCTGCAAATGACTTGCAGAAATCAAACTTGTACCTGGCAAGCTCCATCTTAAACAGTTGTTGATGTCACATGAACATTACATTACATTGGCATGCCAATAACTGTAAGGTATCAGGTAGCCTTTACAGCCTATGATAAAATAAAACTACCCATTTCCTTTCAAGTTTGTTTTCCACTTGTACTCAGTTGTCTTTTTTTATTAGCCCACGCTGTGTGAATGAGCTGTCTTCATGGTAGCTTCACAGAGAAAGGAATCAATGTGAGAGTCACTGGAGGGTATATTAGAGGATCCACACCAACTGGGTCGCTATCTGTGTTCATACTGTATCAAAGCCATCTAATTAGGCTTACAGATAGGGAAAGAACAATGGTGTATAGGCTGAAGAAGTCACTTCTTGATAAGAGACCAAGAGAAACAAGGAGAAGTTCTTTGCTATTTCTCAGTAGGTGGGATGGAGAATACTGCATCTTCCAATTCATGTGCTTTATATTACATCAGTGAGATAATTTCATGCACTGGGTTGATGCATCGGAGATAAGGGCCTTGGTGGTCATTGAAAATAGAGAATACGCTGGATAAATAAAACTTTCTGAATATTTTTGTTAGGGGCTTTCAAAGAACTTTTATTTTACCCAGGAGTTTGCACAAGAGGGATCTGGTTTCAATGGAGAAAACTTGGAAAAATAAATCAACTTTTTGACTAGACTGGGGTATGACTGGGGCACAAAGAGCTATAAACTCTTTTTTGTCTCTCAGAGGTAAATTTTTCTCATATGACACTGATACAAAACAATTTCATTACAAAAGAAATAAGACAATAAGTTGATCTTCCCAATTATTGAATACAATATTTAGACTATAAGATATAAGCTAAATCATATATATATATATATATATATATATATGATATATTAAAAAATAAATAAAGTGCTGGATTTCGGGACTTCAATTACAAGATCAACATTTCACCCCTGTACATTGTATCATGGATGTGTAAGTGCAATTCAACCCCCTTTCGTAAACAATAAAAGCAAAGGACTAAATGTTATCAAGCAGAGATAGTAGTCAGACAAAGAAGCTTAAGCATCAGTTTCCCAGAGCTTTAGACAGTATCCCATGGACTTCATAAAACTGGGCTTACTCTGCTGTCAAGGTAGGTCTCCAAGACTAAAGATCATCCTTGAACAGAGAAGGACTATGGTCTCTTAATATCATTTGCTTATTATAATGTGATCTAATTTACACGCTTACATCATGTCTTCAAAACTGAGCATGTTCCATTCACTAAAGAAAGCAATGGAAAAACTAGTGTTAAGAGCTGAGAACATTTTATAACAGATTTGATCACAAATTTTTTAATAAGCCATAAATAACATGCTGCCATCAGCACTTCATCAGGCTTATAGAAAAAATACAATAAGCCAAGGGCTTAAAAGAGAGAGCAAAGTATTTCATATACTAATTAATTGTGCTTCTTGTGTGTGTAAGTAAAGTAAACTTCAGAAAAACTATAAAATAGTGATCAATATAAATGTCACTAATTTATCTATTATATAGAAGAAAAACAGACACAAGAGAAAAAAAAGAAAATATATTGCATTAATTAATAAAATCAAATTTGAGAAAAGACACAAGAGGTTAAAATTTCAAATAATATAAATATATAATGGATGAATAAAATGTCTTGTGTTTCAGGTATGCATGCATTGCATGTTTATCAAACTAATAATATGTTTCTTTCTTGGGGGAACAATGGCAGATAAGAAGTACAGCATGTATCAAAAAAGTGAAAAACCAAGACACTAGAGGTTTCAAATTATTTCAAAAATATGTGCAACATTTTTCTTTTTTACAATTGATGTTTACTAGACCTCAAGGATAAAAAAAACAAAAAAACAAAAAACAATTTTGGTGAGAAGCAATACATGTAAACAGGATTTTGTTGGTTAACAACAACTCCACAGGGTAAATTTTCCGCAAGATATGTTCACTTTTTTTAAGTATTTTTTTTAATAATGTTACATAAATAACAAGCCAGCCTTTACTCTAACTACATTTCCCTATTCATTTTCATTTTCAACAAATGGAACAAATGGAAGGATAATCACAGTATTAAAACCTTCCTTAATATGCAAATATGCCACAGCTAAGATTAGTGCCTGGTTGTCATAGTAATGCAACATGGTTTCCTTCACACTATCAGAAACTGAACTTGCCAAAAGAATGAAAGTCAGACTATACACTGAAAGCTATGTGGCTCAATGATCAGGAAAGCTGGCTACTGTATATGAAATATATCTGCCAGGGAAAGCTGTTAAATGCTGCAATGATAAGCTAAAGCTCATTAGAATATATTTTCTGTTGCATATGACATCATTATTCGAGAGCAGACAGTAAAGAGAGATAAGAAATGGATAATGACATGCAAGACAGAATCCAATTGGACTTTCACCTGGACTCAAACCTAATGTACATGAATAGTGCCCTAAACCCCTAAGCCAGGGCTTCCTGTTCAAAAGACATTTTGAAGCATGCCGCTACTCTTAAGCCAGAGCAATCAGCTGAGAGATTTAAGGGGAAAAAAAGAATAATGCATGATATCAAGTGTGTATTCTTTTGTCCATGAAAACACAATATGTGAGGTATTTTTGCAACAAAAGATATACATTTAATCTGATATGCTTTTTAAAACATATTATGCAGGAGTGCAATGGTTGATAAAAGTGAGCAATTCCCTTAATATATGGTGATTTTTTTTTAAAAAGTAACAGCAGTAGCAAAAAGATAATCAATACAAAACAACTGTATCATAAGCTACAAGATCTATAGGTCAGTGTCACATGTTTACCTTCTTCTCTGTACTCAGTGACCATTGCTTCACATTCTTTTATGGTTCTGGCAGTAACATAGTAAGTCTTGTCATGTGCACTTTGATATACACCCTGATGCAATATATATATTACCAATGAACCAAAGAGACTAACAGATTAATGTAGAACACAAACAACACCTTGTGAAAAATATAAAAGGTCCCCCAACTTTTTTCTGGAAGGAGGACATTTTAATGGAGAAAATGGATGATCCAGGGTCACACTAATTTGTGCCATGAAAATAGCGCCTGTGTTTGACTGTGAAGGAGATAAATGTCAGCAAGTTCCTGAAGCAACAGTTGGCTAAATAAGCTTTGTTAGGTCTTACTATCAAAGTCGAGGTCCATATAGGGAGATTTATCCCCCTGCTATTGTTGTTGTTTCAATGACCCCAAGAGAGCCCCCTTGAGATCTATGCCGCCTTAACACACAGAGATCAGTGCCGAGACTGAACAAACCTGGCAGAGAGCAGGCCTGTCAGTGTTGTATTGGAGGAGCGCTTGAAACAGGTCTGTCTCTCACCACAGAGTAAATGTTTTAATCTTAGAGAAAACAATACCTCTTAGATATTTCTACTGTCCTATTGACTCCATGTACATTAGACTCAACAGTAAGCGCTTGTCAAGTGCTGTTTGAGCCTGTCATTTTTGATAGATACTGGTGAGACAATGTGCTAGCCTGATACAACTTCCCCACAATGTGTGATTAATTCAGGCAACATTCAGGCAAAATCAGCAACAGCACCAGTCAATACCCAGCACCGTTCAATACTTTCTGTGCAAGTGATGGATCAATTCTCATTAGTAAGGTGCTTCAAAAGTACTGACAGATGGATGCAAGACCAAATAAGCTAATGCTTTCTCACCATATTCATCATAAGAACTAGTCATTCTCTGTCTCTTTTACTCACACACTGATAAACATGCATTCTTCACAATTTTGTACAGCAAGGAATTATTCTTCTCTGAATCGAGGAGGAGCAGTTGTTGCGAAGTCACTGCTGTCAAGTTCCCCAGAATGATAGAAGTAATTAATTGTTACTATGGATACCACACACTGAATTATGATGCCTGCAAACAATGGTGAGTGCCACGACAGAGACAATTCGTATGAGGAGTATAAACAGTTCCCTGGTGCTGAGTTTGGAGAAATGTCTGGAAATGATCAAATCAGCTTGTTTTAATCTAAAAATAACAAGTAGAAAATAATTGAAATTGGGAAGAATATGTGGATGATTCCTGTGAAAGTATGACTGATACTTGACAGATCATGATGAATAGCAGTGTCAGCTTTTAATAGCTACAGATTGTGCATGTAATTGATATTCCTGTAGGGCTGTTAACAGATTTGGAGGAAAAAGGTAAAATCTTCCTCCACAAAGCCATACAAAATCATAGCAGGGCCTTGCAGTTATAGGAGGAAGAGTTAGAGTCATAACAAACTTTACAGAGTTAAACGATGATGAAAGCTAAATGGAGATGAAATCTCACTTCTGTGGTTTTCAGACTACTAATAGCTTGTGGAACATCCTCCTGCTCATTAAAACACACCATTCTGAATGATGATAGCACAGTTTAAGCCATTACCTGACTTATTTTTCTGTTTGATTAACATGAAAGTAATGGCTGAACAAGCTTGAGGTTTTTTCTGGTAGCCTGAAGGTGATGTGTGTGATATTTGTTTGAGAGTGGCACTTTGTAGCCAACAATACAAAACTGTAATTCATTCTTAATTAAGGTGGTTGATCAAACAACTCAGAGAGAATGGATGGCTGTTCAATCAGACCAGTGCTGAAACAAAGACTGACCAGAGAATAAATCTTACTCCCCAGACCAGATGCTCCCTGTTCTCCCCACCATCTGAGGGCAGAGTTTTATTAAAGTAGTTTTATATATAAAAAAAAAGTATTTTTATAAAATCGTAGGTAATTTAATAGATACACACTGATGGTGTCTTCTTAAATTTTGAGACTCCAGTCCAAGGGACCAATATCTCCCTCATACCTGTATGATAAATGAGTAATCCATTGCTTTAGCATTGCAAACCTATGTAAGACTTAAATGTAAAATCAAAAAAGGGGATCACAATTGAGACCACAGAACCACAGAAATTGTCTTTTTATCGAAAACATATTTTTCTTCCTTGTCCAAATCTGTTGCCTATATATAAAATGCAATTTGACCACTGACATTTTGGTCAGAGATCCGGGTGTGTGCTGCTGGTAGTGGCTAATGTAGCTTTGGGCCTTTAGCCTCAAGTAGAGATGAGGAGCAGATTACATAGCTCTGGTAAACTCACTTCTTTCTAACTCCACACCCCAAGTGAAGACATTTATCAAATTTCAAAAGGCTTTCTACAGCTTTACATATACATGAATATCATTGAGAGTTGTCTGTTCTAAGATGTCCATTCCTCCATCCAATAGGCTCTAGGGGACACTGAATGGCGTGAAAATGATGTGAATCACCTACGGGTGATTTTGGACTGTCAGATTAATGAGAGAAATTATTTGGAAAGAAGGGTGTCCATCTCTCCAGTTGAGTTCCAGACACCTGTAGAATCAGTGCCAATGCACATTGAAGTTGTTCTGGTGGCACATGGTGGCCCAACACCTTATTAAGACATGTTTATGTTGGTTTTTCATTTAATTTGGTATCCTGCTGGATTTGCAGTAATGCACTAAAGGATAATGGAGGTAAAGGATAATGAAAACAAGCAGTTGCTGTCTTAATACGAGAGATTCTGGTTGCATTGAGGACCCTTGGTAACTACAACTTTGCTGTGAAGTGGCAATACGGTGGAAAGGCGTTCATGAATTTTTTTCTAATATTAAACAGTAATGCTGTAGAATGAATAAATTGTCTGCAGCGTTAACGAGGTCTTACCAAGCTTTGTGTTAACATACTTGTGAATGCACGCCGCTACCTTTTTTGCTGATTACCATTTTTGCCCAATCTAATCGGATTAGAATTCAGTTTTCCGTCCTCTCTTTCTTTCTTCTATTTGTCTTTCTCTGCTTTTTCATCCATTCCTGAGGAGACAGTCAGAAGGCATGGGTGCTGAGCTGATTTTATTTCAAGCCATGCTGGTTTATCATAACACAAGCTGAAAGGGCTGACATCTGTATAGTTCATCATGGATTCATATCACATATAGCTGGCCATGCATGCAAAATACAACTCCGCTGTGCATTGTGCTTTGTAAATGTCATATTTTCTTTGTATCAGCAATTTTTTTTTTTTTTTTAACTTTTATCACTTTATACCCTTTCCGGAGGGGTCGTGCCACACACAATGAGAAGAGCAAGAGTTTTTCTTTTCATTTGCTAATATCCCATCAATCCATCTACTATAGATTATATTTAGCTGATTATATTGGATTGTCTCTTGCCTTCATTCTGCTAAATGACTCTAAATCAAATGGAAGATCCAGACCTACATGAAGACTAAAGCTATCACATCAAATGTCCATGCACACACACATATACACACACTACCCGCTACTCATCCTTCAACAGCAATAACCTCAATGTACAGTTTCCAATGGCAACTGTTGCTAGCAGGTACTAATAGAAAAAAAAAGGCGGGGGGTAGCAAACGGCTCAGACTAAATGTTCAGTGTATGCGGCCTGTGTCTCTAAATGGACTCTGAATTGGCAGCATGTAATATAATATGCTTACTGGTGTCTAATGAGTCAGGCAAGGGATACTATGATACACTGTGCATCACAGTGTGCTTAGCACCACTGTGTCATGACCTTACACAGTAAATGTAAAGTAGGAACACTGAATGGCTGACATGGAGATGGATTGAGGAATTGCAACTTACAGGTTTATTACAATTTAGGTCTTATTTTTGTATCTTGGGCTATCAAAGCCATCTTGTTTAAATGGCTGAAAAATACGAGAGGTCAGATGATGAGACAGGTTGTGCCAAATCCAAAAATTCGGCCAACTTAATTAAAATAGTACTTCAAATGGAGAAAGCACATCTACAGTATTGATAATTCTAACTTGTGTTATAGGAAAACTTTAAGTTGAAACTCTGTGATGAACGTTTACAGTGGACACTTTGGGTAATGATTTCAAAGGTTGCATTAGTTTTTCTCTTTAAAATTTGGCTAACCTTATCCCCAACCAAGAACAATGTTTAATAGCACAGTCTGCTGTTCTGAAGGTTTCACGAGAATTGTCAAAGACTGTTGTAACTATTTGGATAACAAAAATTCATGATTTTAAAAAAAGAAGAAAAAAGAAACCTTTTAATATGTTTGATACATTGTGCTTATCTAAACAAAGATAGTAGCTGGAAATGACGTATATGTTCTTATCTGTTATATATATATATATATGTATATATATTTTTTTTTTTATGTTGCATTGAGTGTTTTAAATTTCCATTCAATAATATGTTTGTATTCTCCATATAAAGTGACTAAGGGGATAATTTTCTAGATAGATAGGTTTCTGCCCCATTTAGCCTGTCTTTTGTATTGTTTGTGTTCTCAGATCTCTGCAAACAACTCTTATTGTAACCCTGAAAAGAAGGGCAAAGTCACAATTTAGGCCTGAAAAAAAAAAAAAATTCAATTTAAAGTCCAATTACTACCTTTTCATATTTTATAACTGCATGTTGCAGTCTTCTTATTGAATGGCTGTTTGGTCTTTGGTTTAAAATCTGACCAACATTCTACATTTAGATCACATCACAACATCTAAACCTGTTCTACAAGCACCTAAAAGCTAGTAATTGGATTTTCAGTCGAGATTATTTTGTCACAAACAACCCAAGGTCAAGAATGAACCTCAATGCCCAAGATTCTCCTTTAAAGTTATTTCAGCTCCACTGCTTCTCTTTTTACATTAGTATAACACATGCTAGTAGTTTACTGATGATATATTTTTTATCACTACTTTTTGATGGGATAAACTGCACGGTTTTCAAAACAAATATATGGATAAGTCTGTGCTGTCTAGAGATTACAGGAAAACAGGAAATAAAGACTCAAAAATTTCTCAAGAACTACACTCCTTTTTCACTCATACTCATACTCATACCCTATTGAAGTGTTATGGCAGTACTTTCTACTCAAAAAAACATAAGTGATTAAGAGACAGAAAACTATTATGCCAGAAAACTATCAATGTGGAGACTGAAGTAATGACTATTGATAACTAGTCAAATACAAAATTGTCTAATTACGGTTACACAAGGTACCTTGTATGTTTTTGGGTTTGGAAATCAAGAGTTTGGACAGAGAACTTGAAAATACAGAATGTCAAAAATTAAACTCTTTGGCCTCTGACAATTGTCGGCCTTTGTTTCATCAATACAGTAGGTTCCACTCTCAAGACTAAAAAACGCATCCTAAGATTTTTTCCCCTGCCAAATGATGAAGCCTGAGAACACATGCCAGAGAGAGAATCTCCAAGACATTTGGTACCTGCAGGGATCTAATCAGAAGGCAGCATCAGTGTTGCATTGTTCTGCCTCTACTCAGTGCATCAACAGATGTGCAGGAAGTTCACACCAGAGTAATTATGCCCTCTTTCTGTCTATTCAGCGTGTCCATATGCTATTTGTGCAAAAGCACGCATCTGCCCTTCTTCACTCCTTGGCACTTTCCAGTAAAGCACCTGCCAAAACCACTAAAGAAGAGTAGTGATGAAGAAGTGAAAGAATACATTAGCTGTCACAGCTCCTTGTATGATGGTGGTAATTAATCAAAGACAATACAGACAGAGGTCACACCTGCGCAGTAAGCTTGCTGTGTATACATCATTGCTGATGCAGTGATAATTAAAAATGAGGCATTAGATTTCAGCAGAATTAACTGAAGTTTTTCCTTATATATTTGGGAAGCCTGTATGATTTTACTAAAGCAATCCTGTCTCCTTGAAATTGCTTTTATATACTACTTCATGGCTTTCCATAATATGTTTGAAAGGAAATATGGTTTTTGTGTGGGTTATAGCATGTTTCCCTTTTTGAATTGGCAGTGCAAGCTTAACACTGCTACCTTTTTCACCTCATCCCCTTGTAGCTTTATGTATAACTATAACACTCCCACTATTTTTGTGCACTGGAAACACATTTTCCAATCCAGGAAGAGCTGGAAAATGTCTTCTACTGCACAAAGTTTTAGGAAGGTAGGAAGGTAGAGGCTGTCCATTTTCACATTAGCAGACACAGAACAACATTCACTGGCAGCTGTGTTTCTGGCCACATGGTGAAGTCCAACATTCACTTTCCTTATAGTTCTGTTTTAGTCTCCACCAGCTCCCCGTGAAAATATCTGGCTCTTCATCTGCTAAATGCTCCACTATGTTAGCATGCTAGTCAATAACTTTGTCTCTCTGCTGTTTAGTGCTAAGCAGGAAGTTTAAAGATGTTTTAAGACTGATCTCTCTTGCTGAAATTAGCTGCCTACTGCTGAAAATTAATGAGTTAATTAGAGCTGCAAGATTGAATCAAAACAGTCAAGTTTCAGGCTGTAAAATTAAAACAATGAGAAACATGTAAAATGCTTGAGGGGAACTGATTGGAGTGGTAATTCCCTGTGGAGTTAACATTGGTTTCAACAGATTTTACATTATACACACAGTAGTTATTTGTTCCATTGTAAATATGAATATATCCATTAGTACAGCTTTAGTGCTTTCAGATGCCTTAAATCAGTCACAACATTGGTGATCATGCTTTAGTTGTCATGAGCTAGCATTTTAGGACAAACGAATTAGTTGTCGCAACTTTGCATTTATGTTTATTTATTTTTATGAATATCTCATAACTTTATTTTCAATATGTCATTGCCCCAACACTGGCAACATCTCCATTCCTCAGAGTCTCACTGTGCTCATTATCACTTTCTGAGACCAAGATGGTGTGATGTGAAGTGACGTGACAGCACATGTTTGCATGTATAAACAAGGTCATGCCCATCATGTACATAGAGCACATGGACAAGACACAAAAGCACACAAGGCTTATCCACAAGGTAATGGACACACATTTAGTAGACAAAGGTGAATTTGATAAAAGTGACTAAACACACAGTACCTACTCAACCCGCTCTCTTCGTGAAATTCTTTTGAGTCAATTTGTACATTCAGATGTAGCTTCCTCAGTAGGTTTGGTTTTTTTAACTTCAAACACAGAAAGATGAATTGTTCCATCTGTGTGCACCAGGCTTTAATTTTTACAGGCAAACAACACAAATTTGCAACTCCTCAATCTGCAAATTGTCAATACCAGCTCAGCCCTTCATTTCCATACGTTGCATGGAGGTCTTAATAAAAACAATCAAACAAACAATAACGACAAAAAATTAAAATGATAACCTTTCTAAGGGGCTGTAGCAGACTCATCAGACATACACGAACAAGAGTTATGCTTCCTCAAACTGTGTGTTATTCAACAGTGACATTCTTGCACCCTTCTCAGCTTAATATTTTCCCTACAGCTGATGAGCAGCGGTGGCAGTAAGCCTGAAATACACTATAATTCATCATCACATTGCGGACGGTAACCTGTCTCTTTTCAGACACACCAGTTAAATCAGGGATGGTGGTAAATAAGATTGAGAAGGTATGGAAGAAAGGGAAGAAAGTGAATTGAGGTGGGTAGTGACATCATCCTCTCATAGTATGACAGATGACATGTTATTTCACTTCACCGTACAAAATGCAGGCTCCATTTAAATGTCTTCCCTTCCTGACCCCTTTTTTCTTTCATTTGGCCTCCATCGTGCAATTTTCGAGTGGCTTACTCTGCCTCTCCTCCTTGCTTCCATTTCATGTATGACAATGCATCCTCCATTAAGTCTTTATAGGTTGATAGAAATGTCATAAGGGCATTGAGATGGCCATACATCAACCTATTCATTCCCTCCTTCTGCTAGGCTTTCATTTTGCTTTTTGCTCTCTTCCTCCGCTCTGTCACAGTGCAGAGCTAGACGACTGCCTGCTCAGAATCGCCACATTACCCAGGTGCACACAACAAACCACTGCCATTATTTCCTATATCTTCAGTTATGGAAGTGTCATAATCTATACTCGTGACAAAAGCTGCTTCAAGTCTGCATGTAAGTGAAGGATTTCCTCTCTGACATAGCTTTGCTTTCTTCTCAGGTCCCGTAGCCTTTAGGGAAATCCAGGCTGTCATAGGTGTATCAGTCCAAATGCAGAGCTAGTAAACATCAGCTACAGGGATTTACAGGACATTCGCTTATTTTGGAGCGATTTTGATAAGCGGGGAGAATATGCTATTTTCCTTTTCCCATAACTGCAGTGTAGTCACCTTGGAGGCTTTTGAGGTGTGGGTATAATAGGAAAGGAACAGTGTCAGGTGATGAAATAAGTGTGTGTTAGCCGCACTGAGCACCTGCTGGTTCCCTGTTCTCCACCCTGTCCCCTTATCACATTACAGCTCAGATAGATGGTACCCTAACCCCAGAGGTAGGGGATTAATTTTTTTAAAGCTCTGCAGACTGCTATGACTGACCTTGGTTGAGCAGAGAGGAAAAAAAAAATGACTTTTTTCTCCTCTTTCTGCTCTGCACATTTACCTGAAGGGAGAGAAAAAAGATTAAGAGAAAGAGCGAGGCTTTACCTCTCCTTTCAGAAACTAAAATCACAAAGCAGAGAACCCACTGGACTGTTTCTTGTTTGCATAGCTAGCATGTTAACTTTGTGATTTCCTCATTAGTAACAACCTGCTGGAGTTATACTCTGTATACATTGCTTTTTAATTTTACATCCTAAATATGACAGTATCATGTAGTGAGGAAATACATATGTACTTTAGAGATTTATCCATCTCCACCATGGATGTGTATGCACCCAAGTGTGAGTATGTTTATGATAATGTAAGAGCATCTGTGTGATCTTGTAGCTCCTGAGTTATTATAAATGTACTACAATGTACTGGTGGAAATAGAAAAACTCATTACAAAGCAACAAAATTAACCCAAAAATTCAAGCTTGATCATGATCAATAGCTATTTCTTTTCCAACAGTCTTTAAGATAGGGCTGGCCTTATTCTATTATTTTGTTCTTGTCAACGGATCCAATAAAATGACTAAAATCATTGTGAACAATTTGTGAGCTTTGACATCACCAAGATGGTTGTATAATTACAGGGATGATCACACTGAGGATTTATATATTGTGTATTGTCATTTAAATTACAATTACAATTACAACTTGGATGTTAGCACTATTCACACGGAACTACAAATAACGATAACTCCAGTATGACGATAGCAGAGCATCAGTCCCAGTTCCTACTGAAGACTTAAACCTTTATACCTTTAAAAAGGCACAGTTATTTCCTAAAACAGCTGGGTACTCTAGTTTTTAGCAAACCTTTCTCGCATACAAGAGATCTGTGTCTTTCAGCAACATATTAATACATATTTGCTCTCTAGTACTTTTCTAACACATTGTTTCTTCTGGGATAATTATAATGGACCTAATGATCAGAGCTAATAGTGACACCACTTGCATCCACCTAGGTATTAGACTGTGACATTTCTGATCAAAGTTATATTCAGCCACAAGACTGATGTTGATCAACTAGGGAATCAAGAGGTCTGGAATGAAAGCAGATTTGTTCATTTGTAGAACTGAATAATGATGAGAAGTTTTTTACCCATTATTTAAGACATACTGACACACTGACCCAAGACCCACTTTAACCCTCTAATACACAGATGCAGCTTACAGTGGCTTCAGAAATTATTTAGACCCCTTCGCTTTTTGCAAACTAATATAACAAATACAAAGTTTTCTGAATTGTGTCATAATAATTCTGAGGAAATATTCTGAGGAAATATTGTAGTTTATCAGGGTTTTAAACCTTTCTACACAGGGGCAAACACAAACACACACACACACACATACACACACACACACACACACACACTAAATTCTCATCACTCTTCCATTTATTAGTCATATTACTGGCTCTTGAGATGAGTGTGCTATTCAGAGGGTGTGGCTGTCAACATCAATAATAGCCTTCCAGTGTGAGGGGCCATTAATACCAAAGTAGCCACTCCGCATGTTGTCAGATATGAATAATGGTTTGCATAACAAATCATTTTACTGTCTGACAGATATTCCAGCACCTGCACGGGTGGAGGCTCTGGGTGCAACACTTTGCTCCCATCAGTGGATGCACCTCTTGATCAAAGCTGAAGTTGAGGGCCAGAGGACAACGAATGGGCAAAACAGATTTTTCCACACGAATGACACCTTGTTCTGCAGCTTCGGAGAAGATAATACAGGAAAAGGTTACACACCATGGTGATGGAATGAATCACCAGCAGTCATAAATAGTTAGTGTCCCACGGCTGGGATATAATGATGTTTTCTAATCATCCCCAGAGGTCGCTGCACCTCATCTCTCACTGATGACAACTTTGTGGCAAATGTAATTTGACCAGAAAACAGTAACCTGTATCTCCTGTCAGCAAGTAACATTCCACACTAATCCTGCCACAAAACACAAGTGGTTTATCTAATAGCTGGGACTAGATCTGGACTATTTCTAACTATTGCAGCCTTTCTAAATGAAATGGCATGTTCTGATATAGTGCCAGGAATCTATGATTTCTAGTAAATGGAAATCAAGTCAAACATATTATTAAACAGGATTCATTTTCCAGCTCTCATTTGAAGACACTTACAATCCTTTCTTTTGTTTCTGTCAGTGTGCTAGATAGAGGACGGATCTAAGCATATAGTGAACAACATTAGGTCACAGGAGTGTGCCATGCAAGGACAGGACATCTGACACATGCTGAATCAATGGAAGTGGCAGAGAAATAGAGGAGCAGTCAAGGAAAACTAGGTTATATGCTACATTTCTTGGCCTGTACTCTGACACTCCAGGAGGCCTGTGAAATGGGTCACTGGTTGCCTGAGTTTCTGTAAAGAATTTGAAATCTATTTAAAGTTTTGGTACTGAGAGAAAAAGCCGAGGTGAACTTAAAATGTACATACTCTATTTTACAAGTTTACAAGTTTAAGGTTACAAGTACCATTTCATATTCATGCATTACTGGATTCATTTTGCTTTCATTTTTCTGAACATCTCCAAAAATTCACAACCAGGTAAATTTCAAATTTTTAATGGAATGAACATATCAAAATACTTGGCTGTGAGGCTGCAAATGTTTCACCTCTACTTTCACTAGCTTCTGTTAATCACTGACTACCTGCCTCAAGTCAATAACAAATTTAATTTGCTTAACACAGTATCATCAGGGATGATTAATTTTCCTTCAAAGCTACAACATTGTCTTGTTTTTTTTTTAATTTTTAATATAACATGTATTTCTGGTACCAGCTACTGGGTAATGATCAAAAATGTAAAATAACTCAGTGACAAAAGGCACTTCAATGAATTTCCAGTCTGACATTACCTTTGCTCTGCTCAGTCATCAAGCTAGAATTAATAAAATTGAACTATTAAGATCAAAGTATTGCTAAAGTAGTTATAAAGCTAGTAAAAAAACACAATACCCAGAACCACTCTGATAAAGCACCATTTATAAAGTGGATAGTTAATGTCTTTGCTAATAGTTAATGAATCATTTACTATTTACTAGTAGCCCCATAACACCTACTATAAGTACTGACAGTGATGGCACCAGTTACTTTTAATTATTTTCTCAATATAATTTAAATCCATATAATTTTTCTATCACTGTATTTTGACATTGTCTTGTATTTTTGTCAGGGATTGTCCTAAAATATACTTTGGATGAAGTAGCTTTTTTCATGTTTAACAACACTTGATAAAGGAGGATGTCATCTGATGTTTCATCTTACTTATGACAAACTTTTAGCAACTGGAGTCATGCCGGTTTTAGTCAATAAGGAAAAAGACAGGGCATGAGTAGTTCTCTGGCAAGTGGTTTGGTAAAGAGCTGCAAGGCACATGTAAATACATTTAGTGGAGCTTTTTCCCTAAGCAGCCATGGGGTAAGAGTGCAGCAATGGCTCTTGTCATGCCAGCTCAGGCCCATGGTCTGTATCTGCGCACAATTAGGGATGTTCCTTACTTTCAAGTTAAATTAACATTGCCAACAAGAATGCAGTAAAATGACTTCTTCAGCTATTCCAAGTATACATTGAGAATTGATTTCAAATCTTTAAAAACACTAGAGTTAAAATGGCGTAATGCTTGATAACCAAGAAGCATGCTCCCAAGTCATGTCAATACAATTTTGGTATAGATTTTTAGGTTTATTACAACAAGTCTGAGCACTCATGTCTGATGAAGTTTTATAACAATCGGTATGGAGCATGCAAACTACTGTATGTTTAATCTGTCATGGACAGATTTCTCATTGTAATCTGAATACAGCCAAAAAAACATAAATCTTAAAAGTAGAAGAGGTTATATTCTCATGGAAAAATAAAGGTGGATAACCACAAGAAAAAAATTAACATTGGCCAGTGAAATAAAGGAGAGTGACCATTATGGCTGGTGTCAGGAAACAGTCAGAAAGAGAAAGAAGGTAATCTGATTGTATTGGGATATAACTCTCTTCCTGTGTCCTGGAGGAAGACCAGAAAGCGGCTGTGTCCTCTCCTTAGTCCTCTTCCCATTAGGCTTTGCTTCATTTAGGAGATTAATAGATGCTCACATGTGAACATTGCCACATTTGTCAACTGTCTCATCCGATAATATGGGGCTGCGGGCATGCAAGGCATGCCTCTCCCTCCACTTTAAAAAGACCTTAAAAGGTGAAAGTGGGAGGTGCTGGGAAATGGAAAAGTGTGTAAAATACATTTGACCAATGAAAATACATGTAATTCAAAAGTAAGGAAAAGTCTGTAATAGAAAGTTAAATACAGAAAGAATTATCTCTATTTATTTCCCAGCAACCACAAAAAATCAGTAATTAAACATTATCAGAAGGGTGCTTTTGTTCAATAGAGATGTAACTGTACTCTGTCAAGCTACCTCTATCTCATCTTTTCCTATATCTGCATTCAATAAGAACCACACACCTTTGTTCATGCTGCACTCACTGCAACATTCCTTGGAGAACGAGAGAGAGAGAGGGAAACATCCCATCATATGTCAAAGGAAAGAAAACCCAGAGAGCAGATAAAGGTCTGAAAAACCTCTCCGGGATTTCACCATAGTTCATGCTTGACTAGCCTTGCTGATAACTCATGCCAGTGTTTATTTCTCTATGCACTGTTGATTTTGGGTATTATAGTGGATGTGGTGATGGCTAGTGATGTTGGCTCTGCCCCAGGAGAAGGATAGCCATGTTTGTCCAGTCACGCGTACAAACGGACTGTTTGGCCAGCTGCCCCTTTTAACTTTCTCTCTCAAAAAGTTTGTTGAGATATTTAGGGGTGCCAGCAAGGTGGCACCAGGTCTGGACAGGGTTATTGTTAACCTCCACAGCTTTGGCTGCAAAGACTCCTATGCAATCCGTGACGCTAGTCGGTATCCGCCAGGAGCCAGGGAAACACGACAAGGCAGGAAGAAGAAATTTCCCATTAACTCAGGAAATTGGTACAAGCTGTGCTGCCACACAATCCAATCACCTTTCTTATTTTACTGACCGCCCAGTCTGACACATGCTTGCAAATAAGTGGTACTTTGTTTTTAGATCCACCTTTACCCATCCCCAGAAAAGCTTTCAGCCATTTCCTTCCAATTCCTCAACAGGTTTGACTAAAAGATATTGCTGTTATGTCTTACAAGATTGAGGATTTCAACATTTCTTTTTTACTTTCAACTTAGCAGGAATAACTTAATTTTTTTGGATTGTCTCTGCATACATTAATGTACTTAACTGTAAGCATGAGAGGGTGCTCTTCATGTTATTTTATGTTTTTTTGTTTTGAGGTTTCTTAGAGGTATGTCTTCTGGACTTTCAGCCATAGTGACTGCTGCTACCAACACATCCTCGTGTCTTTTTAAAACAAGCTACTTCTTATCTGTTTTTTTGTTGTTGTTGTTTTTTTTACATTAATTAGTAACACAATGTAGCTAAAAGGATGAGCTGACAAGTGTCACTTTAAAATAATCTTTAACTAATATATATTAGTTTTCAAGGAATAAATCATACTTTTAGTAGATAAGTAAGAGGTTTTAGCTATGACCTTAAAAAGAGAAGTGAAGTGAGGACATATTTAGCTTAGCCTAAAGATTGTGGGCAGGATGTGCTGCCCACCAGTGGTATAAAGCATGTCCACCTAATAGCAACTGTATCGTATTATTAATTTGAGTCTGACACTTTGAGCTTACTGGTCTGCTGTAGCTAACTGGTGGAGATTGTCATATTAACAGAGTGTGGCAGAAATTGGCTTGTCACATAGAGTTAACAGCTATGCTAGCTAGATGTTGTAATTTTATTTTAAATTTGATATTTTCTGGAATGTGGTCCATTAAATTTCATTACTAAATTTTCTAAATCTTTTTCTTTTTTGTCATCTCTTATGTGGAGATTTGTCAACTACAAAGCTAAATATCAATGTTCAGGGAGATTATACTGTACAGTAGTACAGTACAGTAGAGAACTCCTTAAAATGTGAGTGTCATATTTGGATTTCTGTTCATGTAAACAAACAAGAATCAACATGCTTGTTAGTGAGGTTTAGAGGTGTTTGTTTTGTGTATTTTTAGAATACACCTAATGAATACAACTTAAGACAGATCCAGGCTAGTGCATTTACCCAGCTTTCAGTCTGAATGCTGATATGTCCTGACTCACAGAGACTTGAGATTGATAGGGATCTTCTTATCTCACTTTCAGAAAGACAGCAAATTAACACATTAAGTTTAAACATGGCAAAGGTTTTGACTCAATCCTTAATGAAATTCTTGTTACCATATAATGGAGACAGAGATTTTTTCCAGGTGCACTTGAAAATCTGGCACAGTGATGATAGATGCAAATGCTGTCTTGGTTTCTTGTCCCTTCATGACACATAAATCATGTTGCACTTTTTTTTAAATAATGAAGAATCTCAAAGGAGACCTGCTCTATGCCAGTTAAATCAAACACGATGAAACCTTTACTAAGCCTTTAATCTGAATCACTGGAGGACAATGGCCCCATAAAGGGTGACACCAGTCTTTCCCTGTGTGTGCCTCACTCTCTCTACATGTGGCTCTCATAGTGCATGTTGAGACAGGCTCTTGCTGCAACAGCCCAAATTGGATGAAATAAGATCAAAACGGCTCTCTGTGGCCTTCATGTCTGTGTATGACTGTCTGCAATAGGCAGCTTGTTTAATCTGGGACTCTGAGCAGCAGAGGAGCAGCATCCATCTGTATTCATCAGGTTAGAAAATCCAGTGCAGCCATCAATTTGTCACACGACTCCTCCATAGCAATCACAATATTTTGCTTTCCTTTTACCATGACCAAAAGATGCTGCACTTTGCAACTTTTTATCTTTAAAATAAATTATAGATTCAGGTTAACTCAGCCTCTGCATAGGGAGTGCCAAGGGCGATAGCACATCATGATGACTGACAGGTAATGTGATGAAAACCAGAACAAATGAAAGACAGTACTGTTACAAGAAGAGTGTACTTCTTGTCTCAAAGAGAAGGATGCATATCCAGTAGATTAAAAAAATGGCAAGAATATATATTTACTCAGCTACAGAGAGAACCAGGCCTTTACTTTAATCAGACCTATACTGTATGAGACAAGGCCTAAATTTCTAATTTCTGTTGTTTGATAAGTAGTGTCCCCGTTTTCTGATCCGTTATTAATCTGTTTAATGCAAACTTCAATAATTTGGTGAATTTGTTTTGTTATACATAGGTTATACATAGGTTGTTTCTTTTTCAGTTTCTGCAAAAGCGATGTCTCTGACCTCTGCATAACCTAAAATACCTGCTCCACTTGCACCTACCTATATAATCTCTATCTAGATTTATGCTTTTGTTATTAGCTTACCAATTGCATTCTCACACAGTGGGATATGAACAAGACACGAATGGGGTCTTGGTCAGTGTTGTCACAACATAAAAAAGCATACCACTTGTATTGCCCTTTTAAACTACACTCTCTCAATTACAACCCATTCTTCTTGCACTTGCGTAATGCCACAGGATGCCTGTGTGTGTGTGTGTAAGTTTGGATTCATGTTTATGTGTGTACGTCTTTGTATCCATCTGGGTGCTTTAATTAAAAACCCATGAGAGCAAAGCCATAGCCATTAATCAGGGGTTCATCCCTCTGCTGCAGAGGTGAGGGGAGTGATGCTCTTCTCCTTGAGTGGAGAGTTTTTCTCTGCTTAACTACTTGGAGATTGGTTTGCAACTCATCGGTGACTGACTAAAGCAAGACTCTAAACTCTGCCTTACATCCATCTTCTTTTCTTATTTTTGAATCATTTTGAGCTTGGAGAATCACACTTTGCACTGTCAACTCTGCCTGGGATCCGCTAGACCCAGGCTGGCTGAGAGTCCATCCTTTTTCTCATTTGTTGCTCTAGAAGTGCTGGGGGGCTTCTTAAATCTGTAGGTTTTTACAGCTCCATCCATTAAGGTTTGACTAAGAACAGCTGTGTCTCAGAAAAAGTTTGTAGAACTAAAGGACAATTACATGATTGTTTTAACAGGTGGATGTTTTTTTAGTACAATACAGTGACTACTTGAATGACTGAACAGTAAGAGAGTTTAAAGTCACCTGAGAAATATCTTAATTGTCAAGTTGCAATATATCATTCACTTGTCAAACCTATCAGATATACAGCAGCTTCAGAAAGTATTTAGACCCCTTCACTTTTTTCACACTTTAATATTTTGCGGATATAATTGCAAATTAATAAAATTGCATTTCCTCTTCTAATCAACTAACAATGACTGAATGTAATATTTGCAGATTTATTAAAATTTAAAAACTGAGATCTCACATAAACAGAAATATTAAGATCCTTTGCTATGGCACTCCAAACTGTGGTCAGGTGCTGGAAGACTGACCATCTCAGCAGTGCTTCATCAATTAGGCTTTTATGGTAGAGTGACTAGTTCCAAGTCCCTTTGAGTAAAATACATAACGTTTTGGAGTTTGCCAAATGACATTTAAAGGCCTCCAACAACTGTGTCTGGTGAAAATCAGGCACTGTTCAATTCCTTGCTAATATCATCTCTGAAGAATGGTGGTGGCAGCATCATGCTATCTGGGGGCTCCTCAGTGGTAGGTGCAGGGAGACTGGTCATAACTGAAGGAACAATGGATGTAGCCATATACAGAGAGTTCCTTGAACACTAGCCTAGAATGAAACAATGGTTCACCTTTCAGCATGACAATGAACCAAAGCATACAGGTAAGACAACACTGGCATGTCTTCAGGACACGTCTCTTCTTGAGTGGCCCAGCCAATGTCCAGACTTAATCCCCACACAATATCTTAGGAGAGACCAGAAGATAGCAGCTCACAGACACTTCCCATCCAATCTGATAGAATGTGAGAATATTTGCCATTAAGAATGAGATAAAATGCCCAAATCCAGTTGTGCAAAGCTTGTAGAGACTTAGCCAAGAACTCTCAAAGCCATAATTGTTGTCAAAGGGGCTTCTACAAAGCACTGAATTAAGGGTCAATATACTGTACATGAGAAATGACAGCATTTGTATTTAATTAACTTGCAAAAATTTCTAAAAGTATATTTTCCTCATGTCATTTCAGGTTATTAAGTGTAGATTGATTGACAGATATGGCATTTTTATCCACTTAAATATTAAATCTACAACACAATAAAATGTGAAAAAAGTGAGGGGATATGAATACTTTCCAAAATAACCTAAAGACTTTATGGTGGGAAACCCATTCAAATCCACTTTCCTCCAGTCTTGCCCTCATGAGTGTTAGTATCAAGCTAGCGTGTGACACAGGTTGGCCTATATGTGTCGCACTGCCATCTCATTGATTTGCCAAGGCGAACAGTAATTACCACTAATCCCAGTCAGAAGACATGGCAATTTGTGTCATGTCTCTCCCAGGCCCCCAAAGGCCATTATCTGCTGGTTCATTAAAGAAGAAGACAGTCCGAGCCTGATCCCATGGCCTGCTGAGTGTGGAGTGAAGGGACACGACACAGGGAGCTGAGCTAGGCATGAAATGTCCACTGAGCTAAACCAGCTGTGACATGCAGTGCAAATGTAGCCATTGTGGAAGTCCCAATCTTTATTTTTTTTCCATTCCCTGAAAGAAACCATGTGGAAAAAGTCAGCCACCAAGCTAGAGCGCAAAAGATAGGTTTGGTGACTGGAGCTAGTTCTCTTACAAAGTGTTAATTCGATCCTATGATATAGCATATAAATATAAAATTTCAGTAGTATTAATGCAGAAGAGGGTAACCACATTTAATAGGATTTCTACATCAGCTAAAATTGTACATTCTGCCTGGCTGATTATGCTGCAGAACTGCAAAAGAATTGCAAACTTGAATATTTATGTAAAGCTGGAGTGAGAAGAGCTTGTTTACTGGCAAATGTTCCCCACCACCGAAGTAACGATTTCATTCAACCAACTTAGTTGTACCAAGGGTGAAGAGATAATTCAACTCCTATTCTTTTTAAAGAAAAGAACACTGTAAACAGCAAGAGTTTGAGGTGAGGTTTGACCATTGACTCAAGAATTACTGATTGTTTACGTTTCAGCTTATCTGAGAGTTTGTGTTTGAATTATACATTGAATTGTAAAAACACATATCATTCAATGGATCAGTTATTGTATTTTCATCAGCTTGTCTATTCAATTTCGAACAAGAGTGAATGCTGCTCACCTCTACTCTCCAACCCTTTAGTCTTTACTAACTATTGATATGGTAAATTTGGTTATAGTTATTAATTATTAGTCAGAGATCCAAGCTTATTCTAAGTCTATTTTGAGACTGAATCAGTGTATAGGTGATCCTTTCCCTTTTTTTCTCCCTGGATTAGGATCTGGAAACTGCAGAGGCCACTGAAGTTCACTGAACTCATTGTCGTGTTCATGAAACAAATTTGAAATGAGTTGGGCTTTGTGACATGGTGCCCCATAAAGGGATGCATATGGTCTCCAACAATGCTCGTGCTGCAGCATTCGAGCCACAATTGATTGGTATAAAGGGTTGTGCCAACATGTGCCAAGAAAACCTTCCCCACACCATTACACCACCACCACCAGCCTGGACTGTTGATACAAGGGAGGATTGGTTCATGGATTCATGCTCTTGACACCAAATTCTGTCCCTACTGTCTGCTGCATAAGCAGAAATCCAGATTCATAAGACTAGGCTGCATGTTTCCAGCCTTCATCTGTCCAGTTTTGGTGAGCCTGTGGCCACTGCAGCTGTAGATTCTGTTCTTGCTAGGTAGGACTGGAACCTGATGTGATATTTTGCTGTTGTAGCCCATCTGCCACAAGGCTTGGTGTGTTTCCGTAAAGGGGAACTGCTGATTCAGTTGATAATTCTCTGTTGGTTCATCAAAATGACATTGTCACATTGTTTCCATATTGTCATTTGCTGAATCATTATTGTAAAACTGTTAATTATAGCAACTTTAACACACACAAAAACAGAAAACAAGATATTGAGGTTTAAGAAGCAGTCAGCCTACAGTTTCCTTCCCACAGGAAGTATTTTTTTGTCAGTCACTGACTTAATGTTAGTTCTGGTGGTCACACTCAAATCTGCACACTGTGTGTGCTGTTTGGCCCATATGTTTTCTTAGGGAGCCAGGAATTTACTTGAGTGTGATTAGTAGAGATTCTTCTGAATAAAGTTTTCAACTGAAAGAAAAAGTTAATACAACTTATTTGATTTAAGTGTTTATGTAAACTCAGTTATGTATGAGACCCCTTTTTTATTAGATGAATTTGATACATGCCTTCTGGCCTTACCAGAATGAAATTTTCAACTTAACATAGATTTAGTTAATAAAGAAATGCTAGACATATCCAAAACTTATGACTGTAATAAATACCTAACATATAGTGTGGCCTGGATGTTTTAATACCCTGTAGCTAAATTTACTCAAAATTAAGTTGTAAAATTTTGAAAGTGTTTGCTCAGATTAGCAACCTCACAATGGTTTTAGTGCTGGGATGCTCAAATTGTTCAATTGCTCAATTATTGTTTCCCTTGGTATAAACCATGTGCAGACCTCTAAGTATTTCCAATTTCCAAGTAATGAGTAACCTCTCAGGCCACGAGAGTGAAGGGCATACTAACATAATAACCCATTACTGAGTGGAAGTAAAATAATATCATCCCAAAATATTAAACTGTAGCTGACATAAAGCTGACAAATTATGAAGTAACGGTAGCTGAATTAAAAATTTGGAGAAAATAGAATGGAGCAAATAAGACTATTTAAATCAAAATGTAAAACAATGACTAACACTAAGAGCCAGTAATAGTTTTGTAACTTAACCAAACAGCAGCAGCCTGTCTCTCCAAAGTCTGAAATCAGCAGGTATCAGGAAGAAGCATATGGTAAAAGGCTAAAAAACACTACTGTCTGACTCTGGTTTTCTTAATGATTCTGGCAAGCCCCAAAGCTCCAAGTTGGTCTCTTCGGCATTATTTGGTGTATGGGCTGCAGATCAAGTTGTATGGAAGGTGCTGAAGGCACCAAACATGTATGAGAGCTGGTATAAGGAGCAGTAGTTTCAAATAAAGTGGAGTATATGGAATTTTATAAGTTTATACATGGGGCAGCATGGTATTGCAGTGGTTAGCAAAGTCGCCTCACAGCAAAAAGGTTCAGGGTTTGAACCTGGGCCTTTCTGTTCTCATTGTGCCTGTGATGGTTTCCTCCAGGTAGCCTTCTCCCACAGTCCAAAAACATGCAGGATAGGTTAATTGATGACTCTAAAATTTCATAGGTGTGAATGTTTTTTTGACTCTATATGTCAGCCCTGTGATACACTGACAACCAGTCCAGGGTATACATCAAAGGATAATAAGTAGTATTGCTAATGGATGAATGGACACTACTGAATGTTCTCCATAGAGAGCAAATACAGCTATGGCAAGCCACCTGCATTCTGTAATGTAACTTAAACTCTGTGAGACAGTGCTGACATAAGTTTGTAACACAATTTTAGGGTGTAATGTTTTAATTTATATGATTTGCAATTTAGTAACATTTCTGAGTAGTTGGGAGAAGACAGAGGTTATTGTTAGTGTCCAACTTAGAGTGCAAGCAAATGGCTATTTTCTGGAGGCATTATAATTTAGTGCAAACTGATACATTTCATATAATATTCACAAAAATTTCCAAGTTTCCAATGTGTGTCTACATAAAATGAATATAACAAACAAAAAAAAAAATATAACTACAACATTGCAGATGCTGCCCTGGTAATGACAATAATATTGATACTAATGTATCAACCTTATCAGTATGAATGTACTAACTAAGTAGTACTAGATTATTATATATATTATTTTACATAATAGTACATATATTATTATATTATACACATATTTTTAAACCTGCAATAGTAAAGTCAATGGTGCCTCATTCACATAACTGATTACTTTTGATTGGACAGCCAACAGATGTTTCCCAGCAAATGCAATGAATTTTTCTTCAATATGGTAAAATACAATTTAGTCAATCACTACATATAAATTGCTAAGAACAAAGGAAGATTTTAAACTCAGTTTTTGAATTAGCTGGTACAACACAATTCTAATGATTAACATGCTTTTAAATAAGCCATAAGCTTAAATTTATTTTCATGCTTCATGCTTCAGTCCAAACCACTAACCTGTTGAATACTGGAATACTGCTTTATTTCCATTACAATGACACCTACGAATGAACACTTGAGTTGTAGTGTTGAGGACTATGAACCTGGTTTGATGATTTTGGACTTCTAATTCAAGCCTTACTGTAAATTATATAGGTGGGATACAAGCAGAGGAATGGAAGGAGTGTGAATCTCTACAGTGGGGCCAGAATCCAAGAAATGATGCCATTTGTCAGTAGAAACCTCCGCATTTTTGTCCTGAAAATGGCCAGTTTCAAATATCCCTGAAAAACCATAATTTCCAAATATGTTCTGCCTGCCACAAAGTAATTTCTGTCCATGGCCAGTGCACTTAACTGGCGGGAAAATAATTATGATTTTGTTTCAGTGTCATTAAATGATGTCATGTTTTTACATTTACTGTATATAAGTAGAGTCTAAACAGAAAATACAAGAAGATGGAGGCTATCCAAAGATGCAGGTATGACAAGCTTCCAATATTCAAATCATAATTATCTAGCCTGAACATTTATTCTGACCACAGTAACAAGCTATGACCATGGCCATATTGCAGCAGAGCCTAGCGTATCTAGACAATATCAACCATTGGTCTTTTACTTTGCCGTTTCCTGTCCTGCCCCTGACAGAGCCCCTGCCCCCGTCCTGCCACAGAGGAGAAATAGATTCCAGTTTGGAGTGGGTTCTGGCCAAAACCACTGTGCCACTCAAAGCCAGGGCCTCTTGTGTCATTTTTCCACTGGGTTTCCGTGGTATATTTTGACAAGCTATTCCAGCAAAGCTTCGATAAATAGGGAGGGAGGCTGTTTTTTCCTTCTTTCCTTTCTATCCTTTCCATTAAGATTCTCTACCTTTAAGGAAGAACCCCTAATGATTCATGTGGCTGGTTAAAGTCTTGTATGAGAGATTTGGTCAAGCTACTAAAATCAAAATGGCTTTAATTATTTCTCCCTTCTAACTGATTTGACTTTCACTACATTAGTAATTGATGGTCAGTGTTTGGCTTAGGGTGTCTTCAAATTGCTGCTGGTCATGGAATAATGACTATTGGCTGAAGAACTTGTATAGCTAACAACCACAATGTTTCAAGGGTAAACAATCTTTCCCTTAAGTACTTTGGCACAACCTAAACACTTTAGCACATTTTCTGCTTGATAAAACCTTGTTCAATTTCCTGTTCTTTGTACCACTTAGGTAGGTCTGATATGCCAGTTTTTCCCAATATTCTCTTGGATGTGAATTACAAAGAGGAGCTGTACAACCAGTCGATCAGGCATCCACGCTCCCTCCTGAATGAATTTACTTCAATTAGAGACTGCAGTCAAGCACAAGAGGAAGAAGCATGTTGTCTTTTATGAACATTTATTGTTACACAGTGTAATGACCATGCACGCTGTGACCTGGGCTAATGACACCATAGATTAACTCCAGTGAGTAGCCTGTGGGAAAGTCCAAAACTATTCCAAAGGTATTGATTTCGAGGCTTGCAGCAAAATTGAACTGTCAGGTGTTCCATTGGGCCCTGATATGATATTGATCCCTCCTGCTTAGCGACCAACAAAGAGTCTGGTTACCTGGTACAGCCCGGTCTGGGATAACGACAGGAGATCCCTTCCCACTTTACAAATGCTTATTGGAATTTTAAAAAGAAATTTGATAAACTCAGACTCTCTGGGGAATATAAGTGTTGCAGTTCTGCCTCAAGACAGTTTCTCTCTGCTTCCCCTCAGAACATTAGCCATGCTTTTTCATGTAATGCCAATATATACAGTGCTACCATTGACACTGTCCTTATGGCTTTGCCAGTGAACTTAGCTTAAAGGGAACATTTGCAGCTTTAACCATCCTTCCTCAAGAGTTCCTCCTTGGAAAACAGTAGGGGTGTGAAACTCAATGCATGGTCATTCCATAAGAGAGAAAAGGGAAAGAGGGAACAAAGAAAGACAGGGCTTGTGAGGAAATAACAGAGGGCAGCTTTTTTTTCTCTTGCCATACTCCATTTTAATTAGAGTGTCTTCAGCCAAGCTGAGTGATGTCAGTGAGTGCATGGAAGCAATCAGTACTCAGTGTGGCAGGAGTCAAATGACTTTGATCAGCTCATGGATACTGATCCACAGGGACTGTGAGAGGTGTGGGTGATCCCACTTGCAACTGCATGCCTGCCAGGACAGCCGCCACTGCGGTGGCAACCTGCACCCCTCCTTGTGATGCTCACACTGGGAATTTGTTAATGGCAGACTACTGTCCTAATGTGCTGCTGTCACCTAACTCTTTTATCTGTCTCTGTGGGTTATTTGAAGTAATGCAGTTCATTTGACTCCATGCGGGGCCCTAATCAGTCACACTGAGCATGTTGAATGTGATCAATGTTAGGGCAGCCTCCTCTACATGGAGCTGAGGAATGAATTAGGAAATGATAGAAGAGAAAAAAAAACACAATTGTAGACCTCTCCAACTTCAAATTTTCTTAATTTATTTGTAATTTATATTTTTCTGTTGTTGTTGTTGTTACTCTGACAGTAATAACAATAAGTAGTAAGTCAAACAGAGTAAAGAAGGTACTTATTGACAGGAAAGCTAACTATCATATCTTCTAGTTGGTGGGAGCCAGTTGAGCAAAGTAGCCCAAACATCCTGAAGAGTTCCCAGGCCAGATGAGACATATAATCTCTTCAGTTTATTCTGGGCCTACCCTGGGGTTTTCAACCACTTGGAAGTGCCCGGAAGACTTCCAAAGGGAGGAACCCAGGAGGTTTCCTAATCAGATGCCTGAACCACCTCCATTGGCTCCTTTCAATGCAAAGGAGCAGCAGCTCTTCTCAAAGCTCCCCACTGATGTCCGAGCTCCTTATCCTATCTCTGAGGCTGAGCTCAGCCCAGTGGAGGAAATTAATTTTAACCACTCATATCCGCAATCTCATTCTTTGGTTCATTAGAAGTTAATGACCGTAGGTGAGGATCGGAGCGTAGAATGACTGATAAACTGAAAGTTTTGCCTTTCGGTTCACCTCCCTCTTCACCATAATAGTCTTGTAAAACGCCCACTTTACTGCTGATGCCACACCAAAATACTACATCTCCAAACCCAAAATCTTCGATTTAATATTACAGGTTAACTAAAAGTCTTTTTTGTATTTGCTGTAAAACCTTGGAGTGTTGGGAAGAGATATATATTTTTTCTTTTTTAATTTTCATATTTAATGCTGTAGAGGAAGTTACCACATGTAGTATATGTATCAAGCTATGCACTTGGCTGAGCTACTGTTTATATACAGTCCTATGCAGTGTATTCCACCACTTCAGCATAACAGTTTTTCCATCTGTTATGTTTTCTTTTTAATAGTGACATGTCTTACATACCTCTTTTGCACATACTGAAGTGTATATATATATATATATTTGACAAACTTCCAACCAATGTCTTCATTTAAAAAAAACCAAATAAAACCAAAAAACCTTTGAACTCTAACTTAAAAAAATCATTTTCTGATACAGGCAAGAAAACTCGTCCATTGACATTTCTGGGAAATTTCACTAGCCTCAATAATTCAGATTTACAGTGTTTCAAACATAACTTTGCTTAGCTCTGTCCTTGATCCTTTTGACCTTAGAAAAATATATGCAAAGCCTCCACTGGTATTTATTTCCATTTGACATCACCGAGGGCTACACAAACCTTAATCCTTAATGGAATACCATCTAGGGAATGCTGCGTGTTTGTCACTATGTATATGTGTATGTGTCTGTGTGTGTGTGTGTGTTGTCACATTGCTAGACAATGTTAGACATTATATTCCAGTATCCCTTTCTCACCAACAGGGCTGCAAATGGGTCAGAACACACTATATCCAGAACTTAATGTTTGGACAGAATAGCCTTCTAGCTCTATTAGATTTTAAAAATCTTGAATATCTGCGTCCCTTAGTTTTATTAGAGAAAAGTGCCCATAGAGTTGTTAACTGTGTGTGTGTGTGTGTGTGTGTGTGTGTGTGTGTGTGTGTGGGTGTGTGTGTATGTGTGTGTGTGTGTGTGTGTTTGTGTGTGGTTGTGTGTTTGTAAATTAAGCGATATAGAATTTCTTGTGTTGGATGTGAAGGTTCTGCCAGCACATAGAGCAACATGAAAGCTATGGTAACAGTTATTAGATAAGTCTGTGTTCAGTAAACACAAGAATATGTCTCACTAGATCCTTAATTAGATAGGTTTTCAGCCATGCTAGTGGCTTAGTTAGTTATATGTCATTTGGTTCACCCATTTTAAATTCAATTAATATTGTCTAAACAATAATTACCAGCAGGAGAGTGTGAAAAACTCTGCTTGTAATCTGTAATTCTGAGTCTGAGATGTCAGAAATTTCTATTACTATACACAATTTGTTAGTGTCTGGTCTCATTTGTTATCAAGCTACCACAAATATATAACACATAGAGTATATTCAGTGTGATTACAAGATTACCAATAGGGCTAAACACCATGAAATTATCCATTAACTTTCCCTATTCGTTGTTCTACTCAGCAGTAGGAAAAGTTTGCATACTAACAAGCTAAACTAAGATGGTAAACATTACCAACAAAACATAAAAAATGTTATACATGTGATTGTTAGTGTTTTAGCATGCCAACGCTAGCATTTTGCCAAACAGCTTTACCACAGCCTCAGTAAGCCTGTAGTCTTGTTCAACCAAAAAATTTCCCCTTTACTATAAAATTAACCTGTGGAGTCTCTGGCCAGTAGTGCAGCTACCAAATAATGTTTAAGTGGGTCCCCGTTTTGTATATATTGGGCGGCTGTGGCTCAGGAGGTAGAGCTGACCTTATCAGTGCATGACTGTGAATAGACAGCACTCCATGTACAGAAAAGAAAGCGCTTTATGAATGGGTGTGTGAAATTATAATGTGCATGGGCATGAGGATGCACGTCGGTGTGCATGAACATGAAGGCCCTGTGATACATGGTTTCATGCCATTTTAGCAATGTGCTAATAAAGGCAGTGGAAAGGCTGTAAACAAGTAAACATAGGTGAAATCAATGCATTTAAAAACATAGATAAAAAGACATTTTATGGGGAAGAAAAAGCAGTTAACATATTCATTAGCCCTAAGAGATACATAGGATGCATTTTGAGAAACATTAATGTAAAAAATTCTTTTCTACTTTAATTTCTGTTGAGAAGCTAAAATATTTTCTTTGGTTAGTTTAGAGCAGTTGACAATGGGTTTCCTGCACCTGGAGCCAACTTCTGTAAAGGAATCTCCAGCACCGCATTCTAGAACAAGAGACATTTAAGGTATGAATTAAATGACTGATATCCGGGGTAAATAAATAGTTATATTTGAATCAAACCTGAATATCCACTGTAAACAGCTTAACTGGAACAGAATTGAAGGCTCTGTTTGGGACGTTTGGGTGACAGACAGTTGAGGTCACGCTTTTATAATTTCGCAGTATGACATGCATATTCAGCCAGTTTCAGAGAACGAAGCACACTGCATGCAGTCATAAATCAATGCCTGAACCACAGGCAGGTGAATGGAGAGAAAGAAAGAGGGAGTTTCAGAAGGGAAAGGGAGGAACAAGGGGAGGAGATGGAACGAGAAATTGAGAAGACAGGTTCAGAGACAAAGAGAGGGATACAGTGAGAGTGTGGTAAACCTTTGCTCTCAAAGCCACATGTGTCCCCTGCCAGACACCTTCCTATCCCTCCCTCTGTCCTGTTTTTAAAATCTATTTATTCTAAGACTGTTTCTCTTCTGGTACAGAAGAAGTACTGGGCACTAAAATCATTTTTAATATACCTCATATACAAATCAAGCAATACCTCATGTAAGTTGGATGTTTTTCCCTATTCTTTATCTTATATAGGCAGTCTGGCCCTCTTAGCATGCCATTAGTGCTTCTACAAATGGGGTTATTTTCGAGTGCTTGTTGATGCCAAAATAAGCTCAGAATCATTCAAAATTTAGGTCATGTTAGGAACTAACTACTAGAAAAGCCTTCAAAAACAAGAAACTGTTAACCAATGAATGAATTAAATCATATTCATAATTTATTCCTCACCAAAATGTGAGGAAAACTGTTTCTTAAGATGGAAAATACATAGCAGTCAGCCAAAATCTTTTCAAGGATGGAAAATTGTCATGTAAAGCTGCAAATTAGCAAGTTGCTGTACAGGGTGCCATCATCGCCTGTCAGGAAAACAGATGACCATCTCCTTAATAAAACTTTATCCAACATGTTTTCCTTTTTGAAGACACACTTGTTTAAAATATTCCCCTTATGAACAACAAGTTTATCCCTTTTCAAATCTAACAGACCATTTCAGTCACAGTGAACAAATAGCTGCTGTGTTAGATTCCACAGTCCCTTCAAGTAAGAGAAAAACAACAATAAAAAAAAGACAGACAGAAAAAGCGACATTGAAAGAGAAGACAAGGCTGTTGTTATTACACTGCATTGACTGAGTTTTTTTATACACAGTGGTGTAGAGCACAAATTGTGCGTGGCCTGAGCTGTTGAAACCACAATACAGGCACTCTTGTGTGAAAGATGAATCACGTCTGGGAGCCGGCGAGTTTATTTGTGCTGCTGAACTATAACAAGGGCCACGCTTTGCAGTGGTGGCAAAAATAAGCTGGGTGAGTTCACTGAAGTATCAAAGCTTCTCTTTAGGTGACGTCATGGAGTTGACACCATTCAAAGCAAGAGAAGAGCGGTTAGTATTGCTGTTGACCTAGAGAGGTTATTCTTACAACTTCATTATAGATTTGTAGAGGTTTTTCTTTTTAGATGCTGTAGCTGTGAGACCTTTTTTATATCCTTTTTTATGTGTAAGCAATGTTGATTTTGTTTGACTTATTCTCCAGCTGAAATACATTACAGTGACGTTGATGGTCAAGTTTTAAATGCAACATCTAAAACTGTTTGCTTCTTTGCAAGTGTCAACTATGACATATTTTGGATAAGAGGTTCTCAAGAAAGCTTCAAACATTGCCTTTCTTCATGTTACTTGATGTGAATTAAAAGGAAGAACAAAGACAGTGCAGCATCCAGACAATTTATAGGACATGCTAGAGTTTTCTAGGAAAGGTGGAACTAAACTGCGACGGCACTTTCTACACTGTCACCTAAACACTGTTTGAGCAGAGCAGAACAGCTAAATCCAGAAATTACACTTTTACTCTAGCTGTGCAACAGGATACAACTATTTCATGGCAGGTCTATTGCTCAGGACCCAAAGTGGTGGAAGTTGTTTGGTTATGAAGCCTTTGATTTATTACCAAAAAACTTCAGGCTATATTGCAGGATTAAAAGATAGCTGTAAGAAAATGACATGTTATTGGTCTTAGGTTTATAATTAATAGATTACTAACAAATTTTATCTTAATTTTTCTCAGTGTATGCTGTATTTGTTTGGGAGAGACCATGGTATAAGTGCAATATTCTTATAGACACACACCACATTACTATAAGTTTATTGACACCCAACTTACTACTTTAACAGCTTCCAACTCTCTGGGAAGGTTTTCCTCCAGATGTTTGAGACTTGTCAGCAGGGATTTGATCTCATTCAGGGGAAATAAGTTATGGCTCACTGTCAATGTTCCATATCATACCGAAGGTGTTGGATGGGGTTGAGGTCACGGCTTTCTGCTGGCCAGTCAAGTTCTTCCACACCAAAAATCACTAATGTCTAAAATATCAGGACAAAGGTGCACAAAAGTATGTGGACTTATTAGACAAATTTTTAGCCATATGGAGGTTGTTTTGGGGTTTTGTTTTATTAGACCCTTTTTATGCAGCAAGTTCTATAAATTTGCAGGTACAGTACATCTTAGTTTCTTGCTCAACACATGGGTAATGTGGGATTTGAAGTAAAGACCTTTCAGTCACACAATAGTTTTCCCATCCAAAAAGTCAAGGCATTGGTCACTTTGACCAGTATACCACTGGACAAGTAAAAAAATAAATCCTCGATTCATCAACTGATACTTCTGGTCCTACAGGCCATATCCCTTCCAATGGGAGGCAGATACATTCACAGACATTGTAGTTGGGTCAGAGGTGATTGCTTTTAGGTCATGGGCCAGTCAATAAACCAAAACTAACCATTTGTGTGAGTGTATGTATGTGTATGTGTGTGTGTGTGTGTGTGTGTGTGTGTGTGTGTGTGTGTGTGTGTGTGTGTGTGTGTGTCAGAAAGGCCTGAAAGAAACTAAAGTCAAAGGTCTACCTCAGCGTGGCCCATTGGATGTATTGTCTCACTGCCAACCTGTGTTCACCAGGAACTTATCTTTTAACAACTGATCATCGATTTTTGCTGTCCCTGCAGCTGTTCCTGGAAAACATGTATGACACCCGTGCTTAGCCTTCGGGTAAAGGGCTTTAATAAATGTGGGAGAGTGCACACTGACTAAACATGTAGTTACTCAAGAGTACATGCCCACACAGATATTTCTACATGAAAAACAGACAGTTTGTTCACATACAGGCCTGCAGGTACACGCATATAAACTCTTTTTTTCCTGTTCTTCCTCATAACCAAGAGGTTTCTGCTCCTCTTTGCTCCCTGATTCCTCTCAACAGTCCCACTTAGCATACACACATTTACAGAACTAAAGGCTGGTTTTCTCTGTGACATGTAATCAAAATAAGAGGGAGAAAAAGACTGGTGGACTATTAGATCCAATGCAATTCCTGTTGTGTCTGCATCTGCAGTGTCATACAACCAAAACAATCCTGAGGCCACACACATTTGGGTCTGATCAAGTCCCTACATAGCTGCTTGAGTCAAAATGAAAATTTAGAAATGAGTGACTTATAGACTTTTATTCATACCCTCTAGAGCCTGGGTAATTTATGACCACGAAAATGAAACTTCCTCTCTTAGTTTCTTCTTACTGGTCTTCATTGAAGATTTTTTTTTTTTCCAAAAGTTTTGTGCTTGATGGCAGCCAAGAATTAAAGTAAAAGCATCTAGAAATCCCCAGTTTCTTAGTCTTTAACCTCTCCATCAATAGCATTTAGCACAGCTTACTTTTTCTTTAGGTACAGTGAAACATGTGGTTTCTAATTGTAGGCATGTGTAGAAGTTGGAGGTTGTGTTTGCATATTTTCCCCAACATCCAGATGAGGTGTATATCAAAGGAGGTCATGTAGAACCATGAAAATAAGGAGGGAAAATACATTCCTGCTCTGCAATGAGCTGAACTCTACCAAGCTTGGCTTGAAACCCTCCATTCAATTTTCAGGCCCTGTGTTTTGATTAAAAGTTGTTTACACAGAGAAAGGCCATGTCCAGTCATTCCTAGATGCCACCTGCCCTCATACAACAATATCCCTTGTTTATCGGTTTTGTGAAAACCTAAACATGCAATTTAAGTACTAAAATCTTCTGTGTTGGTTCTTTACAAATTCTAGACTTTTACTCAGTTCCAGTTGAGTTTTATTTCTAATGCTCTCAATCATTTTTTCTCTTTTTAGTTTTTTTTTACTGGTAAATCACAGATTTGTTGTCTTCTCTGGCAGTTTATTTTAGCCTTTTTGTTTAGCTTGAAGGAATTTTGAAGGACACACAGGCAACGAGTTGCTCAACAGACCTGGAAACACTGCTGCACCAAGTACTGGGAATTATGATGGATAAATTCATCACACACACAAACTCAGTAGTCACTGCTTTGTGTCAATCATTACTTTCTTCTTATAAAGATTTATTTGTTTTTTATGATGCCACCAGATGCCCCTTTTCTACATGAACATAACGCTCAATCCAGGGCTAAGTCTATGAAAGTTAGAGTGGGACATTTCGACATTTGGAAAGTAAAGAGGTGTTATTAATTCAAAAGCTTGGTTCAAAATCAAATTATAAATCACACATTATTAATTGCTGAGTTATTTATGCAATGCAATGGAAAATACCAATTTTAAATACCAACATCAATAAATCATTGTTAGGAACTGGAAGTAAGAAGTTGCAGTACAGTAGAGTTAGTTAGTTAGTGAGGCTCTCCTATGCACAATTCTACGGGTCTGGGTTACAAAGAGAATTACGTAATGTCAGCTTTTAATATACACATAGACATACATGTGCATAAAAAATGTTTAAAACATATTAGAATGAAACGCAGAAAATATGTAGAATCACATTTTCCAGACTATAAAATGAAATTTGCATTGTAACAAAAACATTACTTGAGGATAAACGGTATGATCAAAACAATCAAGATTGTTTACACTTACAACAAGCTCAGCTGTAGATTGAAACTTTAAAAAAAGACAAACGGACACAGGACATTTTAAACCAATTGCATAAGGGTTAACTGCTATTTACATTTCTGTGTTTTATTCAAAAGTAATTATTCATCTTTTCACCTGTTTCTCTCTTATGGCCATCCTGTCTTGTCTGTCTCTTTGAATAGACATCACTTACTACTTTTGGTTTTATCTTGCAAAAATAAATAGAGGGTTAACAAGTAAAATAAAGTAAATAGTCATTACAGGGTCATTACTAGGCAAGGAACTTTGAAAACCCCCCAGTTGACTCTTTTAAAACAGAGCACAGGCTTGGATTCTTTTTTACAGGGGCTGAGAAAGATGGCACGCAGATGCTTCTCTGCTGACTTGGAACAGATCCTGGGAGCGGGCAATAATGACTGCAGCTTTCCCTTGGATGAAAGCAGCAAGGACAGTGAAGAAGAATGTCACAATTTTTAGCTTCATTTTGATCCTGCTGTGGATGTTTGTGATGGCAGCATATGATATTGTTTCCTATACGTAAAGCCTTTGTCATAAACAGGGACAACTCTAGGATCAGATGTATAGGGGGGCTGAGCCCCTAATAAGAACATTACACTCTTACAGTGCCTTACGATGCCTTGCTAAAACAATAATTTTGTCATTCCAACAATTTATAGATGACTATTTTTCTATTTATGGTATCTAAAATAATAATGATATATATTATAATAAATTATTAGAAAGTAAATTGAGTTTTACACCACAAAATATTTTTTTAGCACATGATAAATGGAATATGCTTATTACAGTAATTTCATGGGATTGCATTCTCTATAGAACCAGATTTTATTAAATGCATATTTGGATTTGAACAAAGTATTTTTAATAATGTGTAAAAAGGCCTTTATTGTCTCTTCCTCTCTTACAGCTCACACTGACTTTCCAAACCAATGGATGTTGGGGCAGAGAGGGCCACAGTTACATTCCATTCCAAACTCTACATTTGACCGTGGGGAGGGGCATTATGTGTGTATTGACAAGTCCTTCTTCAATATTTGCTGTGTAGGCCACTGGCTTTGAGTCAGAATTAAAAAGTCTTGGCCAGAAATGTTTATAATGTGTCTTTTTTTCTTTTTTTTTTTTCAATAGCCAGCACCTATGAAAATATTTTATGAAAAATGTATGATACAGTTGATTCAAACAGAAAATAGATTAATGATGTTCTTATTGTAATAAACATAATTGGACCTCTGTTCTGTCAATAGGTAATACATATAAAAATGTCAATGCAAACTACCCCCAAAGTGGCTGAAAGGCCTTTGACCTGAGAGGGCTGCCACATGAAACAAACCAAAAAGTCTTGTTTGCATCATGGAGCTCTTTTAATCATGTAATCTCACTGTGTCTTTTTCTTTTTCACTGGTTTAATGGCACCTGACTGGAAATATGTGCCACGAAGTGGGACTCAACTCTAAATGTTCACATCACAGTAGCTGATGGAAATTCACATTAATTTGTAGTTTTCTTTTGTCTATTTTCAGGGAATTTGGTTGAAATTTGCATCACGTTTAGATGGAAACGACTATTCTCTCCCATGTTCTGTCTCCCTTTCTCATTGTGTCTGTCTATAGCAGAGGAAGTTATATATGATCACTACCATTAATAACTCATACAGGCTCTTGGCCCCACATTTCTCTAATCCACATTCATTACTGCTCACATTCTCACATGCATCTAATAGTTTAGAATACATCTTGCACAAGACTAGTTAAAGCAACAGCCTTTTGACCAATAGAGAATAACAGGGGTCTTTGCTGTGGCTTTGGGACTGTAGGTGGGGGATAGTGGTTGCTTGCATGGCAGGGAAGCAGTGGAAAAAGGAGGGAAGGGGTCAGTGGCATAGGTGGCGGAGATAATACAAAACAGATGTCCTTTTTGCCACGGTTGGGACTGTTTTTGGTCCTCAGCTGCTTTGGGTTTCTGAGTCCATGGAGGTGGGTGTCACCAATGGGAAGACTGCGTGTTCACTTTGGAGTTGGTATGCGGGTCAAGGGGGCACCGCTCTGTGAAGGTGTAGATTTGAGGCTATATTTTTATTTTCATGCTCCCTTTATCCCTGTAGTACCACTCCTTATTCCGCCAGCAGGTTTTCCAGAAGCCAGAAGGGCTCTCGAGGTGCTGTGGATCACTGGACCTTGATAAGCGACTTATAGTATCCATCTGTCATTTTTGTCCACAGCTTTCCTTCCTTACCAGAGGAGTAATTAAAAGGCCACCTGATATCCTACCTGGGCCTGGCTCTCAACCTAATGACACACCCCGGCACACACACACACACACACACACACTGAAATTTAACTTTTCCTGATAGCCACCCATATAAATAAACATAATAAATAATATAATAAATATAATAAAGTATATGGGAGCAGGAACCTAGGTGATCCTCCTGCCAAACCTCTTGTATATTAATAGAAAATATTCATTTTTCGTCCTGCCTGTCATCGAAGGTGAACTAATTTTTCCAAGATACTGATGGGGATTACTTCACAGCATCCAGAAAGAGCTGCTTGTCAATCCATTGCTCATCAATTTGAATTGCCTCCAATTACCCACAAGTTTAGCTTATCAGACATCCTGTGTGTTCCTTTTGCTATCATCATTTCCATCAAGACAATAATTCTGCAAAACCTCTGTGTGCAGTTTGGTGGTTCATTATTTTTCATCCGTATAACCACAGTCCACAGCTGCGTACACTGCGGATTTTCTGCCCGACCAAGAGAGACAACAAAAACAAACGGAGCTAAGAGAAAGCAAATGTGACTATCAAAGCATGGCATGGGGGATAGCAGACATGCATAATGTACAATTATTTCCCACACAAGCCCCCATTCCTGTTTCCCATCAACCAGCGATATCTATTACACATTCAATTCTAATGAAGAAACAGGCAAAAAATTGTTTATTCAACTTGCCTAACCAGTCTCCTCCCCGCTGGTGTTTTCAGACAACTTTTTTTTTCTTTTTTTTTGCATCAAGATGCAAATTCTAGCTATTTGTGAATATCAATAACATCTGCTTAGGATATTTTGAGGGCATGCCAGTCACAGTTAAGCCCCAATGAATAAAGATATCTAACACAGAGAAGCACTTCCTCTCCTCTTTGCACTTCAGCACTAAATAAGAAGGAGCGGAGCCTTCATGGCTACTCAGTGAAAACAGAGTGTAGAAATTCAATGTGGATGTGATCAGGTAACGAGTGAGTGTCATTCTTTGTCACCACTGGTTATGGTGATGTAGGTCAGCTGGTTCAGTGCTTGAGAGGAAAAGTCATCATTCAATGGTCTGCTGATATCAAGAAAGAAAAAAGGGGAATTTGATCCTGCTAAATGCCAGTGAGCACATGTTTCCTTGTGGAATTAACCTTTAGTTACCGTTACATAAAATGTACACAAGGAATGTGTTGGAATAATTAATTGGTTGAACTATAACTTCAAACGACTGAACAGAGGCAGATGTGGGATTTATTCATTCTGTTTATTCAGATTTGTTTGTTTGTTTTTGAATTAAAAACAAATATGTCAAAGCTTCAGAGTCTTGCAATAAACTACAGCTACTACCCATGAATGAAGAGTACTCTACCCTGAGCACAACACATCTGGACACATCTGTCTCTTCTTAGCTCTCAAGTAAAGTGGAGCAGCTTGTTAACTTTCTCCAGATATTGCCTCCCTCCACCATCAAAGACATGGCAAATTCGCTGACAATAGAAGATGATAAAAGCAAATGTCTATCATCTGGAAACTATCCTTGCACTCTCAGGCCCCTGTCCCACTCACATGCATTGTTTCCCAAGCATCAATTACACATGCTCGCCCTGATCTGCTTGAAAAGAACCTATGCTAAGATTCCACTTTATTCTTCTGGCTGATGCTGAATGTCTAATAGGATCCAATGATAACAATGCAGGAGATTTTTTGTGTGTGTTCTTTCTGGTTTTTCCATATATTAAACTATCTGATGCTATGGAATAGTAGAGATCCTTCTTGGACATGGATTTCCTCATTGTCTTCCACTTATATTTCTTCAGTTATGCAGATGATGATTTATAAACTTTATAGTACAGCAAGATGGATTTTTCAATCCCAAAGTCTATATTTGACAATTTAAAAGTCAGATATTCATACACTGGCTGATAGTTGTTTAAATATTACATAAACATTTATATTACCTCGAACACTTAATAATACCATTTGATAATTATTTTTTACTTGCTAGCAGACGTACATATCATGCACAGATATGTACATTCATCAACATCATCATCTTTAAAGCAAATTGAAGCATGTTTGTACTTTTCATTTTATGATGTTGTGTGCCACTTGAAAACATAGGCTTATATTTAAATGAAAAAAGTGTTCTAAATGTAACTTGTCAAAAATGTGTCACTAAAGTGATTGTTGTTGTGCTGCTTTGGTAAAAAAGTTGGCCCTGATGAATGCCTAATTGAATAGTGTGAAGATATTTGATAATTATTTATCTTATTGTTACAGACTGAAATTGCCAAAAGTATACCTACAGAATCATAAAAAATCAGTTTTACAAAATTTTACAAGCAACACATTATCCTTACAATTGGTTTGAGACAAGCAAGTGTTATTAAAATCAGTGATATGGATTCAGTCCCATCAGGTGGAACACATTCCTTAGAACACCAGGAGAGTATGAAGGAAAACCCTCAACCAACATTTCACCTGACATTTAGCTGGGAATTAACTCAACATATTACAGTACAGCTCATAAAATGAATTTGCTTTCGATCAAGCACTCTGTTACCCATATTTCAGGGTGCTGAGATAAGGTCAACTTTCACAGAGGAATGTTTGCCAAATAAAAATTGATGCATAACAAGCTGAAAAGCAGGTTGAAGGTGGACTTTCTCCTGCTTGCATGCTACAGACCCTGACCTTTACTTATCTCAATTCAATATGGTTCACCTCATATGTGTGTTTGCGCTATTCCTCAAAATGAGAGACCCCCCCCTTACCATTTGCTATAGAGTCTTTCATCTGGTTTGTATCCCTTTTATATTTGTTATTTTGTTCCAGTGTTGAGGCAAATTGAATGAATCTGCTTTTTTTCAAATCTGCACCCTTGTGTTTTTTTCTTTATGACAGCTTTTATTTTTCTTACAGGGCTAGATATGTCTTCTGCTCGTTTAATTTTTTTCCTAGCTTTTTTACTTGGATTAGAGTGGGTAGAGGGAGATAAAACAATGGTGCAAGGCAAGTCTCAATGTGCGAGATGTACATTTGAACTCTTGAGTTCTTTTGCCAATTAGCAAGATACAACAATCTCAGCAGTGTGTGCATGTGTGTGTGTTTGTGTAGATGTTTGTTAGTGTGTGCATGTAAGATTGCAATTGGGAGGTGTGTCTTTTCATAGATGTGTGCTTCTACTATCAGTATGAGCTACAACAGGAAAATGTGTGTGTGTCTGTATATGTTTGTACACTGTTTTGTACTACATTAAGCACCTTGATATCATACTATGTAGGTCAAAAGGAGTGAAAGTTATATATCTTTCAGAGCAGATTATCACTGATCTTGGAGGGTGATGGCATCAAAGAGAAAAAGGCATAACCTGATTTGATGGGTAATATGTTATTTACCTCAAACTGTAGGAGGGAAGGGGTGCTTGTGAGCAATCCATTCTTATAATGCGCACAGCTTTCTGTGCTAATTACAAATAGGTGGTCACTATACAGTCTAAAATTGGATAGGTCATAGAGGAACATATGATCTAAGTAATAGACCAGTTGGCTAAGCATAGCCCATCAAGTAATAATGATTTCTCATTGTCATCATGCATCATTAAAAAGCCTCTGCTGGCTGGAGTCTACAACCATGCAAACATGCTCGCAATGAAAATAATGATAACAAGTTGATGTTGTTCCGGACGGAATAATAACTGAGAGGTTGTACATTCCATGAGGAATGGAGGTCGCAGGGCATGAATCGGACGATGGCTTGCTGCCGCTAAATCCATTACAATCACGGACTCTGCAAACTTGGAGGTTTTACCATGGTTTACCAGGTTACCATCTTACCAGGTCTATACCATGGACATTTGCCAACATAATGCAATATGTAATCAAACTAAAAATATCAATTGTTAATTTACAAATATAACTGATTTTGATCTGACTTTCCTATCTTATACAATGAAAAAAATATAGGCCCTGAGCCTCAGAATTTCATTTGTTTGCATTGCTAGGCAATATCTAGCTAAACAGGAAGGGGTTTGTAAGGCTTGTACAGGTATTTTATAATACTGACGAGTTTTAAAAAGGGGAAAGATAAATTTCATGATTACTGTTGATCTCAAATACAGAGAACAGTGATTCACTCTGCTACACTACAATATCAAAACAGTGGATATCAAGATGTCTCCCCACACAAAGAGAACTCAAAACAACCATTTAAGTATCACACATGGGATGAATAATCAATTTTCTCATCCTGGGAGTTTCCCCATTCACCCTACTGACAACAGGGTATGAAAACATGAAAATACATAGTACAAAAGAACATTATCAAGAACATACACTGTACAAGAACATAGGGAACAGTTATGTTGTGATAGAGTCCCCCTTTAATGTAGTACAAACTGACTGGATGTGCCTCCTGAGACCATAAAAATCATGAATTTAGTCATCTCATCAGTCAATGGCATGATGTATTTTCAATCTAAGAGAAAGAGAGAATGTATAAGAATGATTGCAATGTCTTAATGTGCCCAGGGATCATTTTTGATGCAAGTAATTTTTGGTTCATTAATAACACATTTTTATTACTATCAAAATATTCATTTACCAACAAACAGATAATCAATATATGTATGTTATATTAATGGATTTTAGTCAGGTACCTCATATGGAATGGATCATTATGTGAATGTAAAATATCTATAAATTGTGTCAGGGCTCTGATGCAATTTCCATCTACCCAGTGCCTCTGGACAGGCATCTCCGGCCAGTTTGCAGGTTTCCTATTGCAGTTGCTGAGCACAGGTTTCAGTTTTGGGCTTTGTAGTTACAATGGTACAAAACCTGGCAACCTCAACGTGGTGAAAAGACTATGACATTCTGAAAACAGACACTACACCCCGCTACTGCACACTCTGACTGCAGCTCTGTACTGTACTCATCTCTTAATCAAAGAGCAGATAAATGGAATTACTACAATGGTGAGCTTTGGCCTTTTTCAATGAAAACTTTCAAATTTACATTATGAACACAGAAATTGCTGCATTTGACATTTTTTAAACACTGAAAGTATTTTGAAACAAATATGTACTATAATTCTTAGAGAGACTGTTACATTTAGTTTGAGATTACAAACAAAACCAGAGATGACCACAGCAGAACACCAAGAACACACACATACATAAGCGCAATGGTATCATTTTTTGGCATTCTATTACAGTTCCTGAGCTATCAGATTCCATGTGAATATTTGTTAGGCATGGTAAAATAGACCAATCCTCGGAAGGTGAAAAAATGCCTGACAGAGTGTGATTGCCAAATGACAAACTTTTGATGGCTCAGAGAAAAATGAAATTGCCTCCCTGACATCTTGATAGATTAGTTCTTCCCTCTTCCACACACACATTGAACCTTGGCTTCTCAGCCACCCTCTGTATCTGTCACAGCACACATGAACACAAAAGAAGACAAAGGAGGAAATAAATATATAAATATTGAAATTACATCAAAATCAAAACACAGATGCACTATGATTCCATGATGTCAGGAACCTGGATGGAGGGGTGGGGGCCAAGTCATCAGTGGGGGCCGATTACCACTGTTAGTGTGTGTTAGTGTGTTTCCACCTCATTTTTACCGCCTCACAATGATGTCATCTTTTTAGACTGCCTGTAAGGTTGTTTAACTTTCCCTTTTAACTCAGCACAAGACAGATGAAACATTAGGCAATGTACCAATTTATACTGGAAAAAAAAGAAAAGGGTTAATAACTTAAAATGAGGGAAGTAAATGTCATAGAGTTCATGACATCTGTAAGTATTTACAGTACAGATTACTACAAAAAATGTATACTGTATATACATGCTGTATGGAACTGTTTTTTTAACAGTACACATTGTGATGTAAGTGACAATAATTGATTAGTTGTGCTATATCAACATATAACAATCACTGGCTGCAATCCAAAAAGTAGAGGGCTACAATTTCACTGACAGTATGGTAAGGTGATATTTGCTAATGGACAGAGCAGCTACAATACAGAGATTAAATGAATAGATTAATGACATTAGTTGTTGCTCTTATTTAGTTTTTACCCCATTCACCATTAAAACCTACTGATTCCTTGTCAGAACTTCAATCTACAAACAACCGAGTAATTTTTTTTTTACCTGAAGTCATCTGAGGAAAGAAACGTTCTGTACCCCCACATAGGAAGTAGGGAGACAAGCCTCTACCCTGCCACTGATTGGATTGATCCAGGCATCTGCTAACTGCTAATGTTAGACTAGCTATGATGCTAACCAGTGCTATGAACTTTATAGAGCTGGGAGGAGAGCGACTCATTCACAGCAGCTCATGTTGTCCCTGGTATTTGCAGCCTCTTTGGAGTGAGGAAAAGGGGAAGTTGAGGGGCTTGGTGGTGAAGCATTATGTTAAGTTGACGGACGTCAGTAAAACTACAGAAAGGTTAGTGTTAGAGTTACACAAACGTGTCATAATATTGCTCCAATGTAGTTGGTCCTTTGTGAGATGTTCCATTTTCTTCCACTAACTCAAGAATTTGATGATTAATTATACTGTATTCATAAAATTTCTAAGGGATAATATACAACAGCTGTTGGGTACACTACATCAGTGAAATGGCAACCAGACCAGTCCAGCCAAAGCATGACTTTGTGAGGGTCACAAGTCCTCAAATATGCCATCTTTCACAAGCAAAGCCAAAGATCATCCTTGAATAGAGGCAGGGGTAAGGTCTCAAGGGAAACAGGTCTTACAACCTATCGTCTGTTCATTTCTAAGGGTCAAGTGTATATAAGCAATCCCTGATCGTCAACTCACACACAGCTTGTCTGAGCTGCTGTCTGTGTTGTTGGAATAAAACAGATTATCATGAAACATCACAACTTTTTCTGCTACACATTTTACCTGAGAGATTTTGCAAAAAACGTCTGCCTGCCAAAAACCCACAGCATTGGATATCAGTCAGCTGCAGCTCACGCTAACTAGCAGTAATGAAAGGCAGCTGGGTTCCATCCAGCGTGGATCAAAACACGGCATGGATGGTTCAGAGGCGATTCAGAATGACTTAGAAGATCTTAATAAGGAGACAAAGTGTTGTTTAAGATGACATAACATTAGCAGATGTATTTTCTTGCTTAAAGTGTGACCGTGACTGGTTTTGAATGTGGGTTTTAAGGCAGCCACTCTCCCCTCTTTGATTCTTTTAGTGGTATACAGTATCGTACTGTATCCTAAATTTCCCATTATGCAACTCATTAGCAACTCTCATTAGACCCTTCGATGTCTTTCTGCTTCCCCAGTCTGTAATGTAACTGGCATTTTTGAGCAAATTGGGAAAACCTCGTGATGTCCAGATCATTTATGATGATTTTGTTTTTTTCTCTGAGGTCTGGTGTATGTTTGAAATTGGCCCTGGTGGAGGTATGTGCTCTATGATTTCCATAGCCGTTGCATTTGCAATGATACTGTGGTGAATTGGGTGAGTTTGTGAAAAAAAAAGGTTGAAAAGTCTGAATATTTACTTGACTAATTTCATATACCTGCACAGTGCTTCCTCTCATTGTTCCAGACAGGTACATGTGTATGCAAAAGAAAGAAAAAAAGTAAATAGATTCTATTTTGGGTTTAGGAGGTACTGAAATTATTTGATTTCAAGGAAATGAAGTATTTGCATTTCAACCCTGCCTGAAAACAGACCTCAACTTAATGTATTCAGTCTCAACTGATCTGGGAAAGGAGCTACTCCAAACCTAGAATATTGAGCAGTTTAACTCCAAAGACTAGTCAAATAGGAAGAGTGCACAGGAATGATTTCCCTCACCTCTCTTTCTCTCTTTTGAGACTGTTGAATGATGTTGTATTCATGCAGTCCGTGTTTTTTTGTCTGAGAAAGGACTTGGAGTCAAGGCCATGACACGTGTCTGCTAGATAGAGAGAAGATAACAAAGGCAGTGAGAGAGAATGTAATGTGCAAAAATGAACATTCCTTTTTCACTGTTGAGTAGAGGTTTGCAGGTTTTCCAGTTCTTCTACTACTGTCAGCCAGGTAAATAGGACCCCAGTTTTACAATCTGGACAGCTGATATTCCAGTACCTTGCTCGAAATCAGTTTTGATAGGTTGGGATTCAAATCTTGGTTAGGCCAGAGAAATGAACAGATGAGCCATTTTGTCCTTGCTCTATTGATTAAAAAGCTTTTTAACAAGACCATCTACAATGGTATTAACTGTCATTGATGAGACATTATAGTCAAAGTGATAAATGTTAGCTTGTCATGGTCACTAAGAGCGATAATGATTGTATATCCAGTCTCAGAATGTAATAAATTTCCCTTCCTCAATATTGCTTATACCACCATTTGTGCCCTGTCAGCACCACACTGCAAACTGCCAGCAGAATGCTACTACATATTTTCAGTCGGGGCTGGGCCAATTGATGATCCCATTGTCCCTCTCCAGTTGCTGACAGTCATCATGAGGTAGATCTCATTTACAATATAATTCAGACCTTTTGCTGTGGCATTACGAATTGTGGTCATACATTTTCTTTGCTTTAGTTATTCCTTGAGATGTCTCTGTAACTTGACTGGTGTCCACCTGTGGCAAATGAAATCGACAGAGTTTGGTAAAGCACAAAACTGTGTATACAGTATGAGGTCCTACAATTCACACCACTTATCAGGACGAAAAACAAGCCATGACGTCCAAGGATCTCTGTGTGGACCTCTACAATAATGTGGCTAATCATAGAATCGTGCAAGGATATGAAACTATTTTGTAAGCTTTGAGTGTTTCCTAGAGCACGGAAATGCTAAATAATTATGAAATGAAGGAAGTCTGGAGCCACCATGACTCTTCCTAGAGTTGGCCATCCAGCCTTAACAAAGTCACTTCCAAGATCAGTTATATTTTATCTTGTTGGTTGAAGGGACCAGTTAAAAATGTAATCAAGTCCGTCTGATAGGGTTTTGAAACTGCATATCCCTTCGCTTCAGCACCACCCTACATCTATTTATTAACTTATCTATGGGCTACACAAAGAAGAGAAATCCTGTAAAGAACAACAATCCATGCTGGATTTATATGGCTAAGTGATCCACTGCCCTACGGTCCCTGCAGATCTAAGGCCCTGTATATTCGCTATTGCATGCCTGTTAGTTTGTAGTGATTTGATTAGCTGTAAATTTGTTTGGGCAAGAAGCTAAAACACAACTGCAAATATATCGTTATAATTTTTTAAAATTCTATCAATGTAGGTGTTGGCCTCAAAATACAGTACAATTGAAAATAAATAGGGGAGCTAAAAGGGGCCAACAACTAATTTTTGTCCTGAGGCCCATTTTTTGGTTTATCTGATTGTGATATTCACCAAATGCATACACTGTTCTTGGATGAGAACTGTGCTGAACCCTTACGTCCAAACCAACCACTAAATTCAACCTCTGCTGCCTGTGTGTACAACTGATTATCAATAACTGCCTTCCCCTATAAAGCCTTATCACAATTAATCATAACAGAGAACAAAACCCAAATAATGAAACAAAAATGTCCAACAGTAAATAAAAAGGATGACACCCAAGTCTATATGATTTATTATTAAAATGTTTACATTTTCCTCAGAGGTGATGTTTATTATGTGTTGATATGGTTTATTGGATATTTATCAGACAGTGATTTGGGTTAACGGTTAAGTTTATAATTATAATGGGAACACCAGTGTGGTGTTATTTGTTTTTTCTTTATTCTGTGTCTACAGAGGATATTCTTTAATTCCGTTATTATTGGTCATGTCATTTACAAGGTACAGTTTTGTTTCCTCAGTTCAAGTTGTTGTAAAATGGCCTCCCCAATATGGACCCCCAGGAAAGCCACTGTGATTGATCTTAGACCATGGTAGCAAGGGTGCCATGGTATTTTGATAAAATTTCTGAGCAGCTGTAGATTATTTACAAATGCTTAGAAAGGTATGGAATTAATTTGGGGGTGTTATTTTGCTGCAAGCAATCACTGTACATTTCATTTTAGTTCATACCAACACCTGCATGTGCATTAAATATCATACAGATAATTATTTAAGGCTAATACAATGTCTGTGAAATCACACGTGGTAATCTCAATATTGTATGTTCTACAAGAAAAGTATTGATGCATTTTTCTGACTGTTTTATTTGCAAAACATTTTGGGCTACAATGTATTTCATTTTATTAGTGTGTAAGTATAATTTGATAAATATTTTATGGCACATTTAATTATTTTGTTAAAATATGTAAATATCAATTGATACTACTGTCATTTACTTTTTGGAACTGGTCTAGTTTAATTTTCCTAAATGAAAAAAAAAAAGTTTTGTTTTTTATTTGCATGTTGAGAAAAATATTATATCATAAAAATGTTGTTGTATAAATAAAGAGAAACTATTTATTTTAACATTGTTTCAATATATAAAAATCAACTAAAATTCAGTCCTTGGCACCCTTTTAGATAATGGGTGAATGAGTGTTGATTCAGTGCCTGTCATGATCAAAAATCTGATGTGTATTCAACACAAAGCTTTACAAACGCTTTCAATTTGATTTATATTATGGGTGTCAGTATAGATTCAATACTTCTGCCTAAATAACATTTAAATGGTTGTTTCAATCTGATTTTACTATTTGGGTTGTCTGTACTCTGCACATACTGTCTCTAATGTCCGGTATATTTTCATGGTAAACAGTAAGTCTTTATACATCTGTGCTCTTAACTCTGTGCTGACCATTGATGATCTGAGATGCACGTAAAGTTTATTTCCCACCCTCTGCTAGAGCAAAATTTTGTAGTTATTATTAGCATTTTAACTGCTAAGAGCTGTTTTTCACTGGAATTTGAAACATGAAAAAGATGTAAATTATCTATTTCAAATACATAGCATCCATATGGTTTTCACACCCAGATAATACAAAGTTCAAGGTATCATTTGGGTTCCCCTGGCAAGTACACAGCTAGTATATTTTTGTCAGAAATATAATTTGCCTCACAGATCATAGTCTGTCCAATCAGATCTACTCCTAGGTGGAAATCTGTCCTGCTGACTGATCCAAAATGGAACGAAAGTATATCATCATCATGGTTTAAGAAACCTCTTTACATGTGAAATCCTGATTGACATTTATAAGGCAAAGCTATGTATTTTAAGCTGGGTGTATGCACATTCCATTTTAAAACTAAGAGTATTCAAGCAAATTCTCACAAATAATATATGGCTGAATGTTTTGGGAAAATAATTGCACTTGGTCACACAGGAGCACTAGGAACAGAAGTTGTAAGCACATGGTAGTTACTCGACTTCCTGGTATGGTATGGTATGGTCCTTTAATCTATGATTGCATATGTAGGTTTTCTTTTTGTTATGCCTTCCAGTTTTGTTCCTTACTCATTTCAGCATGAAAAAAATGCACTTGGCAGAAGCCCAGCAGGGAATAATTCTAATTTTTAGTCATGGCCATGCTCCCATTTTTTTATTCCCTCTTGAGTGCTTTTCTTTTTACATTCTGGCAAAGAGCATCTCAATATTTCAGCTGTAAATAAAGAGCTTGAACAGGACCCAGCAGAGATGAGGCATGGCCTTTATTCAGACACAAGTCAGAATTGTCCGAGAAAGTCAGCACCCATATTCCTCACCTGCAACACAAAGCTGCAGCAATTCTCAGAACAAAAAGCCAAGCCTCTGCATCCTCCCAGTAGTGTGGCACTGAAAGTGATACAGTGGCAATAAAATCGCCAGGGGGGCTGAGATTTTTTCTCTACAATCACAACAAAAAAGAAAGAGCTGTTTGATGCTTTCAGGTTTAATGTTACTGTTTCAGTAAAACTTAGTTTTGTTTTTTTTATATATATATATCAGCGTGCTAGATTCCTATTTAGATAGGCTGAATGCAGCTGAGAACTGATTTTGGTCCAGTTCCATTAAGAGAGGGGGGGGGGGCTGAATTTTTCATATGAGATTACCTTTATACTGATGTGCTATTTCTCATTGTACTGATGTGCTGTTAGCATCATGCTAAATACTGCTTAGTGTCCTGTTAACCCCTCCAGCAGGTAACCTAATTGCACTTAGCAGTATGTTTTCATAAATAGAATATAGAATACATAGACAAACAAACAGGGACTGTGGGAGTATTATTATTTTCTATTTTATGTTTAATATTTTCATTCAGGTAAAGAATTCAGTTATCGGTGTGGTTAAAATGGATATAAGATTATGTGGGTGGGTGAAATAAATATAGGAAATATAGGGGGAAAAAAAGAGTAAAAAGTATAACCTGACTACAGGCATCATGCCTGGAGCCTGTCATATCAAATCCAGAAACACAGGAAAAACTTCTTGTTGTTTAATAGGCAACAATTAAACCATGCTCATTCTGCCAGACCATTCAAAGCCTCATAAAACGAAATGTAACATGATTAGAAAATGACAACTAATTCATCCTCATCTTCTCCAGACAACCCTCACTTTGCTGAGTCAAACAAGGACTCTCATTCCACAGTTTAACTCATCAGTCTCCTAAGTATAGAGTGAGTTGGGTAGCACACTAATCTGTCCTGCTTCCATGGAAAATGATGCAGGACATAACTCACTCCGATGGTGTCTTGCCTCCCCAGGATTGACTAATGGCTTTTTCCTTGAATTTTGAATAAAAGGAAACAAACTGGGGGTGCAAATGAACTAGAGACGTCCTTATGCCAGCCACACTGGAGCCAATTTTTTTCTTCTCAGTCTATGTTAACTCCCACTCCATTCTATGTAAATTTGTCATTTTTATGGTATACGTCATCAACAGTTGTTGATTTTTTCAGTGCAGAAATACACACAGACAAACACACACAGGTCCAAATGTCATTAAATTAGTGGAAGAGAAGAAAGTTACAATTTAATTGATTGAAGATCTTCACATCATAGATCTGATGTAGAGTTATCTTCTCCATCAAAGTTTTCTCATTTGGACTAAAAACATGCACACAATCATTTAGTGATGAACAGCAGATGTGCACTGGGATTCTGGATGTCAAGACATGTTCATCCAAAAAAATATGCAATCATCCTCTCCACTATCTGTGCCCCATTGTCGTAATTGTATTTGTGTCTCTTTCCACTGTATTAACTTGGCACAGGTGCACGAATGATTTATGTGATGCAGGGTTTGGACTAAAATGATCAGACTGACAGTGTTTGCTGGAGGTTGTAATAACTTGATAGCAATTTCCAAAACACATTTACAAGGCTTATAATAATAATGTCAGTGATAAATGTTATAATTCTGGCAAGAGCACAAATTAAGGTAATTTAAACAGAACAGAAATACACTCTCACAAATGGAGAGTGAAGTGATAAAAGGCTTCAAGAAAAGAAAATCTGATTTTTTTTTTCGACAACATGTTTGAAAATTCAGGAACTTTCACCACAAAAGCCTGGTTATACTTATTGTCAAGCCCTGCTCTAAGTGAAGCTAAATGGGCACTGCCTGAGGAAATGGCAAAGACTTTGACAAATGGATTCTATCAGGACTTTAGTTTTGGCCCAATTTAAGTTCAAGTTCATATGGTTATTCCAACTGTACACTGTATTATAAAGAGACAAAACATCAGACAAAACAGGAAGATATCTTCTGTGTATGGGGGCATCAAAACCCTGACTGCAATGAAAGGTCTAAGTTTATTTAAGTCAGTTTACTAATAAGTAAAGTGAAAAAAAAAACACAAATGAAAAAAGAAAAAGGTGGCCAGGTGGCATTAGAGTCTAATAAATTACTGAGTTATTTATGAATAATTTGAATGTAAAAACAACAGCTGCAAAAACTAAAAAAATTGACATGTCATAGCAACATTCCTCATTTTTTTATGTTTGATTTAGAAATTTTTAGCTGTTAAAAACATCTCACATTACAGATAACCAGTAGTTGCTCAGATAAGTTAATTTTCTTGAAACTAAAAATTTTACATATCAAGTGTGTTTCATAATCTCTAAAAGAGAATTACAGTTAACTCACTGAGTCATCTCAACCTAGTTTAACTAAACCAAAATTTAACACACATGAACATTTTTATCAACTGGGTGATTATGCATAATTTTTAGTTCTATATATTTGGAAAAGTAAACAAACACCCCCTAAAAATTGTGATTGCTTATCTCCAAAGGGTTTGACTTCAAACCTTGCTGCAGTGACGTAGACATGTACTCCAGGATACTGTGATATTACCATGAGTTTTTATATGACCGTGAGTTTTGACCACTGGTAGATTTGGAGCAATGTTTTTACTATTGAGTCATTTTTTTTTAGTAATATACAAGAGGATGAACAAGCATGCAGGAAAAAAAGCATTTCTGCTGCAGGTTTCATGCTATTCCTCTGATGGATAAATGATGGCAGTAATGCACAAAGAAGAGCAACAATGTGCCAACAAAGTCAGGAAAGAAGACGCCTGCTAGCTAGAAAACCTGAATTTCATTGTTCAAATCAAAAGATTTTATTTTTTTGGCCAATTGGAGGCAGTGGAAACAAGTTGTGAACACATCATCCTCTCATTGCCTTTCAAGTTGATAATGAAAATTCTTTAAAGAAATGCTGATTATTTACACATCAAACAGTAGTGGGGATACAGTGCATTACTCATTCAGGGTCAAAATTATGGCCACCTGGTTTTGCATTATTTGTCATCCCCTAACTCCTGACTATGTTTACTCTAGTTGTGTCTCTAGTCTCTAGTTGTGACTGTCTGCTGTTTGATGCTAAGCAGGGAGTGTACACTCAGGTTTTTGAATGTTTGCACTAAAAACAGCCACTGCTATGAGAGCTGTGAAAGTGAACCAAAGTAGTAAAGCTGTTGGTCAAATTGTGAGCTGAAACTCACTATAAAACTCTATAAATATGAGGCGATCTGTAGATCCAGGTGATAATTCTCTGCAGATTCTTGAGAATGAGAGATCCTTTCAGCATTGTCAAATTTTTTCACATTATCCATTCATACATTGTGATAATAAAAATATAAAAGTTTGCACCTGTATGATCTATATAACCTTTACTTAACTTGACCAAATAGGTTTTATAAACTCAAGATATTAAATTCATCCAACAACAGAAGACAAAAGAAGAACAAGACACAACAACAGCGGCTTTAGTTTGACATGCCCTATGCACACTGATCAGTACCATTTTCTGTTTTCTTAAAAAAAAATAAGAGCTTTATGAACTTGTTGACTTGCAACTGACAAATATGATAAACAAAAATGAGTCAATGATAAATGATCAATTGTAAAATTAAACTGGTGAGATTTTAAAGTTCCAAAATAAAAAAAAATAAAAAATTCTACTTGCAAAATAGTGTAACTCCGTGGTTCGCCGGAACCAGTGTGCTCTCTGGGGAGGGTGATTTACCTAACCTTGCTAATTTTATGTCATATAAGTAGTTTTGCATTTTGGTAATACTGTCTCAATTTCTTTCTCCATATCTGCGGGTAGACATAAAAACATGCACTTTTTTATCATGGTTTAAAATTAGAGATTTTTACAGTCTTTGGACATCTCTACAGTAACATTCCTGTTGATGCTTCCCACCGCTCCGTGGCAGTCTTAATCCTGGCTCAGCACTGTGCTGACTCCTCCCCTTGCTAATACTGACACAAACAGGGTATTCTCATCCAAAACTTTAATGATGACTGACTGCTGGATGCAAGTTCTTTTCCTGGCTGCCTTGCTTTTTAGATGGCAATATATCTCATAGGATTTAGGAACTGATCTAATGAAATCTAGTTAATTCCAGGTTAGAAAGAATCCATGGCTTTCCCCTTTTCAACAGGCTGACAATTCAGGGAAGAACACATTCAACTCTACTGGCCTATGTCATTACATGGATTTATTGGTGCTCAGTTACACTGGCTCACTACACTGCTTACACTGCTTCTCCCCCTCTGTTTCATATGAATTTACCTTTTGTTGCCACCATACTTGTGTGAGTAATGACTAAGTATCAAATTATTTTGACTTTGCAAGAGCAGACTACAATAGATAAGCTTCATCACTTATCCCCCTGAAATTTCCACAGAGATTTAAAACTGACCACATGCCAGCCATGGTTGCATAAAGGTTTGAAGGCCTTTGTTTCCTCTTGTGCGATCCTTTACCATCTTTTTGGGTCTTAGGAGCTCTCTGTGTGAAACAGAGTATATACTGGGCTTTTTAGATAAGACTCAACAGAGATTTAACTTTCTTTGCTATAGCAACTTAAACTGATGTATTAGAAAAACATGGTCATTACAGCAGAGACCCATTTTATTATATTTTTCTGTGCTTCATTCTATTTCAGTTTGTGCTTGCTGTCCATCACATTGCCTACTCTTTTTTTCCCCCACTGTCTCCTGTGTTTATCTCTTTCAATTCTCTCAGTTAATAAAGAAAATAGGAAGTGGGTAGGTAGAGATTATTCCTGGTTCTCTAAACATTTAGAAACATGATATTTGTTCACTAACAAACTAGGATCACTCCTATAAGGGTAACTGAGAGCCCAAGCCCAGCAGCTTCTCTGTTCACACTGAGAGCTTTCTCAGGGGAGAAGCTGTTATAGTCTGGCCCTGGTGGGCAGGAGATGGAATGTCCTGTCAGCTTCTCTGGTGCTACTCCTCCACAGGAACAAAAGGCCACAGCAGGCCAGTTATCAGTGGGATGGGACAAACAGGGGGCAGTGTCTCCATAGGGAAGGGGCAGTGGAGAGGAGGAGGAGGTGGCCAAAATTACTACTTCGGGTTATGTTCAGGTCATCTTAGGGGAAACATTTGAATATGCTGAGCCTAATGTAGATACCTTACTGTCAATGTACAGCCTCTCACCAAAAAAAAAAAAAAATTATATACAAGTAATCTGCATTAACAGGTATGCCATGTCAGCAATGTGATGATTTTGGAAGTAATGTTTACTCAATCTAAAGCTTGGTTAAAGGTAAACCATTTACCATTCACCATTAAATGACTATGTATAATGTGCAAGTTGTCAGTCATAGTGATAAACCCCAAACTATCAGCAGCTTTGCAGTTGCCCATAGTACTGTTCAGCTTTAAAACTTTAAAAGGAGTGTGAATTGCATTTGCAATGTGACCAAAACATGACTTCTACTGTTACTCTGTACCTGCTGAATGTTGAAATAAGAAAATATTTCTTAAGATGTTGCCATATAAACTTAAAAGTTTATGATATGTCAATGTTAATGTGTTTACACCTTGTTTTTGCTGCTACAAAACAAATAAAAAAAGTTTTCCAAGTTTAAATAGTTCAGTCATCTCCAATTACTTCTACTTTTTACATCAGTTTTGATACAACATATGTGAAAATATTTGCACTTTTTTGTTGATTTAATGTACTTTATAGGTTGATTCAGCTGAGCATCATCAGCATAGCAATGAAAACTTCAAAAAGATTACACGTCTTTCTAGTGCTTTTGAAAATAATGGAACATCAAAGACTAGTCGTTGATTATTGAGTGAGAATCTTAGGTGGGATCCCTCTTTAAGTATGGATGATTGGGATAAGAAAATTTAAATAATTTGTAAATAGGAAGATGTTCAGCAACTTTCGAGGCACTACCAAACAAATGTGGGCCACACGTCTACTCCATTATGAAGGCTAGGAAAGAGAGCTGGCTCTACAAACACACAAGACGCAAACTCAAGTACACCATTCACACAAAGAAAACAAACTCACAGTGGGAGAGAGAGACAAGAAGAGAGAATGAATCTTCTGGATGAAGATGTAGATCCGAAACATCTGGATTGATGCACGGACAGCCAGGGGAGAGAGAGGATAGCTGATGGTCTAGCACAGAGAGCCTGAGTGAAAAGAGAAGATAGGGAGGAGATATTAGACAGAGAGAAGGATAGATAAGCACACAGCCTAGATGCTCATATGCTTAAGGGAATAAAAAAAAACAAAGAGTTAGAGATATGTTAATCGAAACAACTGGCCAGTCAGATGTACAGGACAGACAAGTTGTGAATAGTTCTGTCAAAATGCCAAGTCAACCACAATGAAGGACTAAAAATAAGAAAAGCCATAATAAAGAGAGAATCACAAAATTAGAGGCGAAAGAGGCATTGCAAAATTTGCATTGCAAAAGGCATGGCAAAAATGTGAAGATGCACCAGATAGGACAGGCACAGTCTAACATGGCAAAGAAATGGAAATAACTGTAAGAGATTCCATCTGTTCCACTACAAGGCTAATAGCCAAGATTTTATTTGATATGAATCATGTCAGTATATTGACTTAGATGGGGGTGGATGGGTGATGGTGATGTTGGAGTGGGTGTGGATGAGGGATCGGATTTGGAAAATTTTGTCGCCCTGTCCATAATTCCTATTGGCTAGCCTGCTTACAGGATCACAGACCTTATTTAGGTGAATATCAAAATCACATATAATTATAATCTCATCAAAATGAATAACAAGGTCTGAGGTACATTCCTCAAATCCTTCTAAAAATTGTGAGTAATGGCCAGTTTGTCTATAGAGTACTGCAACGTGGATTAATCAGTATGTTGCCATGGAAAAAGTAATATATTGCTGATGAAAACTGGTTTAATATAACAGCCTTAAAGAGTTGAATGTATTATCAACTTTGAAATAGGTTGACATGGACTTGTAAGTAAAGCCAACACCCACATTGTTTTTATAAGCCAAAGCAACATGGGCAGTGATATACTTAAATCATCTTCATTTAATGTTAAGAAAAAAATAGTTTAAGCCATGTTTCACATAAACCAGCCATATCCAGATTATGCTGAATAATCAACTCATTTATCAGTAAAGCTGTGGTTGATAATGATTAGATACCTACAAAACCAAATTTGAGGGTCTTGTTAAACTGAAGCTTTCAATGGGAACCCCTTCTGCGGAGCTACTAGCAGATGATGTATTAACTGACGTCAAGCACACACGTGGGGTTGTTAATTAGTTCCATGTGATTCATGTTTTTATAATTTTTGTGAAACTGGTGGGGAGGGAGAATGACACAATAGATCAGCACCTTATTCAATTCAGATCTGATTGTTGCAGGATTAGGATTGTTGGTATAGAATAAATAAACAAAATGTTTGGCTTATCCCAAAAATGAGGTTGTTCTGTATTATAATAGGAATCAAATCATCCCAAATTGTTTTTTTCTGTGTGAAGTAGATTAATTTGGTTGCTTATTATGTGGGCCTCCTTAAAGAAACATTTTCCACATGTAGAAATTCCTTGGAGTGCTGTTATACTTCTGAAAGTATGGCGAAGCATTCAAGTGTTGGTATTTGCTCTCTGGATGGTATATCTCCTCAGAAATTTATCTTTTATTAAGATATCACAGTAGGAAGAAATACCTAAGAAGAAGTCTGGGAAAGGTCAAGTGCCTGGGAGGGCCAGGGAATTAAAAGACAATTTTTCATCCATGATTGATGAAGATCCGCCAGCAAATCACCATGGCTCACTGTGTGGAACAGACACAGAGAGGTCACACATGCATGAGGATGCATGTGAACAACTGCCCTTCTATTGACCATCACCAAGTTTTAGATATACACACACACACACACACACACACACACACACACACACACAAACTTCATTACAAAAGAACATACACGAACTCACAAAAATCTGTTTCACAGTTCAAACCCAGAGGGTTTGAGCCAGAAGGCACCCTCTTATTTGATATAAACATTAAGTACATATGGTCGGACAGAAAGTCAAGAGCTGCCAAAGCTTTAAGACCTATGAAATTATGCAGGTCAATGCTATAAAAAGATTTTTTCTTTAAGAATTCATATACAGTCACTTCAGAAAGAACTCATTTTTGCACACTTTACTGTGTTGTAGATTTAATTTTCAATTGATAAAATGCCATTCTTGGTCCTAAATCTAACTCATTAACCCATATGTCAAAGTGAAAATAATGTTTCAGAAATTATTGGAAATTTAATAAAAATCAAAATCTTACATTTCTCATTTACAAAAGTAGTCAGACCCTTTTGCTATGGCACCCCGAGTTGTCATTCTTGATTGGAATCCAACTTTAGCTAAGTGAATTGATCTTACATAGTTTAGAAAGGCAAGCAACTGTCTGAAAAAGGTCTCACAATTCACATTGCATATCAGAACAAAACCAAGCCAATGAAGTCAGAGGAGCTCTCTAGACATCCATGATAAAATTGTGGTGAGGGACAAATCATGGCAAGGGTATAAAACAATTTCTAATGATTTGATTGGCCTCAATAATTGTGAAATGGAAGAAGTTTGCAACAACTAGGTTTTCCTAAATTTGCCGTCCGGCCATACTGTGCAACTGGGCAGAAGGACCTTGGTAAGAGAGCTGACCAAGAAATAAGTCAGTGCAACAGAGCCTAAGAAGTCCTCTGTAGAGAAGTTCTCTAAAGAGATTGGAGCCCCCCCTGGAAGGACGACCATCTCAGCAGCACTCCATTAATCAGGCCATTATGGTAGTGATAGATGGAAACTGCTTTGAGTAAAAGGCACATGATAGCCTACTTAGAGAAAATCAAAAAGCATTTTCAGGACTCAGAGCAAAAGGAAAAAGATTCTCTGGTCTGATGAGGCCAAAACTAAACTCCATGGGCAGAATTCCAAGCACTATGTCTAGTGAACACCAGGCACCTGAACTGAAAATGGCAGTTTACAGACACATCCCATTCAATCTGACACAGCTGGAGAGTATCTGCCAGGAATAATGGGATAAATTGCCCAAATCGGGGTGTTTAATGCTTGAAGACTGTAATTGCATTCAACTGGCTTCTACAAACCTTAGTAAAGGTACTTTTTGTGAATTATAGATTTCAGTTTTTGATTTAAAAAAAAGTGATTGTCACTTTATCATTATGGCAAAAATTAAGGTATTTTATGTTTTTTTTATGAATTCAGTTTTTAGGGCTAGTAGGGCAAAGGTTTGTGGTTATGGTTTTAAGTGTGTATTTTTTCTTTTTTAAATTCAGACTGCAACAGGTTTGTCTACATTTCCGCTTTAAAAGAAAAAGGGGGACAGCAGTCACAATGAGCGCAATCCAGCAGATTCACTGGATGGTAGATGTATTCAACACAGGACTCTGGCATGAAAGGACAGGGTTCACATCATAAGTTCTTTCTGTAGATAGGATTAGGCAACAAAATCACTTTGGTTAAGGGTAAGGAAAGATCGTGGTTTGGTTTACAAATGTGTGCTAAATCACTGTGGTCTATTTCTGTATTAAACCAGATCACATTCTTTCCAAACCTTAACCAATGTGCTACGAGTGCCTAGACATAATTCTTCGCAAATTTAATAATGCTGTGGTGATATACAAATGAGCTTTCAGTGAACATTTTACCAATTTATTATCTGACTGTGTTGTCTGAACTGTTACTGTGCTGTTGCATTTCTAATTTAGTGCGTGATCGCTCCAGACTATGATTGACTGGTTGGTTTTAAGTTATACTCAGCATCCAATAATCTGATTTAAAAGTCAGGAAAGTGTTTGACATTCTCTCTTTATGGTGAGAAACTGCCTGTACATGTCAGCACAATTACAAAAAAAGACAGACTTTCACATCTATGTGGTCTTTTGTCTTGAAAATTTTACCTGCAGGGAAAGTCTGGGGGTGGTTGAGTGAATTATTTCACATTATCTAAAGCTTCAAACTTCTTAATATTCACAGCAGAGATTCAGTTTTCCTCTGATATGAGCTGACGCACCATGACGAACACTCAACTTCTATGTTAGGTTTTCTGCAATCACACAGCCCTTTACCTAAAATCCTGTGGATGCAGAACAGAAATTAAAATACATTTAATGAGTACATGGATATAGATAATTAAATTTTTATTGTTACTATGTCATTATTATATTCCCGTTACAGTATTTTAAACATTAAAGATGCCAAGAATGCAGTATGATAAATACACGCATACAGCATTTGCCTACAGTTGCTGAATCTTGTTTCTTATTTTTCTCTATGTGAAGTAAAATCTTTGATTTAACATAAATAATAATTAATTGCACGATTAATGATTGATTCAACCAGCTAAGGACAAGCAAGCAGACAGTATATATTTTTTTAACTTTTTAACCGAATCACTGTTACTTAAGAGTTAAGTTCCACTCTTACATTCCTGTTTGCAATGGATATTTACTGATCACTTTCCTACACTGTATCAAGAACTGTATTTGCTTCATTAAGATACTTCTGCAGCATCACATTTAAAGCTTTGCACTCAAAATTCACTGAGTGTTTGCTTTTGCAAAGCAGCCATAGGAAACCCCATGCATTGTTCGATTTCAAAAAATGAACAAGATATGAATAGTTCATCAGTGAAAAAGTTTTAATCACTGCAGAGAGGAGATAACAACCTCTGCTCACTACTAGTTAAGAGCTATAGGTAATTTACTTATGGTGGTTTGTGTAACTTGCATAGCTGCCAAATTGGTAGGTGTCCAGAAGCTGACCATTCACCAACAATGCCAGTCAATGAACACCTCTGGTGAGTGAGCCTATAATTGCAGCTCAACGGGGTATGGATAAATTTTCTTAAAGGCTGATAACATTACTTTGAAAAAGAAAATTCTTGTTTCGATACCTTCAAATGTACCAATTCAAGGATGTGTGCTGAAGTGACTGCATGTGTTTATGTCCAGACCAGACTGTGTGCATGCTTGGTGAACACCATTCAAATTTTCTTAATTAGCGCTGAAAAATTTATTTGGTATTGCTTTTACTTAATCATTTGTTAATCTGTTCCTATCATTCTAGGGATGTGGCAGTCTTTGCAGATAATCTAGGCTTAATATTTATATCAATATGTTTTTAGTATACCACAGGAAAAATATATTCTATGTGAATCAGCACACCTCCAACAGCATCTTTTAAAATGCAAGTACATGATCTAATGCATGGATTCTGTTGGTACAGATTGGCAGTGATATTCCAGCTGTATGGAAAAATGCCTCAACATGGATGTTTACCATTTTATGGATTTATTATTTACAAGATGCTCAAGACTGATGACTTATCACTTACCTCATACTTTTCCACTTTTAGCAAAGCTTAACACTTAGTTTGTGCTAACCGGCTCAGTCACAAAGCTTCATATCACATACATTAAAAAAAAAGAAAAATCCTTTTTTATCAATTTTCATGGAAGATAAAATAAGCCATTTTATTCCTGTATGTCATCTACAAGCAGAGACAGACAAAGCGGCAAGAGTCTGAGGGAAAACATCCTGCACAAAATCATGTTGATCTAAATTTAACTCTGGCTTATGTGGAATTTACAATTATGCCTAGTACACACTAATAAGGCTGTTTAAGTATTGATATTATAACAAGCCTCCAATTTCAAACTGCCCATGACAGATGCTGTGATAAATGTTTTGGTATAAATTGATTCGGAATAAATCTCTTGGCAAACAAGACAGTCATAAACAGCTTGTGGCCCGCTGAGTGCTTATTTGCATTGAGTTGACATGGAATTATTAAAGTAACGCTTCAGGACCTGTATACTCCTCATCAGAGCAATTGAGGGAGAGAAACAACAGTGAACAAGTGTATCGATCTTCGCCGGGCTCTGGTGACCCTTCTTCAGCCCTGTTTGACAATTTCATGGGTAGCCAGTTATAAAAGGCTCTACATACGTACTTTACCTGTCAGGTCACGATTAGAAGGGAGTGTTACAAGATTGCTGAGTTTACATATTGATTAGTCATCTTTTGTAGAATGAGTGCTGTGCTTGTCACTGGTCCTAAAACACAAGCTTGATCATTGAAAATCTCTTGAAGCATGAAAATAAAGCTTTTCCCTCAAGTCACTGTAAGGAGCTATAAATGGGTGTGCTGAACATTAGCTATATGTAAATCTCCATTTCCATAGCTAAACACGGGATTGGTCTAACACATAAAGAACTTTGGAACTTAGCCTCAACTCCATTGTTGGATTAGTATGAGGTTTCTTTTATCTGCCTCTGTATCCAGTTGTCCAACATGAACTTCACAGCCAAGTTTGCTGAATGTAAAACTGTTAGCATATCAGCTAACACCAAGAATGCTAACACTATCTGACTTGTGGCTCTGGTAAGGCAGCTTGATGCTAACTGACAGTCATCTGTAATTATCTGTTCAACAGTTCTGGAACTAAAGCAACCTGTTCTTCATCTCTGCTGAGGTTGGGATATTCTATTTTGGGTGATTATTTTCACTGATAAAATGGAAGTAAAAGGACATATAACCTGTTTACATAAATTTTGGCCATCTCTTGTGGATCCTGCAAGGAAAGTCCACATCACCTGGTGTTTAGAACTATAACATTACAGTTATGTCCATCAACACAGATGGCAAATCTATTAGTAGGAATATGCTTTTGGATTGGTCAAGGAACTTTCAGTGTGATAAATGTGAATATATGCCAGGACAATGTTTCTCTACAGGTGGCATTCATTTTTTTAAAGTATTTATTATTTTGCATTACAAATTGGAGCATTTTTTATTATACAAATACTTAATATTTTTTGTTACATGCAGTTTGTGTTTTGTGTTATTGCCTTTCCATACAGATCCATGGTTAAATCTTTAAGTTCAGTTCTCCAGTTCATGATACTCTGTTTATTACATTTATTTTCAAGTTACTTTCATCACTAATGCATCCAGAAAGCAGTTAGGATGTGAATATTAATTTGTATGTAGCCTTAAACTATGATTTGCATACTTGTTTGGAAAACTGCTGTCTGTGACTTGTTGTTAAGGAACTTATTGTGACATTATGATGAAGTAACAACATCCGGGCTACAAGGAAGGGAAGGAGTGCCCAGAAATTACTGTGTGGTTTGAGTTTTCTTCTATTGAGCTACAATTGATCCTGTAAAAAAGGCCAAATAAATTGAATATCCTTTGAGCTTTCAGTGTTTTGTCTTACTATTTTAGAGGCTATTCCCATTATATCATAGTATCACTTTGCTCTAATTACAGCCTGTGTTGTCTAATTAAGCTATCATAGGCCCGCATCAAATCTGGTGTCCATTACAGCATAATTTGTAGAATACTGTCTAACTGTGGCAAATTTTCGATTTGATATGGCATTGTATTTGATTTCTAATTAGACTATGATCTTGTAAAATGGTGTCTAATTGTGTATTAGGATGTCCTATCTGGTTTCTAAATTACAGTATTATTTGGGATAATATTATCTAAGTATAGCATATTTTGAATCCAATGTGGAACTACATCAAATTACAGAATAATTCAGGTATATGACGTCTATGGTATGATTGTGTTTATTTTCTGATAAAGAACTTATTATTTCTAGTTTCTGTCCAATTTGATACAAAGTATGGCTTGTTATGTCTTATCAGTGTACTTTAAAATAAAGTGTGATCCAAACCATTTACATGATGCCCTAATTGCATGGCCAGCCATGTTCATCAGATAGCAGTTCCAAAGAACTCAATGTTAAATATCAAAACACATTTTCATGATCACTAGTAAAGTGTTTGGTATAAGCTCTATGCAACCTTCTTTCTCAGTTTATGTTACAGGTATGCTCTGTTATCAACCGCTGTTACCTACTTACTGCTACAGAGGAGTTTAAGGCTCGCAATTTTTGTCGAAAATCAGTGCTTCAAGCAAAATGCTAAAATCAGCTTGCTAACACGCTCACAATGATAATACTGAAATGCTGATATTTAGCAGGTATAATGTATTACCATGTTCACCATCACCATAGTTTAGTTTGGCCATATTCTAATACTTACTATTTAGCAGTATATGCATAATACAGTGAATACAGTTGCTCCTAATGCGAACATGAAGGTCTGGGGTACATTTCAAATAAAAAAAAAGGTCCAAAAACCATGTTCTCAAAAGATCAGTGGTTCAAGTTAGTACATTTCTTAATCACTACCCTTTTTTTTAATTGGAAAAGATTTTTTTACTATTCAAATTGTATTTCATTACAGTCATTTGATTGAATCCTGCACTTCAAGCAAAATACAAATTTAAGGGCTCTTGAATATTTTTAAATTGTAAGAACTGTTTTTTTTTTTTTCCTTTTGTATACATGTTATATGTTCATCTCTTTCATTAAGGACAGGAATATTTCTATGACAAAATTACAATACAGGTCATTTTGGTAGTTTTAAGAGGTATCACACAAAACTCCAATCTGCGCAGATGCACAGTATACTTGACTGGACACATTATTATCCATTAGCTCTATGTTTATTTCAAGGCAGACTTGATAAATTCAATTCAAACTTTCTATTCATACATAAACAATTCAATGTTGAAACACAAAATTCATATAAATATTCAGTGCATTTTAACTTTATTATCAAGCTAAACAAACACAAAAAAAACACATATTAGACAAACATGTTTTCAAATAGTACAAATTAAACATTCTCATTAATCTTTGGCTTGAAGAAGGATTGTAACAAGTGCTTTCACGTCATATATTCAGAATTCATTAATAATAATTCAGTAAATTTAGGAACATCTTGACACATTTCAAGCTAAATGAAGCATAGGATGCACATAATGTTTGTGTGATATTAAGAAATACTTTCCATTAATAAGTAAAATATAATATATTTGAAGAAAACAGTTAGAATACCTCTAATTATCAGCAATGGACATAGAATGTACCCCAAAATTAGAGTGACTCTTATGAGACATTTATCCTCTGTTAAGCGTGAATGTGTTTATCACATTTAAGAGCAAATCCAACCAGCAGTTGTTGAGATATTTTAGTCTTGACCAAAGTACGGGACCAAATGACTGAAATTGTCAATTGAGCGAGTTCACTAGCTTGGCTAAAAGTAAAGATAATTTAAATCAGATGGTGATGTAGCCATTACATTTATCCATTACCTTTTTTGTGATTCTGATTTCTGTTAAGATGCAGAATATGATAAAGGTAGGAGGCAGGGGGAAATGATGAACATTCAATCACTAGTAATTACAAAAAATCACTGGCATTTTGTTTTTTTATGAAGAAAAATTATCTCTCAGGGGAAGGACTTGAATATCTGGAATAAACTAATAAATGAATGACTCCTCTGTAATATTAACACTACTTTCCTTCTGATAAAAAGGGGAAAAAAGCCTCCCCCAACCCAAATAAGTTATATACTGTCCCTTGAAGAAAATGCATATGTTGTTAGTCCTAATGTTAGTCATGTGTAGACAGCACAGTTAGTGACAAACTTAGGCCTAAAAGCATTCCTGTCTGTCATCACAGCACCAAATGATTAACATAGGGTAATTACACTTCCTTCCTACACAGTGGATAACCCTTCAGACCTAATGAACAGTCACACACACACAGGTGGCCATGGAACAAAAAGTTTCCACTGATGACTTTTCCAGTGTAGGCCACGTCAGCAGGTACTGCTTATTGCAGAAGAGAAAGGCCACAATGAACAAGCCAAAAAAAGGATCTGTGACTGGGAAATGAAATGGGTACTTATTTTGGGCCATTTGTGGTATGGTCGAATGTGAAAGCTAATGGGTTTGCCCATTGTGCCACTTCCTGCTAAGAAAAACTTCCATAGGGCTTAAAGTGGGTGTTCTTACCTAGTTGGGCTGGAGGCCGAAGCAGGAAGTGACCTCACCCCCACAGCAAGCTTGATAACATACTTAGACTCACATATATGCCGGTTTGCTCAATTGTAATACATCAACCCTTGATAATCCCTGCTCACACACTATGAATAGAACATGTAATCTCTGGGAATCCAGGGAGAGCTGTTTTGATCAGATAATGCATTAATGCCATTGATTTCATTTTTAGAGAGGATAAAGGGGGAATTTGAAAAAAACAATGTTACAAAAAAGGTTCTGACAATCGAAATAGCACCATTTGCCAACAAATTTACAAATTTTGGTCCTTGTATACATTTGCTTCATTTAAAGGATAAATCTGGTGACATTCTATTTTTTTTTCCAATTGACAATGAATTCAATTAAAAGACTTACTAATTAACACGTGCAAAAAAACAAAAATATTTCACTCAAAACCTACCTTTAAATAGTCAGTGAAGAGAGTTACCCAAGTCTGTTTGCTGCAGCAGAGAACCATCCCTAGAATGAAGCTTTCCCTGTCCCTCATTGATATGGAAAAAGTTCTTCTCCTGACTTGACCTCTACATTTCTCTGTTTTTGCTCCTCAGTCATAAGCAATTTTCATGACTCCCATTGTTTTATAATTTAGTATGTAGTGGCCTGGTGGGCTACCCTCATGACCAGACCAGTATGCATTGTACGTTATGTTTATTTACGTTTCTGGGTATACACATATTTTATTCAACTTCCTTGTTAAAGTGTCTCATTTTTATCCATGCTAGCAAAATGCTTCTGGTAGAGCAATTACTGTCGGTGCATCACTTATTTAAGACTGAAATATCTACACATCTACTAGATGGATTCAAATTAAATTTTGCACAGACATTTATGGTCCTTATAGAGTGAAGCATATTGATTTTGGTGATCACCTTTCTTCCTCCAAGAGGTAAATGTTTTTGTTTTTTAGTGAAATGTCTCTCCCTCTATTGGATAGGATGCTGTGAAATGTGATGCACATATCTATGGTACAGATGAAATGAACCCAAATAACTTTGGTTATTTCCTTGACTTCTTTTTATCTAGCCCCAATATCATCTTTTTAACCAGAACTTTTTTTTGAAATCCATGACTAAATACCTACAAAACTATTGGCAATTAGTGTCAGCTGTACTTTGTGTTTAATGCTAATTAACAGGAGTAAGAATGCCAAATCTAAGTTGGTGAACATGGTTAGAACTCTATCTGCTGAATATGAGCATGTTAGCACTGCAATCATGAGAATCTTATTATGGTAAAATTAGCAAAGAAACAACGCTGTACTGTAGAACAGTCTCACAGAGCTGTTAAAGAGCTGTAAACTCAGTCTTGTTTTATTACTAAAGCTTGAATAATAAAGCAGCTCTATTTGAATTGATTTTTAGTTTTTCTCAAATTATTGCCTGATTTATTTTGATTTATTCTTCTTTTTTTTATAAACCTATCCTCTTTTACGATTTGAAAAAAAAAGATCTAGGGGAATTTTATGTGGGTTTGAATTTGTCTTTCGGATCTTCATAATTATTATGGCTCTCAACCTTTAGTGTCAAAAACACAGCATAAAAAACAAAAAAAACTATAAGAATTATTTATTTTTTAAAAATTTCCCTTTTCTCAGTTCCCGGAAGTATGAATGAGGTGTCTCTCTCACCCTATTAACAAAAAATATTTCCTTTTCAGATTAAGTGTTTGAACCGACCGACTGAGGCTCTTCAGTGAATCATTATGTGACCTCTGATGGTGTAACAGTTGACAATGAGGTAATGGTTTGGCCATGAGCATGAGTGTTCTCATTGAAAACTAAACCTCTTGTAATTTATGGGAAATGATCTTTCTCACAAACTCCCCCTTGATAAAGCCTGGGTTATTGTATGACTTTCTGTCACCCTGACATCTAGTGTCAGTCTGTCTCCTAGACAGAATGAAGAGTGAAAAAACAAGATGCTGCAATTTTTCATTCATGGTTTTTTGTGAAAAACGAAGGCATTACATGAATGAATATAAACTGTGTTCTGCTGCTTCAACCCATTACAAATTTAGGATTGCACTTTTGAACCTTAATCTTGCTCTAGCTTTCTGTAGTTTCATACCTTGCAATAATGGCCATAACAAGAAGTGCCTTTGAGATTGTTTTATAATTTCTTTCTCATATACAGGGGAGTATATCATGACAAATTATTAAAAAAAAAAAAAAACAAAACAACAATATGTATTCATAACAGAAAGCTGTTACTTTTCAAGATACTAAATGCATGTACATTTTTTATGTGTGGATGGATTTTGAAGTGGTCTGTGCCACAGGAATCATACACTGGCACTGGATCTGAATCTCCATGACAACTATATCTGAAAAGCAGGAGCTTTTTTTGGAAGTGACACATTAATGAACTGCAGCCTCTAGAGGGACTGTTGTCACCCTTCAGTTATTTTTTTGGTTTCTTCCAGTCCTCTCTTCCTCTACATCACAGTGTATTTAGTACGTTAGTATAGTGATTGGAAAGATTCCTCAGCTGCTCTATAGGTTACTGTGATGAACTGTCACATCAGTAGCAGCATTTGAACAGACTTAAGTGACTGTGAGACAGTAGATGTAGATGTTTACTACCCAAGAAAATCCTTGGTTTCATTATTTAATCTGCCATAAAACCAAGGATTAAGATGTGAAAACATGATGTCTGGGTAAAAGATAGGTGGGATATTTTTTAAAAGGCTTAGGCAAACTCTTATACCTCCACATTACAAGTACAAAATGATAGGACCACCTCCTTTTTTTTTTTTTTTTAGAAAGGGACCACCCAGCAAGGGATTAGCCTGAAACTCTTGAGTGGAGTTAAATAACTGAACAGGTAAACATGTCCATCTGCAGTGGTGATGAAGTGTTCATCATTTAAGAAGATATCATTAATAAAAATCTGCTTTCACAATGAAATATCAATGCACTTCAGCCTTCTTGTTTCAACATACTTAACATGAGGTTATACTTTAAATCTCAGGTATGCATTGGGGGAAGACATAATAGAACATGTGTTTCTTCATTGTTGTTAAGGTCTTAACTATGCCCTGTGCATACGACAATCGAGCTAGAGAAAGCCACCATAATATTTTTAAGAAAATACGGACAACTTTTGCTCACACTCATGCTCATGTTTCAAGTTAGCAAAACGTTAATCCTAAAGAAATCTTTTGCAATACTAATAAGGTCTGTTTACTCTTTTGCTAAACAGGGCTAACAATTTATGGACAATATATAAAAGTTATTTTACAGCTTTAGCAAATTGTGTTCACTTTGAAGGGCTCGTTCATTCTTGAAGTCATGTTATACAGTGTTAAAAATTTTTTCACTCATGAAAATGTGTTTTACAGTGCTAGCCAGTAGTATTGACTCCTGAAATTGTGTTTTCAGTACTAACAAATTTCGTTCGCCCTTATGTTATACAGGGTAACAATTTGTGTTGACTATAAAACTTTTTTTTTTTTACAATCCTGTCACTTGTGTTCACATTGAAGGTCATATTTTACAGTGCCAAAGTCAGCAACTTGTGTTCACTCTTGATGTTAATTTCTCTTTTCAGTGTAAACTGCTACAAATGTTTAGCAGCTACTATGAACTCACCATGGCTGTGTCTAAAATCACAGCATGTTCACTCATTCACTGCTCCCTAAATAGTAGACTTTCAATAGTTTCACTGATAAATTGAGTAGAAAATAACAGCTGCTAATCTGACAGCTTTGTTCCAAGAAATATGAACATGACATGCTTTTATAGCGGATGGTTGTCTTCATCTTGTGTTTGGAATGCATAACAAATTCAGAAAAAAAATCTAACTTTGAGGTATTGTCTTAACCTTTCATAAAATTCCTAAGGCTTTTTACGGATTTCTTATTATCTTTGAAGTCAACATCTTCATGCATACTCCTGTCTCTGGAGGTGTATTAGCATCAAAGCGACTTCAATAATATTCTGACTCACTGACACCTTGCTCAGTTCTGCGCTGACCCAGTCTGCATAGCTTATGAGCAATGATTAATCTCTTGACTTTTACAATTAAGAGAGAGACACATTTAATCCTGAACCCAGAACAACATGTCTCAGTATTGTGGTGATGTATGAATGAAATCTTCAGCTGTTTTCATTTTAAGAGTTCATTTCAAAAGGTATGGTAAAATGGATCATGTTTAGGATAGTGTTGAGCAAACCTGAGTCTATGTAGACTGGGTCTTTTGTTGGATATACTAGTCTAGACACATACACCATTCAGCCACAACATTAAAACTGGCAACATGTTTTAATGCGTATGTGCATACAATATCAGCAAGCCTTTTATGTATCTTTTCGGTTCTTTCATCCTAGGTGTCCAACTCTCAGACACCTGACAGAAACCTCAGACCAAGCTGTTGTACTTAGATGTTTGAGGGTATGATGAATTGTAACATTGTGTCAGAACAATACTTGACAAACATGGCTGTGGCATAAAAGCAGGAAGCTCCCAAAGTAGGCTGAGGTAAACATCAGTGAGGTTTCCCCTCCCTTGTGTTCCTGATATGGTTGCATTGTCCTCACTGTTTGAGCTACAGCTCTGAGAAAATGGAATTCTGTGCTACACTCAATTTTCCTGAGTTGTATGAGCATAATAGCAATAATAACATTCACTTCCTCATAATATTGCCCGCTATACAGACTGGTTTTCCAGAGAATGGAGAATAGTATCCTTTCTCACCGTATGCAGGCAGCAGCTATGAATTTGCTGCATACCAAAGGAGGTCACATTATTGTTGCCATTAATATAAAGATCAAGGGACACCGATGAGCAAACATCACAAAGTGATTGACAGTATCATGTCCACAAACCACACATAGATGAAGCATTAGTATACAAAATTGTTTCTAAGTAATAGACGTGACTGCGAGGTTATCATATTTGATTTTTGATGGTTGATAATATTCATATGCATAGAGCAGATATGGCACATTTTGGTCCAGACACATGCAATGTGCCTAACAAATAGAGTCACAGTGTTCATGTTTGCATGATGCGTCTCTCTTTGTTGCATATGTCTTTAAGGAAGAAATAAACAAATAATAGCAGCTAATAAATGAAGAGGTGTTAACAAAAGATGGTAATTCTGTTAATTTACAAAGGTCATGCAACTTGCAACTGCCAATTTCGCTTGGAAAATTCTTTTTATTAGCATAGCACAGATCTTTTCTCATGACACATGAACTTTTTGTTGTGGGAAAATTAACATGTCTTTACCTTTATTCCAAAGACAGCTCAATGACACCATACAAAGAGTAATTTCACCAGAAAGAACGTGTAAAGAGCTGTACAGCATCAGTTACCTTAAAAGACTGGGATCACTACTAAAACTACTACTCTACTAGAGAGAGTAGTAGTTCTACTCTACTAGAGCATTAGTAGTTTTCTGTCACTCTCCTCGTGATTTTTTTATAAGCGTGATTTTCGCTAGCCAATTTGACTGCAGGAACAGGCAATGGACTAGATAGCTTAGAAGTGAGAACAGGCACTTGGTTAGCGAACTTGGGTGCAGGCCTAAAGACAATGAGCCCAAGACTAGCTGACTGGAGAGGCTTTGGCCGCTGGAGTTCACTCCAGCCAGATGATCCCCAAACTCATCATCTGGGCTGAAGGAGTTATCCAACTGAAAGTCTGGCTGAGGACTAGCAGATTGGAGGCCCAATTTTGTGTTCTGTTATAGTCACATGCTACTTTTAGAAAGTTTAAATGAGACTTTTCCTTCCTCCATAGAAAGAAGAAAGGTGTTCTTTTTTTTCAGGACCTAGTTAAGAAATCAGTTGATAATGGGTATTGATCTTAAGTCCATATAACTACTATTTTATCCATTTTGTGCTTGGCAAAAAAACAAACAACAACAACAAAATTACCTCTCATTAATAATCTGAAATACATCCCCTCCCATTCCTATTTAATGATGGCTATCTCATTTTGGAATAAAGCCTTTGAAAAAAAAAAAGCACACATACACACTGAACTTTGGCTTTTCCTGATAGCCACCCACGCAAATGAATATCTTATAATAAGTCATATGGAAGCTAAAACCTTGGTGATCCTCCTGCCAAACCTCTTGTATATTGATAGAAAATACACATACAGACTACAGTTTCCAAGAAGATTCAGTGAATCATTTTGTATTTAGCAGACCAATGATACTCTGCTGGTAACTCTTTCATTGCCCTGTATATGACTCTCATAAAACTGTGTTGGCATTACAGATCAAAGGAACATGGTTTTTATGGCCTAAAGCTGAATAATTTTGTGTGTGTTTGTGTGTGTTTGTGTGTGTCTCTAGAGGCTCTGTACTCACACAGATGTTTCAAATCTTCTACCTACAGAGATGTGCTACACACATGACTTAAAGAGTCACAAACATGCATACATTTTAATAGAGGCAAAAACCATTCAAACACGAACAAGCATAATCATCTGAAAATACTCTCTTTACCATGTTGTTGTTTTTTATAACAAATATCATGATGTAATAAATAATATGTTAGCTGGTTAATACTGCTTGCTAGAGGCAGTTGGCTTAAATTCAATCCCCTGCTTTTCCACATCAGTCTGATCCTCTCCAAGTAATGTATCTAGTATATTAACATTTGCATACTTGTATAATGCCAGGAAGCTTGAATGTCATATTGCCTTGGACATCTATAAATATTAAACATTCAAGTTTTGGATGAATCCCCTATCTGACTTACATGAACAAATGTAGCAAGTTCAGAACCAAGGGAGGCTGTTTACAGGGGCTGGTGTGCTATGGGTAGATTTGTGGCAGGGGGAGGCAAATCTACAGGTTTATAGTATTGAAGGGTCTCAGCAGCAAGCACATGACAACATGTGTAAGTCACCAGCCACACTGCTAAATCATAAACTCTATTACAGGGTTTCTTGGGTGGGCTTGTAATACTGTTTAAGTGTGTTACATGTTACCAAACTAACAGCCAGTGTTCGAAATATAAATATTACAACCTTAAAGTGTGTGACAATGGCTTTTTGTTCAGTTAATTGCCTGCACTGTTTCTGCACTGAAGGGAACGTATGTACGTCAAGCCAGACAGAAGTCAGGAATCAAAAGTTGCCAGTGGCTATCAATAGTTTAAATTATTAATACATGTGCGTATATGCATACATGTGCGTACATTTGCATACAAGTGTGTTTTATTCCACATGTGCTGCAAAATATCCCAGAATCCTGACAAGAGAAATAGTCACTTGAGCACATCATTTGCATGAAAAGTGTTGTTTATTCAGACAAGTCATTGACCTTTGGAGAGACAACCAAACAACTCAGATGACAATGAGGTTCCCTTGGCAACCAACAAAACACAAACCCTGCACTCTTTTTGATTAGTAATTTAACAGAATGTGGGGGGAAAGGGAATGAGTTAAAATGGAATTAGATTGAAAAAAATGGATTGAAACTGCTTTTTGCTCAGTAAATTCTCCTGGTTTGCACACTATATTTAGAAATACATCATCAGAATGACATAGAGGACCAGTTTGTTTGTCTGTGTGATGTGCTAAAATGCTCAAAGATTCCTCATCCTCCTATCATTTTCCACTCAAATATCTACTTAGGTATCATCCATTGAATATCAGGGGGTCTGAATGTAGCTGTCTATTAATTTTGAGCATGCTAATTAAGTATGGTAACACATCACAGTCACCATGGGAATAAGGTCTGCATCCATATTCCAACCACAGAGAGATTAGATGTGCCTGGCAGACTGTAAGGTAGACAACACCCAAGGGTAACACTTCTTTTATGTCTTCATTTTATTTTTTTTCAATCCTCACCTAACAATAGTATTTGGCTCACACTTCCCTTGCAGCTTCTGCTAACATTAGAGCCTTGGGATTAGCAGAGGTGCTAGACAGCAGCCAAAAACAAATCTTTTCACACACCTAGCTGTCTCTTTTCCTCCTGTCATTATCAAACACATCCAGAGTGTTATCCTGGCCCTCAGGATTTTGTGCTAGTGTGCAGCACCGTTCATCATCGCACTGCAGACAGGTAAGAGCACCTTATTGTGTGAGGTTTGTTGAAATGTGATACACCAGCCATCTGAGATCAAATGAGGAACTGCCTTGTTATAGCTGTAGCAGTGTAAGGATGGAGTCGTTTCAGTTGCTTCTTCTCTTCCCCAAATCAGGACAGAATAGCAGGGAGGGTATTCTAATAGAACTGCTGACCTGAAGGAATCGGGTTCAAATTAATAGTTCAGCTGAAGGCTAATGGGTATTTCCCATTTCAGCATTTCCCCTCTCAAGCTCGCTTTTGTTTTTGTTTTTTTCAAACAACTACCCTTGTAAGTTTTTGTGTAGCAACACTATAAATTTTTCTGAGATGAAACCGTCCGAGGATCTTTATTTATCACCATTTTATATTTCTTTGCATCTGACCTCTTCATTTGACTGCAGACTTTTTACCTTATATTGGATTTGACTGTTCAGAACAGCTTTAAACACCTGTGCCTTTAGATGTGGTTTGATGACACATCACTAGCCCTTGAGCAGTTTAAACATACTAAAGTCTTTTGTGGTCTATTAGGCTCCATACATCCATCAGATGCAACAAAAAGGTATGTTGCCTGTAAGGCACAACCCAGGGGAAAATGCTGTATGCCATTGCACCAATTGCAGAGTAAAGAATGACGGCCACTCAGGGGAGTCTACTGATATTTTTATCAACTCCAACTTTTTGACTAATCTGGACTATGGTGGGTCGACAGTAACATGTCAGTGTTAAGAGAGATTTTATTAGGACAGTTAACCTGTACAATAAAACTGAGTGGGCCAAAAATAGGATTTTCAAAATCCCATATCTTATGCTAATTTGATGTGACTCCAGGTTTGCAAACTCTTGACTAGCTTGTTGATTTCATTAGCCAAGGGATTTACATACTTTTTCGAAGCTGCTTTGTGAATCTTTGAATGAATTATTCAATATGAACAAGAACAATACAGTGATTTGTGGGTAATTACTTAAATGTATTCTACATGTTCATAACTGTAATTTGGATGAAGATCTCACCATATTAAAAGACAAATTTATACACAAATGGAGATAATTCCAAAGGGTTCACTTATTTGTTCTGGCCACTGTACCTTCCTTCTATATTCTGATATTCTGATTTTGTAAAAGAAATATGTTTTTTACACAGTATCATACAACTACAGAGTGGCTCTCATCCACCAAATAAATGACGTGAACCACAGCAACACACATAAGTGACTCAAGACATATCAGTATATTTATATAGGTCAATTGTCCCTGCCTGATCGCTATAGATCTCTCTCAGATACTGTCATTACTGTCAGAACCACTGGAAATCAAAGCGACTGAGTTTAAGTAATGCTCATGAATAGATCACCATTACAAACTATTCAAATGGTAATTATAGAGAAAAGAAAAAAAAAACAGGGAGTTACACACTGGGGCAGATTATGTGAAACTGCTGGTGGGGGATCCCATGACTGTTTACTCATGCAATCAGACTCATACCGTTCACAATCAAGCCCCTTCTATCAATCAGAGAACTATTTGACTATTATGATATTTAGCATTAGCATTCGGATCCTGCCAACACCCTATAAATTTCCTGTGTAAAGTTTTACTGCAAAAAGGCTTGAAATTTACATACTGTCCTTTGAAAACTTTTAGAAATCGTTAGCATTACATTACATTGTGTTGAACATCTTTGTACTATTTAGAAATATTATTTCTATCATTTTTTTCCATGATTCTCCAACAGCATTGTAGGTAATCAATTTTTGAATTTTTCTTCATATTAACCATATCAAGCTGTCATTTTCTGAGCTGTCAACACACTATTAATTTGAAAGAAGAAATAGCAGCAAACATAAATATACTCTTTTCCAGAATCTGCTTAGTTGAACTCTTGATATACTGTATAACCAAATGGCATGTGCACATATACACTATTGACACCTTTCATTCTCATTCATTGCTCACATAAAAATCTCTTATTCCCTGCTCCCATCTGTCTAAGGTTAGGCTTAGACCTGTCCTGAAAACAATAAGTTTAGTCTCTTGCCATCAATTTGACCTGGTGATGGCACTAGATGAAAAATCAGAGGATCAACTCATCAGAATTTTTTTTATGTGGACCTTGCATTTCTGTAGCATATTCATGGCACTCTATCCAGTAGCTGTCAATACTAAAATTGCCACCCTCTTAGCAAGTTGCAAGCTAATAGAATGTCTTAAAATGTGTACTAGACGTTTTCAGTACAACTGAATCACCACCAGTACATTTTTCCCCGTTGTCAGATTAGCTCACAGCGCATTAATTCCTCATCAAAAGCACATTGAAAGACCATGAAAACAACAGAGACAATCATAATCAGTTTACTCTGTTCTAAATAAGAAGCTGCTGAGCTATTAACCTCATATGCAGTGGTTGTATGGACTGATTTGGGCCGAAGTGAACATAACAGCTTGGACTAGTGAATGACTGAATGTACTACTAAAGGCAATTCAAATTAGCACTGAATTTTAGGTGGCATCAGGATTCTTGTATAGGCCCTATTTCTTTTGACAATTATGCTCATGTCGATTGCCACTCTCTGCTCACCAGATATTCTTGGACTTTCCTCTTTGTGTCACTCACCTGACTCCCCAAACCCACCTCACCTGTTTCCTATTTCCTAATCAGATCACAATGAAGTCTACATAGCATATTTATTCCCAGTCTTTACCACATTTTGCCATTCCGTTTTTTGTTTTGTTTTTTTTTTTTCCTGCCTGCCTGGAAGCAAGCCTTAAGTACTACCATCTCTTCCATTAAAATCAAGTAAAATCTGTGTCTGTACTTCTTCTTCCCTTCCTCGCCCTTTACAAAAAACTTTGACAGGGCAGTTTGGACACTGGTGCATTCATTTATATATTACATATATGTATTGTAATGCTGCATGCTGCAAAATGTGTTAAGGAAAATGTATTAGAAAAAAAATAATAAAATAAAAAAAATATTTTTTTTTTTTCTTTTGACCTTTTTTTTAAAAAAAAACAAAAAAAAAAAAAAAAAAAAAAAATAATAAACTTAAAAATAAAAAAATTCCATTTAACCTCTTCAGTTTCAGGGTCCTTGCATGGGTTGCAGGCAGGGGAAAGGCAGGATATAGAAGTAATACCTGTGCTTTTTAGTATTACTAAATGCAATTTATGGTAATGCAAATTTTTTGTATGTTTGTATTTTGTTATTTTGTATTTTTTTTTTTTTTTATTCTTACTTTTCATCTCCTTTTCACATCATTATTATTTCTTTTTATCCTATTTTACTTTTGTTTAATTCTGTTGTATTTTACTGAATATGTTTACTCACATAACGGTTTATTAGGTAATGTTGCAGTCTAATCAAATAGTCCTGCAACAAATCCTACCTTCATGAGGGTTCATTGTTCAGTTCAATGTATTTGATAAGATGAATACAAAATGGCATTTCAATATCACTATTTGGCTAATCTCAGACATCTTGAGCAGAAAAGCTACTTCAGACTGAATAAGTCCAATTTATCTTGATGCAACCTACATCAAATTAAAGAGGGTTTTTTATTGCTTTTTTTATTTCTATTATCTGTACTCATATATCTTATACAGGGAAGAGGAAGAGAAGACTTTCATTTGTAGTTTTGGTGGATGAAGAACTGTGTACTTGTAGCGCTAAAGTCCATATAGCTTTATATTGATTAACACTGACCAGTCAGTTAGGAGTAGGTAGACAGAGTTTCCTGAAAGTAGAGAGATTGTTATTCATTCACTTTGACTTTTATAAAGAACTTTAGTTTTTATTGACAAATTTGGCAGCATTTGTTAAAATAGTAATTGTGGCATTTATGAAGTAGCACAAAATATGCCAGTGCATGCCTAGTGTGACATTTATGTCAAATGGAAGCTACCGTAATTTTCACTTCACAGCTTGTGTTTATTGTTCATGCCAACATCTAATTGAAAGTGAAAATATTGTAATTTTTTGAAAGCCCCAATTAATCCAACTTAAGCAAACATTTGTGAGTACTAAGTAATGGCAGCTTTCATGTCTCAACCTCTCTCCTCTCTCATGAAAGTACAGAGTGATGCTGCCACAGTAACACTGCTCTAATCAGTAATTTATTTGACTATGGACATTTGTGATACATAATGATATATTTAAATATCAAAAATCAATCAAAGAACTGCAGTTTGTCAGTTGGAGAAGCAGTGAGTACAGAATAATCAAATCACTCACTGCTGTTAACTAACTGTAAGCATTAAAATTTTAAAAATTACAGTAGAAAAAAGCAAAAACAGGCTAAAAGTTCAATGAAGCTGCAAAGTTGGGTGACAACACACTGTAAAGCATTAGAAAAGTCAATATAGCTTTGGTTCTGTTCTAGTCCATGTTGTCATGTAATTAAAGATTTGAGTAATAGCATGATCCAATCATGTTAGGATGTTGTGAGGAAGGACTACCCTTTCTTTACATTAAGTCAACTGTGGTCTTAAAAAGTCATTAAAGGGTCATTACACCCCAATCCTAAAAAAAAAAAAACCAAAAAAAACATTTCTTACTATTATATTATTATGTTCTAACTAGCAGATAGTTTCACTTTTATGTGGCAAGTTTTAAGACCTTGAACGTTGCACTGCCAAAATAGTATAATGGTAAATGAAATTTCGTTTTTGTAGCTTGAAGTATTTTAAGATTTTAATTATAAAACCGAGAAGCTTTTTTTTTTTTTTTACTTTATATGTAAACAATAATTACAAAAAATTATTATTAAGGTCCCATAATGTATTATTTATAAATGGAGCAGACTGCAAAGTTGTTAACATAATGTCGCCCTATGATTACTATTAAGAATATCAGCATCTGTAATTAAATTTTAAACCCACAAAAAGGAATTTTTTTAAACCACATACTGACAAGTTATTACATTTTGTAACAGTTGTTATGCTATCGTTATTATTTTTATATCTGTTTTGTTGACCTCTTTGATATTACTGAGACCAGATTTAAACAGGCATGTATACACAAAGAGACAGATGAAGGAAGATGGGTCATTTAGTTGTGACAGCCCAGACAGGAGGACAAACCCTGGTCCAGGAACAGTACACGATCCAGAGCGGCAAGGCTTATGCTCTAACCAACCACTCTTCACATGATAGTGGCTGTGACAAAGTCAATCTGTTCACCTCAGGTGATAGGAGTTGGTACAAGGACACCGAGAAAGAAATTAAAGCTGCACCAGGCTATTTAAGACCACGTACAATAACCCTATGTGCACAAATTCAAGTATTGTGTTAGTTGTGGTGACGTCTCAACACAAATCTAAATGAATAATTCCTCATTGGATATGTTATACCATATTACTTGTACAGTGTGATAACATTTTGCCAGCTGCTTTAAGAATTGAGATCATATATAAACATAAAAAAAGCAAAGACAATGTTTTTTTTTTTTTTTTTTCAATCAGTATTTCTAATGGTATTAATTAATAGCTAGCCACCGCAATTTTCATATTGTAGAAATTTTTAGGTCCACTATCATTTATTTTCAGGCTTGTTTGATGTAAAATAAACACAACTCTACATTTCTATACTCTACATGCCAGTAACAGGTTTACTGGCCAATACAATATGAAGTATGTTATAAGACTGAAGTCTTATACACTGATTTTTTCCTGGTAATTATAATGAAATAATTTAAAATTTACACATGATTTGTATTTTAAAGGTCAATTTTCAGTGTTTTAAAAGCTATTCACTAAACAATATTTCCTAGATTTTAACAATGGATGAAATGATTGTGTATTAGGAAAGGGTTCAGATCGTGAGAAACTAAGAGATAATTCATCAGATTCTGTCTGGTTCCCCTCAGCTTAGAAAAATATTTTAGCATCTTTTAGTTATTAGGCCCACAACTTTACTTTTTCTGGGTTCAGTAACAGTTCTTACCAACCTTTTTTGAAGCTGTAGTGGGTAGCTGTTTTCAGGACCACTCACTACACACAGCCTTACCAGCACAAAACAGCAGACAAAGTTAGCTTCTAAGTATTAGATATTGGGATTAAATTCACCACACGACCATACATATGACACCAGATCGATGCAAATTTTGCTCTCCATCTGCCATTTATATGTAGACTTGGCCAAAGCCCTTTGGAATGCCTTAAAAGCAAAGTTATTTATTCTGTTACTTGACAGTACAGTACATAAAGGTCCAAGCTGCTGAGGGTTTTTCAAGTCCTGACTTTTTTTTCTTTTTTGAAGTGAGTAAGCACTGCTGTCATAAATGCAGCATAGTCTACTGTTTTATAGTTTTAATTGTAGCTCAATACAGCTACTTCACTTGTCTGTTTACTATGACTATTGCTATAACTACTTCTTAGTTTTCACGTTTATTTTGATAAAAAGGCTTTTTCCTCAGCTTCCAGGCTCTCTCCAAGTACATTCATACTGTATGTGAATAAGTACTTCAGTCACCTCAATTAGGGGGGGTCTATGTTTTTTTAATCAGTTTCTTTTTATTCAGCAATATACTAAATGTTATCCAATACTGCAAATAGCAGGAGACAACTTAACGGAGATACATTATGTTTTCTGCTGGATTTCCTAATGTCACACAATTTGCAACTGTCTGGTTTGTGGGGAAAAGGTGAAAATAGCACAGGTGAGATTAACAAGTGCCACTAGCAAGACTGTAGTAGAAAAAAAACATTAAGTTTAATTTAAAAAAATATATATCATTATAAAGAAAAATGAGGCAATTAGACTATTAATGGTAAATGGACTGTACTTATACAGCACTTTTCTAGTCCTATTGGCCACTCAAAGCGCTTTTTACACTACTATCAGACTCACCCATTCAAACACACATTCATGCAGAGCTTTTCTATAAAATTAGCGCTTTCTAAACACACATTTTCATACATGAAGATACATCAGTATCTTACTAAGAATGCAATATCAAATTACTGTAAATCAAACAAATAGCAGGAATTTTAGTTTGTTTTTAAAGTTTAATTTTTATGATTACCCCCCACCACCAGTTGTGTTGCTTTTTGTCTATTTTGTAGGTTATCCTAGCACTTCATCTCATTTTGTTTCATATAAATGTGTTTATTCCCTCCCAATGTATTCAAAATGACATGCTAAGGATAATAATGACATCAGGAGAAATACCCACACCGTGCTTCCCAGTTGGAGCTGAACAAAATTATTTGATCTTTGTGATCTAAAAAAAAAAAAAATCTACTGCTGAACTGCAACTAAGAGAGCTTTCTCAGTCCAGAAGCTGACTGCAAGATGAGCTGCTGTCCTAGTAAATCAGACACTGAACACAGATTATGACCTCAAACTCAATGAAAACCTTAATGTCATAGTGTCACTTTCTTAGTAAATGTTGCAATGAATGGTAAAATACCAGATAAATTATATCAAGCATAATCATCTTCATGTATGCAGTTTTCAGTTTGGTCCATATGTCATCAGCTCACTGACTCTGGAAACACAGCTTCTTTTAACAGACAAATGTTGATCTTTTGATTATTTTTTTCACCAACCCCCTAAGAATATTTAAAAAATGTTATATAACACTCTTTAAATTAGTTGTAAGCAGATCTAAGTGTTTATTAATACACTTCTCAGAAACTATAACTCCTCTAACTATGACTCCTCCCATATTCACAACGAGCAAATGCATTCCTATATAGAACACAGGGCTGTGTCAGAGGACACGGGCTGCCATCTGTTCTGCAGTGTTAATGTGGAGCTACACCACATCGCGTGTTTTAGTAGGAGACTCAAATGTGCTGTGACAAGCAGTACAAAACAGGCGTTTTCTGCTTCCAGTCTGCAGTGCAGCAGACACACGTCTGCCAGAGGTTGCTGTGACCTCATCATGGACACATTATGAAGATCAAGTCTCGATGCTGAGTAAATGCCATGGTGTAGCAGGGGAGTTTATAAAGATCAGCTTTTTCCATCAGCTGCCACAGAAATCTATCTCCCAGACTGGGGTCAAAAGCTACATGCACACAGTTCTTTACTTTTTAACATCTTTGGAGAGACAGATGGGTGCACTGTGCAAATATTAGGATATTTAAAAAGCAGAAGTATTCTAAAGTCTTGTTTTTCTGTTATTTATCATCATTACACTGACTGAATAAAATCAGTTTTATAGTTTTGGTAAATCTCACCCATCAGGTGCTGTGAGCTCCCTTTGCTCATCACATCATCTGTGTGGTTTCCCACAAGGAATCTTGCTTTCTCACTTGACATCTAGTGATATGGTAACCTACCTTTTTCATCAGTTTACGGAAGTAGCTAGAAAGCTGTTAAGGTACAGTGAGCACTGAAATATTTCTTCACTGTATTCCATTGCTCCAAAACCTGTTAATCAGACTGAACTACCATTTAAATTCCATGTCATTATTTCATTTGACATCAAAAGCACATCAGCTGTTAAGTATTTGTTTTCCATACATATACAGCGCTGGTAATGTGGGGTTGAGTGTCTTCCTTCTGGACACCTTTAAATCTGTCAAGAGCACAATCAATAAACTGAACTACAGGTTCCCTGTAAGCAGTCAGTTGTGATCAATGTATCAATGGATAAGTAAGCAGATTTAAGAGATGTTTTGGGGCTTTTTTTGTTGTTTTTTTCTGACAGTCAAATTAGAGCATTTTGTGGAGTTCTATGGAGTTCTTTCAGGCTTGGCACCCCTCTTGGAAATTTTTCTGTTGCCATTTTTCTGGCTCTGGTTTAGAAAGATGACAATTTCCATTAGTAAACCTGCTTATAAAGCTCTGATTGGCTCTACCTTGATATCATCCATATAAATTCAAATAAATCTGTTGTTGTGCTCATTGACAGCCATGCCTGGACAAATAAACAGCCAATCAGATCTTTGTAGGTAGGATCTTTTTACCAAGTAGGATACATTATATCAGAAATTCACAATACGACATCTTCAATTTTAGCCTAGGAAGCTGACATAAACAGTTTCTCAATCTTTGCTGCTAATAATTATGACTGAATGATATAGCATGAGCATGGAAATGGGGATATCATCTTCTTGTACCAGAACCAGAAATATATCAACAGAAAAAATTATCACAAAAAAGGTGGCAAACATGGTTGAAATTGACACATGCTGTGCAGGTTGCTGTAAGTGAATTTAAAGAAATGAAAACTAAGAAATAATCATATTTCATAAATCCTCATTAAGCATGTTGGCTGTTCCAAGTGTCACTCCAGCTTCAGTGTAAACTAAAGATTACATCAGCAAGATTGATCATTAACTTAAAAATGACTGATTGGTATGGGTGAGTGAAAAAAAAGAGTCTTATTTTATATGATTTTGAATCAACTTAAAAATGCTGCAAGTTTTTTTGTAATAATAACAGTTAATACCGTTATATTGAAGGAGCAAAGAATTCAGAACCCAACAAAATGAGCACAGTGCAGCACCTGGGCATATGCTATAGTAACCTTGTGCAAATTTTGATTTAATACCTAAATTAATATCTTTACAAGACAAAGATGAAACATTTTGCCAATACTTTGTACTTCATGACCTAAAGTCTAATGTCAGTTGACCATACAAATCAAACTTAAGCATTAAGGGGCACAGCTGAAAAACACACATTGCAGAACTTTGCAAAAACTTCTACCAATACTGAACACACACCGACTTATAGTCTTGCAAAAAAAAAAAAAAAAAAAATTTCACATCAATGGTGATGTTTTTTTTCATATAGGAAGATGACTACAAGCTGCTTCTAAATTATTGCAATTAACTTAACTTAATTGAACTAATATAACTTAAATAATAAAAATAAAAAAGCTATATATTCATTCCCACCAATGCTCTCACAAACATCTTCTGTTAGTCAGACACTCATGTTTCATTTGCAGCTCAGTGGGCAAAGGACATTGGCATACATCGCCCTGGAGTAGCAGCCAGAATAAAATCTCCATTTTGTTTTTATTGAATCAAGAATCCTTTTAAATCGAGAATTGAATCTACTTTAAATCATCACAACAACAGACACAATTACAAGGAAATTGCCATCAGTGTGCAAAAGACCAGTCCTACTTTATTTGCCAAAAAAGGGAAAGCATACCTGAGGTCTGGACTGAAGTTAGTCACTCCAAACACAAAAACTGAAATGCACAAATAGATAAATGGAGGCACATTCATCAATCGATGCAAACAAAAGACAACAAAATGGATTCAGTGGTTTAAATTATGTTGCATGGAAAGGACATGGATGTCGCGAGCTACTCTTGCTGAAGCAGATGGGAGAAGGAGGAATAAAAAATCTGCCAGGGAGCAGCAGAGAGATCAAGCTAGGCTGAGAATGGACTTTCAGTGTGTAAATTAGCCTCCCAGCTGTGAGTTACAGCTTCTCTGCTGAAGAGAATATAAATATTTCTGCTGTACTTTAGTGCCCTTGGGTAAAAACCTTCCAAGTACAGAAAACAACAGGAATATACATCATGGCTTTTCGCAGATAGTAAAAAACATGTTTCTTAATGCTGTGATTATAAGAAAAGCCAGAGGGTATATAAAACAGGGGGATGGTTTTTGCTCTTCAAAAAAATAAATAAATTATTAATATCATTGATAATAATAATAATAATAATAAGAAGAAGAAGAAGAAGAAAAAGAAGAAGAAGAAGAAGAAAAACTTACTATGTCTCCACAGAGATGTAATAATAGTACATAAAGGTAAGCAGCAGAGAATGACTCCAGAGGTTACTCACACTTAATGTACATGTAATTAAATGATACAAAGTTTTGGCAGCAGAATATTTTTGCCACTCTGAGGTTCATGGTAATGCCATAATTCAAAATATCATTCATGACACAGTTATAAAGACAAAGTGTCAGAATTTTTTCTTCTTTCTAATGATGCACAATGAGGGAAATGCTCCATACAGAACAGTGAGGCTCAAAGATGGAAAGCCTCATTAAAGTCTTTGCAGCAGACTGTGATGTCTATGTTGCTTTGTGCATCAAAGAGTTGATTCTGCATATATTGTTACATATGCAGAATTTTCCTGATAGCACTTGCAGGGGATGTTAACAACTTGAGAATAATGTGAATTTTCAATTCAGTTCAATTCAATTTTATTTATATAGTGCCATATCATAACAGAGGGTAGTTCAGGGCATTTTTCATATAGAGGAGGTCCAGACCAGACCCTTAATAGTTATTATTTACAGAGACCCAGCATTTCCTCCATGAGCAAACCTTGGCGACAGCAGCAATGAAAAACTCCCTTTTAACAGGTAGAAACATTGAACAGACCCTGGCTCATTGTGGGGGGGGGGGGGTCTGCCTAGACTGGCTGGGTTGAGAGAGAAAGAGAGAGAGAGGGAGACAGAGAGAGACAGAGAGAAAGAGAGAGAGCAAGAGACAAAGGGGGCAGGAGGGAGGAGAGAGAGCATAGTAAATAATGGGACTAATAGCTATATATACTATAGTTATACTAACAGGGCTAATGATATTACTAATAGGACTAAATGAAATGGTGACAGTAGTAATCATAATAATTAAAGCAGTGGGTGTTAATCAGGCTCATGGGGCAGTAGATGATCTGCAGCCATGGATCCAGACTAAGGAGCATCAGAGAAAACCTGCAGAAAGCAACAGGAGGAAGAGGAGAGAGACAAGAAACCACAAAACTGCAGGAGAGAGGACGGACAGTTAGTAACGAGCATTTTTGAGGTGTTAATGTGCACAGGGAGAGAGAAGGAGGTGGAAAGGTGAGCTCCGTGCATCATGGGAAGTCCCCAGGCAGTCTAAGCCTATTGCATCATAGTGAGGGGATGGCTCAAGCTAATGCTGGGCCAGTTCTAACCATAAGCTATATCAAAGAAGGATTGAAGCCGACTCTTAAACGTGGAGAGGGTGTCTGCCTCACAGACCCAAACTGGAAGATGGTTCCACAGCAGAGGAGCCTGATAACTGCTTGTGGAGACTCTAGGAACCACTAGTAGACCTGCATTCTGGGAGTGAAGTATTCCACTGGGATAATAAGGTAATATGAGCTCTTTAAGATAGGATGGTTCCATTAAGGGCTTCGTAGGTGATGAGGAGGATTTTAAATTGTATTCTGGATTTCACAGGGAACCAGTGCAGAGAAGCCAACACAGGAGATATATGATCTCTCTTTCTGGGTCTTGTCAATACTGCATGCTGCAGCATTCTGAATAAGCTGGAGAGAATTTAATGTATTATTGGGGCAACCTTATAATAAGTAGTTGCAATAATCAAGCCTAGAAGTAACAAAAGCATGTACTAGTTTTTCTGCATCATTTTGAGAAAGAATGTGAATGATATTTGCGATATTATGGTGAAAGGTGGAAAGGTGAAAAAGGGCAGTCATTGAAGCTTGTTTTATTTGGGAGTTAAAGGACATGTCTTGATCGAAGACAACTCCAAGATTCCTAGCGATGGTGCTAGAGGTCAGAGCAATGCCATCTAGAGTAAGTATGTCATTAGATAATGTGTTTGTGAGGTGTTGCAGGCCAAGCAAAATAACTTCAGCTTTAGTTCAACAGTTGCAAGTTCCTGGTCATCCAGATCTTTATATCCTTCAGACATGCTTGAAGTTTAGCTAACTGATTGGTTTCATTGGGCTTAATGATAGGTACAATTGGGTGTCATCTGCATAACAATGGAAATCGATAGAGTGTTTCCTGATAATACTGCATAAGGGAAGCATATATATGGTGAATAGAACTGGTCCAAGCACTGAACCTTGTGGAACTCCATGACTAACTTTTGAGTAGATGGAGGATTCATCAATAATACACACAATTTTTTTTAAAGAGACGCACACAGTGAAAACGTCATCTGCCAATCCTAAAACCTATTGACTCAGCAGTGTGCAACCACTCTGTTAAAAGATGAAACAATACTGGACTGTGTATAAATTTATACATCCTGACTTATGTATGCATACTCTTCTGTGCGTGTGTTTGCAAATGTCAAGGCAAATACACAAATGCCCACAAATGGAAACCACTGAGGATCAAAGAGCTTTTACATGATGTTCATCAATCAATGGGCTTAAACTATGATCAGAATGATACGTATTATCAGGGACTGGAGGCTATAATTTTACCTTTAAATGGACTACATGTAACATATTCAATATTTATTTTGTGATATTTTGTTATAAATTAACTATTATCTGTTGTGCTTCTGAGCCTCGCACAGGATTTGGTTATCGAAAGCAATAGTTAATGATTATCAAAATAATCATTAATATAGTAATAATAATAGACTAATATTAGTCAGGATTACTAATAACGGGGAACCACCGGGAAAACCCGTACTAATAACCGAAATTAAGATGCAACCTCACATAAGGCACCACTTGTTGTGCAGTGCAGGAGCAAGACCGGGCTCTTAGCGATATTTACTGATTATCAAAGATAATCACTGGTAATTATTAAAACTTAACAGAATCCGATTAATTTAGACCATCAATAACGGGGCATCACCGGGAAAACCCGGATCAATAACCAAATATTGGATATAGTCTCAAAGGGGTGTTCACTCAGAAATGCCAATATTTGGGAAATGCTGTTAATTCTAGAGTGAACAGAGAAGGAGTGGAAGTCTGCACTGACTCCGTCAACCAGTGTGGTATCACAGTATATGAACAGAAAACACAAAGGCAACTTCTCATTTAAAAGATAACAGAATTTATTATCATCAGTAATATCAACTTCCCATTAACATCACTTCTGAATAATAGATCCTATCATGCACTCTTACTACTGAACTACTAACTACAGATCGTGAAACAAGTATTGAAGAGTGTGTGTGTTTGTGTGGTAGTATATGTGTGTGGGTGTATGTGTGTGTGGGCGCGTGTACGAGGGTCTACCTGAAGGGAGGCGGAGCAAGATGGCGGAGGTGACTCGTTACTGTCACATCACATGAGGGTCGGCCGGAAGGAAGTCTGTCGAGGGTAATGGCAGCACTCAGGTGTTCAGAGAGGAATGTGTGCGTTAATAAAAGAAGAAAGAAGTAGACGAGTTCGACAGCGACGTTCTGGCGGTCGCTATCAAGGGACAGTATTTATCTGTATCACGCAGACTCTACTCGGCTCAGCTGATGAGCGTCGCGAGTCTAGGCCTTTAACCGACACAGAAAGTACTGGTCTCGATCATGATACAGAGCGGGACAGAATTTATCTGCTGCAGACGGATAAATTAAAGTTCATTCAAGTATGGTCCCCAATGAATTAATAACAGCAACAACCAATATTTTCCCAAACATTCAACATCTTCACACACTCTAAGTGTTAATACCTGCCCAGAGCTAAGCCTCTTACTCTTTGCAAATCCAGCAGTGTGGTTTGTTCGTCCTCGGTGTTCCTGTGCAGGCGAGGAGGCGATGGTTAGTGGCTATCAGCGGCTAACGTATCTTCTCAGTGAGATGACCAGTCTTCTGCGAGGCAACGTAATTCTGGTTCACGGCGGAGAATTTGTTCGTCGACTTTGAAAGAAGCGAGATCCGTGTTTCTTCGTCTTCTTCTTGAAACGGGTAGGACTCGCTAGCTACCAGGTTTCGCATCCGCGGGCATCTGCGGGCATCTGCAGGCATCGGGGCGAGAGGGTCAATCCGTGGTCTCGAACCGGGATAAATTGTGTTTCTTCGACACGCAGGGGGAGAGTGGAGATCAGCGAGGTCAGCGAGGGAGATCCGTAGGCCTGGTCGTTAGTCGGTGTACACAGGAAACTCCTAACTATGACTAGAGCGTTCCCCACATTGGACGGGTCTAATCTTAGGCGTGTAATTGTTACCACTTCTTTCGGTGAGGAGTTTGCTGGTCGTGACAACGATCCAAGCCAGAAGCAATAATTGTTTTCACTTCTATTGTCGAGGAGTTCACTGGTCGTTGTGGAGGTCCAAGCCAGAAGCGTAAGTATCAGGAGTTTTGGAGTTAATATAACTTTAGGTGACGACATGATTTGAGGTTGACCGTGATGGATTTCACCCAATGAGAGCTGTGGATTTTGGGGGAAACCCCGCTATTCGGCTGGCACCGTGTGTGTTGGGGGTCACCTATTTGGTCGGCTACTCAACTGAGACCGCGTGTTGAGGGGTTACTCAGCTGAATTCTTTGTCTACCTCAGGTAGCTACATGTGGCCTTAGCTGGATTCCAGGTCTGGGTGTGCCTTTAGGCCTTCTTTGTCTACAGTCTGTTAGTGAGGCACAACATATCTTATTATGTTTGACAATTAAATTACCCCCTACAAACTATTGAAAATTAGATCACACATTTCAGCCACCCCTTTTTAAATTTGTGTGATTAAAATTAAAAAAAAAAAAATTAAAAGTTACTTGGCTGAAATGGAAAAGTAGACACAAGAGAGAAAATGAAACAAAGGGTGATTTTATTTTTTTTTAAAGAATGCATTAATGCATTCATCATTTACATTATAAAAAAAAAAAAAAAAAAAAAAATTCATGCTTTGCTGCATCGGCAGTATCTTCTTGCATCTGTCAGAAAGTATGAATATGCACAGAGGATCCACATGCTTTATGACATCATTCCAGTGAGTCCTTCAACCAAAATGACTATATAGGTAATTTGACCCTACCCCTTGATATGACCCATAGTAGTGTCTCCTGAAATAACGCTCCATGACAGCAGTTGTACCGGACCATCATCATCATGGTTACAATAAAGAAAACATGTTGATTTATGAAGCAGTCACAGTTTGTTTAGTTTTAGGCTCAAAAAGTACTTGATTCAGTTTAGGAAAACATTGTAGTTTGGGTCAAAATAAGTACTTTCTTAAGGTTAGTAGATCTTCAGTGTCATGGTAATGATAATAAAGTTCAGGTTGTGGAACTGTCATGAATTAAAAAAAAAAACAAAAAACAATGACCATTAGCTTCAAATGGGAAAAAATCATCAGTCCTCCTTTTGAAAGTCCTGTGTTTTGCTGGCCTATCCATCCACCACAACCTCCTCCTATCGAAGACTTTGTTTCTCTACCAACTCTTAAAGAAAATATACGGTTAATAAATATTTGGACATTGATACAACTTTTGCTATTTCACCTCTTTATACAACCACAAGGGATTTGAAATTAACAAATCATGATGTGATTGAAGTGTAGACTTTTAGTTTTAATTTGAGGTGTTTCATAAAAATTTAACAATAAAAAGGTCTGAGAATTACATCCATTTTTATATATACTCCTTCTTTTTTCAGGGGCTCAGAAATAATTGGACAACTTTAGGAGTGGCCAAATCAACAATTTAGTACATTATTTAAAAAAGGAATGTACTGTTTAACACAGCAACACCAAAAGACCTAGAAGACCATGGAAGATGACTAATGTGGATCATCACAGAATTCTTCCCTTGGTGAAGAAAAACCCATCCACCACATCTAGCCAGGTCAAGGACACTCCAGGAGGCAAGTGTACCGCTGTTAAAGTCTGCAATCAAGAGTCACCTTCATGATTGTAAACACAGAGGGTTTACCACCAGGTGTAAACATCTGATAACACTCAAGAAAAGATTAGACAGTCTGATTAGACAGAAATCAACTAAAAAAACCTGAACAGTTCTGGAACAAGATTCTCTGGACAGATGAAACCAAGATCAACTTGTACCAGAATGATGGGAAGAGTATGGAGAAGGAAAGAAACGACTCATAATCCGAAGCCACCACATCATCTGTCAGACATGGTGGAGCAGTGTTATAGTTATGGACATGTATGGCTGCTAGTGGATCTTGGTCACTGGTGTTTATTGATGATGTGACTGCTAATAGAAGCAGCAGGATGAATTCTGAAGTTTATAGGACTCAACTATCTGCTCAGATTCAGCCAAATGCTGCAAAACTGATAAGATGGTGCTTCATAGTACAGATGGAAAATGACCCAAAACATAATGTGAAAGCAACTCAAGAACTCTCAAAGTAATGGAATATTCTTTAGTAGCCAAGTCAGTCAGCTGACCTCAACCCATATTAGAATGTTTTTCACTTACTGAAGACAAAACTGAGGCCAGAAAGACCAACAGACAAGCAGCAACTCAAAGCAGCTGCATTAAGACCTGGTAAAGCATCTCCTGGGAGGATACTCAGCATCTAAAGATGACCATGGGTTCCAGACCTAAGGCAGTCATTGACTGCAAAGACTTTTTATCCAGGTATTGATAATGAGGAACTATGTCTAAAAATGGGTGTAATTCCAATACGGTTAATGTGATATTTTGTGAAACCTCCTGAATTAAAGTTGAACTTCTACAATTCTATCACACCTTGAATTGTTTTTCAAATCCCTTGTGGTTGTGTACACGACAACATTTACTGTCTAAATATTTATGACCCTAACTGTATTAGCCGCTAAATGCTCTACTGTGTTCACCAGCTGATCTCAAACTGTGTCTATCTGCTATTTGGTGATGAGTAGGTAGAGGACAGTGGGTTTTAGAGCTTTTTCACTAAAAACAGTGCTAACAATGATGCAGTGAAAAGTGAACCAAAACAGCTAAATTGTGAATTAGAAAGGTGCATAAGCAAAGGGGAGCTGCAGATTCAGTTATTCTTTTTAATCTCATCTCTATGAGCAGTCCCTTTCACACTGTCACATTTCTTTCACATAATACAATATAATGAAATATCAATTTTAACCATTTTAAATCCAAGCAGGGTATGCTAACTATTGATGGAGATGTGGAGAAAGTCATGCCCTGAATAAAAGATGTTTTGGAAAGATATCCACAAAGAACTGAGCAGATTACAAAAATTTTGTTCTGTTCGTGTAGAATGGAGAAAAATTATCGGGTCAATTTTTGTCTGCATAAAGACTATCGATGAAATTGATCTGTAATGGTAAACTACCTCCTTGTTAACTGATTTTCCTTTATGTATTTATATGTGTATTTATTTACTGCATGTACTTACAAATTTATAAATTTCTTCATCCATTTTTTATTTAAAATTACATACAATTACTCTACAATTTGAATGGCATCTTATAGAAAATATTTTAAATATTTTTCTTCTCTCTCCTGTAGTTTTGTTCTTTCTCATCTATCTCTCTCTCCTCCTCTCTTAGTTTCTGCAGGTTTTTTTCTGATGCTCCTGAGTCTGGATCCGTGGCTGCAGATCATCTACTGCCCCATGAGCCTGATCAACACCTCCTTCTTTAATTATTATGATTACTACTGTTACCATGTCATTTTGTTCTATTAGTAAAATTATTTGCCCCATTAGTATGACTATTAGTTTTATTTTTAGTTCTATTAATATCCTATATCTTTACATAGTACCTGTATTGTGCTACGTACTCTCCTCTCCCTGCCCAGCCGGTCAAGGCACCCCCCCCCCCCCCCCCACCATGAGCCAGGTTCTATTCAAGGTTTACTACCTGTTAAAGGGAGTTTTTCATTGCTGCTGTCGCCAAGTGCTGCTCATGGGGGAAATGTTGTAAATAATAACTATAAAGTGTCTGGTCTAGACCTGCTCTATATGAAAAGTGCCCTGAGATAACATCTGTTATTATATGGCACTATATAAATAAAGTTGAATTGAATTGAATTGAAAAATGAAAGAAAAGAATGAAACATCTATTCTATAAATTCCTTCTCATTAAAGTAGCTGATAAAAACACAAAGTGCTTCACATTTTATCTTGCTAAAATCTCTGAAACTTGATTCAAGAGCATGTCAGCAAGGCATGTGTACAAAATTTGCATAAGCAGTGCTTTAAAATTTAGAGAGCTGTTCTTGAATATGCAAGTCAAACAGCACACTTGTAGCACAAACATACAATTACTGGTGGCAAAGACTCAGTTTATCCCATGAGACCAAAAAGAGGTCCTACATGAGGTCAGAGCAGGAAAGGAGTATGAGGAACAGCTTTTCTCCAGATGCACTATTATCAAGTATTTATGGTGTCTCACAACTCAGAAAGGCGGTGACAAATTGCTCACACAATACCCCCTCCTCCCCTTCTTCCGCTTGACCAAATTGGGGAGCCATTAGAGATTAAATAAAGTGTGTAACCTCAAGGAAAACACACAAAACAGGCCTGTACTATCAGATAAACCTTCACAAATTTAGTTGGTAGACTGTCTCACACATAAACACTTCTGTGCATGAATCCGCATATTACACACACACACAGCCAAATCAATGTACTGCATCTTAAACTTAATTTTCTTGAAGCTACAGTGTGGAAGATGTTTGTGTCTTGTGTTATACATAAAGAATGCTAAAGAGAAGAATTTCTTATACGTGCGATTCCATGGTTGGTTTGAAAATTAAAATTGGAATGCCAGCTGAGAACGACTTTAGTGTGTTGTTGTTTCTCTTATGAATACCTTGTTAGTCCTTTTTTCCTTTTTTATACAAGATTGCATACAAGTCAGTGGTTCTGTAAATTGTCAAGTTGTTCATGAAAATCTTGTTTACAATGATGTCACCTATCATGGATATGTGTGCACATGTTCACACTAAACTGAAATGAAGCAGCTCTTCCCTGGGATCAGGATAATGTCACACAAACATACCATTTCATCTTGACACAAGGATTAGCTTGCATGTAAGATTAAAACATTTCTCATTTAGGTTGTTTTAATCTATATCCTAGAGATGAGAGGTCACTCAGACTCTGTTGGGAACATTGTGACATCTTTCCCCTTTGATTTCCTGACAAAAGATTTGAATTTACAACATGTGGTGCTGCAACTTCTAGAGCATATCTGTTTCCTAAAAACTTTGTTCTGTAAAAAAATTTAAATAATCTCAGCAGTAATCTCAAGTTTCTTAAAAATATTTAATGCTCTACAATAACACGTATGTGACAGAGGTTTAGAAAAAGAAAAGCAAAAAGGCCTCATACACTTCACTGAGAGCGGAAGTTCCCTAGTAAAGGTAGAAATCACTGCTGGAGGATCCACCATTAGCATAAGGCAGACCAGCATCCATCTGATTGCTTAGTGTCACCCATATCATCCAGTGTCACCATCAAGTGTCACCTCTGGACACAGAACTCTCCCTTCCATGGTTTATCATTACTTATTCAACTTTGGCTTTTACTCTGTAATGGAAGCAACTGCTTTAATATTCAAAATAAAAAAGGTCTACTTAAGTACGCGTAAAATTATTGAAAAAATTAATTAATTAATTTAAAAAAAACTTTGTCTCAGTAACAACAGCAAATGTAATTCATTACTTCTACCCCTCATGGTAATATTGTTTTGTCAGATACTGTTTCCAAGTTCAGGAATGACCATTTAGTCTAAAAAAACAACTGGCAGATATACTTTGACTGCCAGGAATAATTTTCCAGTGACATGATTAGGAAATATTAGCTGAATACAAATTTATATGCAAAATATCTTCACTGTTCAATACCAACATAAAATGTGCTGCAAAACATTCACTATCAATAGTTTTTCATTGTTTTCCCTACAGTATGAAAAAGCATAAAAACATCACTAAATTTACTTCAAAGTACCTGGTCAAGTTCTTGGTTAGATATACACCAATCACTGATCTATGTGCTGTAAATAATGAGGTCTTGATTAAATATTAACTAACTTAAAGCACTTAAACTGACTTAAAGCACTGAAGGTACTTACGCTGAAAGAGACAGAAAGCGGTCTCAGCAGAGGATGGGTTTTCCTTACATTTAGTCAATATTATGGTTTAGGAGCCAAAACCCCTTGCTCCAACATTTCCAATGAATCAACTCAGTGGTGTCTTTTGACAAATCTAAACACTATAACACAAGTTTTTAACAGAGGCTTTCTGTTATAAATTTGTAATTTCTCAGGCCAAGTCTATATAAATGTTTACTTCCAGACAATGTATAGAGGATATGGCTGCATCATGTTTTGGCTCTTTCACAGCTGCTGGAGGCAGCTGCAATTCTGCTGCCATTCAAGCTAGTGTGTGTTTCTCCACTGAAGTAGCTCATACTCACCTCTTTGCACTGCTTGGCTGTTTTTATGCCCCAGGTTTTGCCTAAGCAGCTCGTATCTCTGAAACAGAAAATTTACTTTTAAATGTGTATAATGTTATACCTGTATTTATTGGTAATTGACATATTATTTTTTTATTCTGCATTTAATTTTTACAGGATTTTGTCTTCACACATACACAGCTAAATGATCTTTTCTTTTGACTTGTAGTTAGGGGGAGAGACAAAGAAACCTCATTTCAGTCTCTTCCTGCTCTCTGTGATCCCTTAATCTATGCTAAATTTTAGTGGAGTCAAATTCATCATATAGTTTTCTCATTTGCATATATTTTCTTTTTTACTATTGTGTTGTCAGACAATGAAAATTATGAAATTTGATTGCCACTCATAAATACTGTGTTGACCTGCAGCCACTAAGCTGCTGAGCTGCAAATTAAATCATTATTTTAAAATAAACAAAAGATACAGGTTAACAACAGCAGCTTTGCTTTGTGATCAGCTATAGTGACATTTAAAATGAGTGATTTTATGAGTGATGAGTGATGATGAGTAAACTGAACTTGTTGAGTTCCCCTTTAACCAAGTGCTGCAGTAGATTGAACCTGACACTTCATGGGATGCAGTACACTAATCCTGCTCTACATTGTCAAAGTCTTGTGCGCCATGGCCTCATCCATGTAAATTCTCTGCAGTACAGTATAAGGATGTCTTGGAAAAAAACATCGCTAGTATGAATAAATTAGGCAGCAATTATGTTTCCTCCTGAATGTATTCATCTCAGCAAATTAACTGCATATTCATATTGAGTATGGTTGACTATTGCCCCAACTCGTAATTTTACACAAACACATCATAACTGATTTTAAATTGAAGGAGTTGCTAAGATGGCCTTTCTTTTACAGTGCAAATGCACAGACACATGCTTTGATTCCCTGTTACACCAAAAACAGAGTGGCCCACAGGGATCCCACCTTCCTTCCTCCGTTCAGTCTGGCCCACCCTGGGCCTGACTCTGGACAAGACACACCTGCTTTCACTCAGCCACATCCCCTTTGAAGTGAAAATGTGGAGGTCTCTTTCTACAGTGCCTAGGGCTACTCTGCCCTAATTTACCTCTGTATACACAGATTATCTGTGCCTGGGTAATGCAAACAGAGGGATCATCTAAATGTATATGAATGCTCCTAATGGCCCCAGTCAATTGGTCCTGGAACACGGCTGTTGGATCTGGGATGGCTGCAGTTAAGATTTGCACTGTAGCTATTTGTCAAAGGGACAGGTCTGCAGGGGTTTCTCCACAAAGTAAATTATATACATACTTACTGATTATATATATGTATATATATATATATATATATATATATATATATATATATGAATTTGGAATGAGCTACCTCTACTTATTCAATTATTATTAATTATTGTTAATTAATATAATTGTTTATTCTTTATTATTATTATCAAGTTAAACATGAAAGTTTTCCAACTTCTTGAAAGGTTTGGATATTTTTTTACAATCAGTGAAGTCTTCCTTGAATTAATATTTGAGATGGTGTTCTTTTCTGCTTGGCTCTGCTATTCGCATTGTGTAGATTAACTTGAAGCAGCAGTAGTATGGCAAATATTGGCCATGTATGATATTCTAATTGAATTTGAAGTCATTCATATGTCAAATAGTTTATTAAAGTAGAAATCCAAACTCATACCATTGATTTGACAGGTTTTATATAATCCAGTGCACATATTTCTGCCTGTTGCATGATTATTCTCAACTCCTAACCTTGGATCCGATTCATCCACATCTACCCAAGAACCCCTAAATGTCACTCTAAATGAAAGACAACCACAGCACAATGTGGGATGCAGTTAATGAGTTTAAAAGTATGACAGCGTCTGTTATGAGCCTCTATGAGTCAGACTGACAAGTATAGTCAGAAAATCCAGTCGCTGAGAACAAGCTGCTTCCCCCAGATGTTGCTGACAAATGACAGTTGTTGGGCATCGTCAAACCTGTCAAGAAGAAGAGGGGGTCCCACTATTCACCTGAGAGAGTGCACAAAGGCTTTCAAGCAGCAGGCCCAGGAATTAATGTCAGGTCCTGGGAAGCCAGAGAAATCCAACAGGAGGGACAATGTAGCCAAAAGAACTCCTCTGTAAAATAACTCCTCTGTGAAATCAGCCCACTCTCATCCAACACTTTGTTAATGAGGATTCAGTGTGCACTCTGGGTGCTCACTGACAGCAGATGCCTGCCTGCCTGCCTGCCTGCCTGCATGTCTACCTCACCCGCCAATCCCCTATAAACAAAACATTATTTTCAGGGGTGTTTCTTCCAGAAAACAATAGATTCCAACGATACTCATTCATTGAGCATTCACATTATAAAGATGATAGATCAGGAATCACCTGCACCTGCAGCTGCAGCTAAATGAGAGGCCAATCTGTAATGCAAAAATATGACTTACATCTGGATTGATGAAAATTATAACTGAGCATCAGCCGGCATTCCTGGGCTGTTTGTAGACGCCTGTGTCTGGGATGGTTTGCAGATGATGTCAGGGCCTGTGCCTGGAATTACTGTAGACTCTTGACAAATTGCTGTATTTGATTTTATTGGTGTTTGACCTTGAAACCGATATGAAATCCGTTCATATTATGAGAGGGCATAGATTATGAGCCAATGTGTTTTCAATAGAATCCAGATCCATCCGTGCTAGCTGGTTTACAAGCATTTTGAAGTGGTTATTCAGGGAGTGCCATAAGAGTGGGGTACAGAGATTGCCTTTCTAAAAGGTTTCTTTACGGCAGGCGAGGTATCCTTAAAATCAATTACAATATATTCTATGCTGTATTGTAATATAATCTAAGACAGACTGTCAGCCATGGCTTAAAGCTTTTGTGCTGTGTAATTTTCTCCAAATGAAAACATCTTGCTTTCCATGGTGATATATAATTTATTGCGTTGTGAAAGAGTTTGACTAACTGCAAACCAGGATTTTGACATCTCCACTGACAAAGGTTACCAAAATAGACACAGAATAGACACATAAAAGAATGTCATAAAAAATCTCAATCTTTAGTTTCAGTCAAAGTCCTATTAAATATACTTTATAAGTTTGTTTTAAGTTTTGTTTTAATGATTGATTTTTAGTCAACATTTCTGAATTTAAAGGCTGTGGAAACAGCTGTCCTGGGCTGTAACAGACAATTTAGATATTTAAGTCTTGTACTCTGTGTTGAGTATCCTTGATACAGTCATATCAATATGAACGATCCAAATAAGCTCTTATCTTGGTTGTTCTCTGACCTGTCATCATTTAACACTTGAGATCCAGTGAAAGCATGTGCTGACCTGTCCTTCCCAAATTGAGAGTTTGAGCAGATGCAATTTTCGCTTACCACATATAATTACATCTACCCATCGTCTTCACTGCAGATTGGTGTGGTCATCAGAAGCTGTATTAACTCACTTATTCAATATGGCTGGACATGGTTAGTTTAAGCCAACCAGCTATATCATCAGATGACATTAATAAAAATCTAAATTTGTTTAGTTTGCATCTACTAGAAGATTTAGACGGCTGACAGCCTGTAATATTGTTAAAAAGTAATATGTACTGTACATGTGCAACAAAAGCTATCTTAACATTAACAATATATTGAAGTTGATGAAAGTTCACATTTGTTAATGTAATAAATGTTTAAAGATAATATTAGGTAGTAGTAGCTTACTTTTTTATGACTGTTGACATGCTGTTTTGCATGTTTTTATGACTTCAGAATTTAAGTGGCTACTTCTTGTTTAATTTTCATTGGGACTGTAAATGAATTTCAATAGATCACTTAGTTTTTCATTGCCAAAACCAGGAATGTTACCTAATATTATAGCATAACGCAGCTGAAATGCAAGATGTTGTTTATTAATGAAACAAATCAAAGAATTAGAGCAAGACTATGTAGCTTTTATGAAACAGTGGCATTTGTGGCCAGAAGCGGCTTATTGTAAATGCTAAAAATGCTGAAGCACAAGTTGCTTAATTTAAACTGTTATTTCTAATTCTGCACATAGGATACAAATGCATCCTCGATTGCATCTTTCCTTCTATATTCCACATAAATGTTTAACAGAACTCTTTCTGCACAAATTCCATGTAAAACAATGATGTTCTCTAGGGACTAGGTGCGTTCACTCAAAAAACAATAAAGATGATGCTGATAGCTGATTAAAGTCTTAGTTACAACAATCAGATTATGAGGCTGTAAACAATTTCAGGGAGGTACTTAGTAAACTACAGTAACAGTACTGTGTGATGTTGATTTTAGCACCAATCCACTGCTGACTTTCTTGCCTTTATGATGGATTACAGACTTGCACACAACTCAAGCCCCATCAGCATGCACATAGGTATGCTATTTCCCTAATCCGATTTATATAAAAAGGCACAATTTATTATCCCCTCACCCCAAGCCTCCACCTTTTCTTTCTTCCAGCTTATAATGAGGTATGGAGAGACAGAAAGGATTAGGTTACAAGGAAATTGAAAAGGTACAAGAGAAGCCAGAGATGGGAGATTACTCTGGTTTATAATACACTGTCTGATGAGGATAACACATGTGTGTTTAACACAGTGCATGAGAGTGTCCAGCCTATGGGATATAGTTGGACTGAAGGTGCTGAAAGACAGAGTGATACTTGTGGATAAATGAGAATGTGGTGAGTGAGGGTCTATGTTGTGGTTTGGTCCTGAGTAAGGTGAGATGAGTGTACATGGGCTTATGTATGTTTCAATCTGAGCATAATGCAATGCACTGGAAGAAACTCATAAACTTTTCGTGTAAAAATGATCTTTAATTGGTCATAACAAAGTATGCAAAATTTTAAACTTACATTGATGGTCTAATTTAGTGGTAAAAGAAATTATTTTAACCTCTAAACCTAACCATTAGCCTGAGCTACTACTGACACAGCATGATGGTTTGTTTTGTAAGGGAAATTTAGACACTGGGTACCAGAGTGGAAAATGAATTAATACAGACCTGATGTGTACATATAGATAATAGGTTTGCTTTTTTTATTGTTTGTACGAATTTGTATGAATAAATAAGAAATTATTATTATCATTATCTATGGTTTGTTTCCACTTCTGTGGGCAATACCTAGTGTTTTTCTGTAAAGGAAAATGATAGCAGGAGGGCTCTTCAGAAGCATTCCCATGTCTTTTCCATATATATATATATTTAATTTATTTTTTTTTTCAGTGAGGACATGACTTTACAATAAGTAGATCATGTGCAATTAAAAATAGTCATTCATTCTGATTTTCCCACTGCCATTATCCTTGACTAGTGTATTCAATGTGCAATTTCATTGGAGACCTCAAGCCAGCAACTCACAGAACTGACATATGACAACAATAAGCCTCCTTTATAGCCTCCGCTGAGCCAGAAGATCAAAGGTGAGGAGAGAAATGTCCATATTTCTGTAGGGTAATTACACATTCTGTTCTATATAACTGTATCTATGGAGCCATACAATATGCATATATTTGTGCATAGTCCTGTATGAAATCAGTATGTCATGCTCAAATAAATATTTAGCAGGAATCTTTGGTCAAATGAACAAGCAAACCAGCCACAGAACAGTTTTGGTTCTCTGTTATAACAGTGGGTCTATGCCGTCTGTATCACATCATATTCACAGAAAATGCATTAGAGTGATAGGGGCATGCTGTTCCTATTTGTCAGGCTGGGAACAGCAAATTAGGGGTCAAATTAAGCCTATTGTTTTGCATGAAGACATCTTTGGACAGTGAAACATTATTTGACTGTGTAACAATCAGAAAATCCTGTCGAAAACAGTCAGCCTCTGAAATTTAGGTATGTGAATTTTATTAAAAAAGCACAGACTAATGACTGATGGTTTAATAGCCTATATGCTGTATTCAAAAGACTAAAATCAAGCAAGTCACAGTATGTAAACAATTATGCAGAATAATCGCTCTATAGCCACACTAGCTAAATCTAATTAGCAGCCCCACAATGCCAAAGATAATAAACATGGTAAGCACTATTATACCTAATAAAGGTATCATGACTGGCATCCAAAAAAATAATTTTATTGTTAATATATATGTATATATATTTTTTTTTTCAAATATAAATGATGCAGTAACAACCAAATAGGACATTCAGTGTATTATTCACACTCTTTTCTATGTAGCTGCCACACCACAATATGCAGCAGGCAGAAGAGAAAGTTATAATGTTCTGACTTATTTTCTGATAGTGATTATTAATCTTTGCATTCATTGGCTATAAATAATAATATTGTCCTTATGATATGTAAGTCAGGGCCTTTTTTTTTCTGAAGGTCAGAGATCCATTTATCAATCCATGTGCTTGATCCATTATTCAGTTAGCTTAGATCAGTCAGTCAGATCAGTAACTGCAGAGATTTGCAACATGAGTATTGTTTGTTTTTTTCCTATCATTTTATGCCTGCAGGGCTCTTTAGTTATAGCTATGTCTCAACAAATTATAATTATCATTGAATAAGGTCTATAAAAATAAGACTAAGATGTAAAAAAACTCTGGTGTTCCTTTAAGGTACTAAGGTTATAACAGAAGCTGATAAAATTCTGCATAAGCTAAATACAGAAATTACAAAAATAAGACCAAGTTTTAATAAATCTAATGTTGTCTTTAAGGCCCTCAGCTCATAACAGAAGTTAAAATAATTCTTAATAAACTAAATAAGCATAAACTAAAACGTGGAAAAATTAGGAATCACATGCAGAATTTAATTAGTGTGATGAGACCCTTAAGTATCATCACAGCATCTCTTCATGTCAATCAACCTCTGCTGTGCACTTATTGCAATATTCGGATGTTATTTTGGCACTGAGACTACTGTTAACCTTTATTGCGTTTTCATTGTCATATTGATGTATAAGGAGTGATTCATAGCATTATTAAACATCAATAAAATCAGAGAGGTCTGTCTGTTGTGTACTGCTTGCAAACAAAAACTGCACATTTTCACACTTTCACAAATGTTTTTAAAAAGAGCAACAATAAGACAAAAATGACTAACATTAAATGTTTAGAGCCAATTATTTTGAAATGACCTTTTTTGTGTCTGTATATACTTGCTGGAGAAGTTTGAGAGACAACATTGGATAAAATCTTAGAAAAGCCAACAAACCTTTTAAAAATTATTTAATGGGCTCTATATCTTACCACTGTAAAATCTTCTGGCCTTCTTGCCATCCTGCGGGACCCTTTGCAGAGGCATTTTGTCTGCTTCCAGGTCTTCATGTCGAGTTGGTTAAGAGCATTCATGTCATTTGGTTGGCCCAGCTTGCTGACTTTCTTTTGGTTCCCGAAACACATTAACGTGTAAAAATAACCCAATCACATGGCTCCTCTAGAATATCCAAATGTTACTGGCCAAATTTAATCTAATTCTTCTAATGATAATTGTCATGTTTTGGAGATGGTGACACTTATGATGCTCAATCTACATGTGCACTAGTGTTTCGCTCGCAAGCCCTGCCTGTGGGTTCCTGCTTGGCCCATAATCTTTTGATTGGAATGATGTCACAAAAATAAAATTCACTTTTCTGGGCCCTTGGAAAGCTTTACCAATATAAAAACTCAATGGTTTAAAAAATAATAAGAAGAAATATAAAAACTGTTCATGCTTGCAGTTGGGGTGTGTGTTCGCCAGTTTTACAGGCATGTCTTAAACGTTGGTGATCGATCTAGAAAATTTTTTGGGCCCCAGGAGATGTTTTCATTGCAGTACAGCAAGTGGCCAGTGGGACAACTTGACAGCAAGGCTGAGTGGAGGCATTATATCCAGCTCTCTTAACACATCCATACGCTGTAGCCTTGGGCAGAGTTGAGGAACAGGTTACAGAAGTCGGGTAAGCTCACTTCTCTCTAACTTCACACCTCCAGATTTTTTTTCATTTTCAAATTTGTAGTCCTCAGAACCTACTAACACTAACATCACTTGAAGCTATTAATCATATTACATATAGCTCCCATGGGGGACATAAAGAGCTTTATTCAACATTTTTCACATCAACAGTAATACCTCCCAAAAACTGTAAATAAATTTTGATGTGTAAATTACTGGACTTCTCCTTGAAGAGATCGATATGATTCAGAGAAAATGCTTGTTGGATCATAGAGTAGCTTCTAAATCCCCCGCTACCTGTACCTATCTGATGTTGGAAATAGAGGAAAAAAAACATTCACAAAGCAACTGAAAAGGAGGGTTTAAACCTTTCTCTCAAGCTTTGATTCTTATTTTTCACATAGTGACATATTCATATGTATAAATGAGTACAATATCATGAATGCCTTCGAAGAAAAACTGCCTGAAAGTCTGCTTATTTATCTGTATTTGAACAATCACTGTGTCTTACCCTCTATATAACAGCAGGTTTTTTGTCCTTTTTGGAAATGTGCAGAAATAGTATGTTTTGTGAAAACTTTCTTCTGTTTTGTTTTTTAGTCAACATGAGGCAAAAAAGAAATTATTTCATAATATTGAAATTTTATGAAAAATTTTAGGAAAGATTATGTAAGCATAAACTCTTATTTGCCTTTACCAATATCCTCATTTGGGCTTCTCATTCAATGTAGTAATGATGAAGGTCCCTGATAGTACAGAGATTAAACAGAGAACTCAGAGGGGGATACTGTGCAGGACTCATCAATTTTAAATGGATGGTATACTCAAATTACTCTCTGCCAACCTTTCTGTCAGTGGTAAGAATTTAAGTACCCAGAAAAAACCTAGACAATACAACCAACCCACACACATACACATCCACATGCTTATTTTTTAAAAAACCTTTTTAAATGTGACTTTTTCCCTGGTTCATTATTAAACAAACATCGTTGACAGAGCTAATTTTTTTTCCCTCTGAAACTGCTCTAATTTAACCTTAAATGATACTTTAAACTAAATTTTAAGGTGTAAAGATTCCTCTTACTGCACTGTACTGTTTTATTCATCCTGCATATTATGCTACTGTACTCCTCAAAAAACATGAAAGATAAATAAATAAACTAGCATAGATCATTGTATGACGGCTGCTGCTTTGTCTGTTGTCTAACTGGGATTGGTGTGATCATCTCAAACACATTTGACCAGATCCAGTCTCAAGATGAGTAAACAAATTGAAACACCTACAAACTTACACACATAACAGAGAATAATTAAACATGCACTAGTTATATCTAATAAAATAATTTAAACTTAAAATTCCACTATTTTTTGGAACTTTCAATCACATCATCGTCGTTTTATTGAAGATAGAAGAAAGAGAAAAATTAAATGTGACTGAAACTTCTGAAAGCTAGCAGGTTGACCATAGATTATATTCTTAAATGTACTGTGCCTGAAACACGAGTCAGTTCTTTATTCTGAAAGTGACTTATATTTCATAAGAATGTGACAATGTCAAAGGTGTCACTTGTAGTGATAAACCTTCAGTGACAGCTTTACAGAGCCTTCTGATGAGTTTCAGCTAATTGTTTAGCTGTCTGGACAAAAACTTTACTGTTTTGGCTCAAAATTTTAAAAAACTTTGCATGTGCAGAACAGCAGACAGACACAGTTTATGACTAACTTGTGAACAAGCTTGTTATCAGCTAAAGAGCCAGATATATTTCTCGTCAGTTGGTAGAGACCATAACAAGAGCTAAAAGAGAGTGAATATTTGACTGACATTCATTAGATGACCAGAAACTGAACTCCAAATGAATGACCCAAGCTGGCACTGGATGTTGTTGTAACATCAGAAAGATGTTGGACCCAAACAACTTTTCACTTGCCATCACACACTACATTAAACCAAGTATCAATGTACAATTTACATCACAATATCAATTAGCCAATGTACAGTAAATGTTGTGTTTACAATTTGCACCACTGCCCCCAAGTAGGTAAAAAAAAGTATTAATAGAGCCTCAAAGGTTGGCAAGTGTGAGCAGCATGTCAGCAGAGTAGCAGAAGCTTCACTGCTCTACATATGGCTAAACCCTTGGCTCTGAGGCACTGTTTTGAGCTCAGAGCCCAGTACAGAGTTAGTGTAGTTGTGATCATAAAGTTCAGGGAAATACACTTGTAGTGTTTACATACACTTCAGGTTTCTTTTATGAGCATGTAGCACAAATAGAAGCTACCCAAAGGGCATCTATTTTCGACTTGTTATGGATGACTGAAGAAATGGCTGAAAAACTTCCCGTTTAGACACTCCGATAAACAAGTGACATTTTCCTTCATGACACTGAAAAAACACACTGCTGATATGCTCCTCTGTGATGTTTGGGAGCACTTCAGTTTGCCAACAAAGAGCATACAACCTTCTTTGTACTGTTTAGTACACTGTAAGTTGATGATTTTTTTGACGAGATTGGAATCAAGCAGCACGAGTGAATTTAAAAACTCAAAAATTAATCTTTCTATATGGTTAACCCCTTAATTTTAACAAATAAATTATCAAATAACATTCCTCACTGAGAGTCGTCTGGGGTGAACTATAACAGTCATTTTTAAATCTGTTTTTGTATATCTGTATTGCTGTTGCAGTAATGTAATAATTCTCACTTTTCATCATAAGACCTGTAAGGTGATATCCTGCACTTTGCTGCACCCTCGTGCTGTTGGTGTGTTGTCTCAATGGGACTCCTATTGGAATGGTCCAAAGGGTGGGTCTGTAGCCTTTCACCCATGGTTTGTTTAAGACTGCTGTCTGCTGGATACCAACAGCAGGGTGTGTGATGGGAGAGGAGACTCATGCCTTGACTGGTGCTTACAATGACTGAAACAGCAGGGTGGGAGTACAGTTGCAAGTGGTGGGCGAAGGTATAATGTTAGAAAAAAACAGGAAGGGACAAAATGAAAAAGTCAGAGGGGCACGTTGAAAAGTAAAAAGAGAAAGAGGCCAAAAAAAAAAAAAAACAGAAAACACTGACACTGACACTGACACTGGGGCTGTGCAAATTTCCGTCCTACATGTGCAAAAACACCATTTAAGGGTTACTTGTTTTTACAGCCTATTTTTTCACCAATGTAATTCCTTTGTTGTGACGTTACTTCCTATTTTCCCTTGGCAGAGCACATTCCTACTTAACTTGTCACTTTCTCCTACTATAACATACGCACAAGGGCAGGGACCTGGTAAATGTTGTAGGGGTTATCTTATCTAGTGTGCCAGTCATCAAGCCTGGTAACCAAAACATTGTATACCAGTGTGTTCATTCCTCATTTAGATCTGCAGCATAGTTATTAGGATTTTTTTGCACAAAGACACAATGGCAATCTGTAGATTTTTGCTCTGTGTGTGAGAGATGATTCAGGTGGTGATGATTATGTCTTACCAGACAGACAGAGGAGATAAAAATAGATAGAAAGGGCATGTTTTCACATACTAATGTGGCCAAGCACACACATATTGCTAAGTGTCCTCTTACCTCAAGTATTTGTGTGTGGTTCTCTCCACATAAGCACACTCGGTAACGCTTTGACCAGACTCTTCTGGAAGAGGCAAGAGTAACAAGAACTAGACACTTCTTTAGACTCAGACTGTACTTTGCAGCTATAGTTCTCAGATCTCAAGTGATGCACTGGCAGAAAGCATTGGGATTAAGCTGTTTATTTTCTTTGCCGTCTCAGGACAGTTTGTTAATGTTTTACTATTCAGTCTGTAACACTCCCTATAATCCCCATTATCTACAGAATACCTCATTTGAAAAGAATTCACTGGGTATTGCCCTCTTTGGTACTTTAGTCAGAAGAAACTATTAGCGCACACATTCACACTGTACAGTTCTTTATAAAGAAAGTATGTGTCTAGTTAATAATATATAGATAGGGGGGAGCAGACTGGAGTATTTTTGGACATGATGTTTGGATAGAAGATGGGTCAACAAGTTAAGTGAAAAGCAAATTGAATATATTAGTTTAAACATTTGATCATTTATGAATCATTATCCCATAGCACACATCCTGGCATCACACAACAATTTGATAACATTAATCCACCACAATGCCTAGTTAATCTGTTATAAGTGTGGCACAGTAATCAGCACAATACCATATCCGTTATTTTCCATGAAAGATCTAATTTGGACAAAAGATTAACAGGTGAGTTAAAAAATAAAATGATTTAAAGTACTGCAAAATAACAACTTTATGTACTGTTAGACATAATTTACATTTTAGCTTATCAAAGTTAAAGGACTACTTATCAAATAACAGAATAATATCGCATTAAAACTACACTAATAAATTGCTTTATAAAAAAATTGGTCAAATATAATGTGAAAAAGGACACTTAAAGTGACACAATAACCTAAGAATTATCAACATAATCTGGAGTATCCCTGAACTCTATGGAATGTTTTAGCATATTTGAGCTAATTGTTTTGGTTTTACAGGCCGCAACGGCTGCTGTTTTACTTCAAGATCACTGGAGTCGTCAACCCTTTTTTGAGCCGCAGTCAGCAGCTGTTCCTGCTGAGGAACATAGTGGATCATTCAAAAGCTAAAAAGTCTTTTTTTTGTTAGTTTTGTTTTTTTTTTCTCTGGTTAAGATGAGAGAACTTAATGGAGAGTTAGGATTTGACTTTTATTTGTCCGGTGGACAGAAACACGACTTAAAATAATGTTAATATCACTCTGTTTCTGCTGGGTGAGTAAATAGACAACTGTTTGCTGACACATTAGCTGAAACAGCTTTAAAGAGAGCCCAAGTAAAACCAGAAAAGGGCAAGTGTAGAGGGAACATGCCTTTAATAACAGCACACTGCTCTGAAAGTTTTCTAAGAGCAGAGATTACAATTATAAAGTTGAAATGACATTAGAAAGGGTTGTGAATTTTATGGAAATGGATGAAATCAAGTTATAATGATACAAGCACTCATGCTGCTATGCTTGTAGTTCTTCATGGGAGCTGTATTTTTTTCTTTGCTCAAAAAGCAAACATTTTTAACTTTAAAATCACAAAGGTTGCAATTTCTTATAGCAGCTGCTGTAGTGGATGATAATTTGTCTGATCATCTCAAAATTTGGAAAGTAAACTCAAGGAAGATGTCTAATTATTACAGAAAGGCCGATAAGTGATTGTACTGAGTTACAGAACCAAATGGAACAGGGGTTAGCTCGGACATGATATCATGACTTTGACTGTCAATAATTTACAGCTTGTTCTAAAGCCCAAAAGCAGGAAAAACAACCTCTTAAAACAATAATTTCTCTGTCTTTCTCTTTTCTATTTCTTTTTCACAGTGCTTCATGCCCCTGGTACTCTGCTGGATAGGAACATCTGAGGTTACTAAGGTTGAAAGTCTTTAGCACAGTGTCACGAATCAATGATGCAACAAAACTCAAATATCAAATCAAAGTAAAATTAGATAAAATTATCAGACTCACTGCCAAATGATTAATTTAAAATAGCTGGCTTTTATAAAACAACAGATCTCCAAATGTGTTCATTGGCAGCTCAGAAATTAGTTTTTTGCTAAACCAAAAAGTACAACTTACATAAAAGGCTTTTCATTCACCTCAGTTTTGCTCAAAATCTTTTCTTTTTTATCCTTTAAAGGAAAACTACAGTATTTTAGCATCTCATTTTGGTTTTAAAGCGACGCTTGGAAATGAAGCACAGGCCAGGTTCATGAGAAGGTTGCCCTCTCATAAATCTGTCGTCACCCCGGCACACTGTAGAACCCTGTCTAACCTCAGCTGATTTATACTCTACAGGGAATGATGGGCAGGCAGTTGGGCCAACAACCCCTGCCCCCATGTCTGGTCAACGTTGCAGCACCAAGCGGACAGGCTCAAGTTGGACAGGCGAAGAGGAGACTGGCGAGGGGGTGGGTCCACTTGAGACTGTCCAGAGAGAAGGAAATGCAAGCCAAGAAAGCCCCCTTTATAGTTCATGGCAGTGATTGAGAGCTATGAGAGAAAAAAATACACAGGCTTTCTATCTGCTGAGTAAGGCTGCAGAGGGTGTATGTGTGTTAGGATAGTGTAACTGTGTAATTGTGGGGAGAGCAACTCTGTATGAGGGAAGTGTGAGAGTCTGTCCGGGTAGGTGGGAGTGTGTATGCGTGTTAGCGTTCATGTTTATGCGACTGCATCTACAAGTGGGAGGGAATGTGGGTAGTTGAGTGAAAGCATGTTTGTAAGTGTGGGCGAAGGATAATGACTGCATGAGTTATACATTTATTATTATGGTGTGAATATATTTTATGTCTTCATATGTGTGTGTATATTTTTGTTTCTAGATGTGTGTATGCCATAAGTGGGAGATTCAGCATGTGACTTTGTACACCGAACAGTCACAACATTAAAACCAGTTATGGGTTTTAGTGTATGTGGGGGGGCTGGCAGTGTTTCACATAGATGCATCTGTTCTTAGGAGGATGAGTGTTTGTATGTGTATGTGACTTTTTAATAAGTGCGGAGAGGGCAGTGCAGCCACTCTAGCGATACCTAACTATTCCCACAATAATTTATATTCACTTGTCATTTCTATAAATTGGTGATGGAGCGTAGGGAGTAATTACTTTGTGAAAATATAAAATAGAGTTAATTTTGACTTTTGATTTACACTATATATGTCTAAGGCAGTTTCATACTGATTTTACAAGAGGATGAAGCATAAATGTATGGTTACTTTGGCTTTTTTTAATTTTAAGTCTTAATTTGGTGGCACGTTGTGCTGCTGTTTGAGATGTTAGCACTGAGAAGGCAACTACTTTAAGAACCCAGACCCAGAAATTATAATTTCAAATGTACCTGAAATGACAAGGTTTATTCTTTGGATCCTGCATTGTTATTAAGGCTTCGTCACTGAAACTGTCATTAAAGATAAATACTGATTATATTCACTCGATTCTTGTTTTGTAGCAATGGCCATTAATCGTCTATGATAACACTGTAGTAAGTGCTAAGCAATATCCCTAAAAAAAGTTCCCATGGGGCAGTATAACTAGTCTAATCTATTTGGGAGAAAAACAACCCAACCACCCTCTTTTAAGCATACTTTACAGTTCACAGAGCAACCTTCTGGTGCACCTTTGCAACCTCAATAGTTGCGGTAGTTGTGTGCACCAATGTTTTTTTCTACGTAATGATGGTTTATTATCAATATTGCAGATGTGCTCAAGTTTTACTCCAAAATAAAGTCATTGTTAATGTGATCAAGCGATCAACTTGTTAATAACCAGAATCATTGTACTTGAAAGCTTGTGTTTGTTGCCCTGTTTTATTTTTTATTTTTTTTTTTTAATGACATTGCCTTGTAAGAGTTAAGCAGTTCCTTTGGTTAGTGGAGTGTTGTCATAACCAATAGGACCAATTAAAATTAAAATTCAGGTTGTAAAAATAATTTTCATTAATAACTTTATTAGTTTATAATGTGCTCACATGCTGTATATTCCTGTATAAATCAGTTTGACAGTGACATGATAAACAGACAAAGTGCAAAAAGATGATGGTGATGGTGGTGTTAATAGGGGCCAAAAGCTCATTTGTGCTCAATGGCTCCTGGGTATGTTAAACCACCTCTCTCATACAGCTCTCTCATACATTACATATATTCATATATTACATATATTGAACCTCTCCTGGAGGTTCCAGGAGTATCCTACATATTGATAGTGGCTCTTTGACTCAAAAATCTAATTAAAATATGCAGGTGTCAGGGAGCCGCTATCACTATGCAGGACACTGCTGGAACATCCAGGAGAACTGGGATTTCTGATGTAGATATATGATTTGGTAATAAAAATTTGTTTTATTTTTTTAATTTATTTATTTTAGAACTTTATGACTATATAGATGTAGTTTCTAGATAAAAGCCATATTTTTTTTATTTGATATACAAACAGTGTTACCAATCCCCATGAACTTTAGGTAGTAGTGAGAAATATGGGGCACCAAAGGGAATAATTATGCCTTCGTTTTTATTTGTGAACATTATCAATTAACTACTAATGAGCATATCATGTTGAGATCAAAATAATTATTTCACTGTGTTTTTATGTGGTGTTCATGTGCTCAATATGGATGCATATATGTGCGACTTTGTTTTGAAATAATAACAATAATAAAGAAAAATAATCATGATCCTCCCATGGGGGCGCTCTTCAGTCATAATCACAGAAAAATGGGGTGAATTTTCTCAGAGAGAGAAAAATGAGAAACACACTCACACACGTAAGTAAACACATAGAAAGAGAGAGAGAGAGAGAGAGAGAGAGAGAGCATGGCAGTGAAAAGCACCAGTGCTTTAGCTGCTGCCTGTCTCCTGCTCTCAGTCTGTGCAGACATTGTGTACCTTGCGGAGCTCAGCGTCTCTGGGAGGGGCACTGGCATTGTGCAGCACCCAACTGTATTGTTTCAATGTGTGACTGTGTTGGGTGAAGGGAGCCTTTCCCAGGGTCTGTCCTGCCTGTGTACATAGCCCTACATCGTGATTTCAATGCATAGCCCCTTCCTGTCATTCACAGCTGGTTCCTTCCTCTATCCAAACACCCCTTCTCCATCCCCCACTCTTCCTCCCCTCGTCAAAAGAGTGACTGTATGAAATCAGCCCTGCAGACCGACCAATTATTTTAGTAAGGCAGGATGGTTGTAGGTGTTAAGATATTTCCCTGGTGCAGAGTTTTGAATAAAACTGCTAATGACCATTTTATTTTTCTTTGGCAAAGTAACAAAGAAGGGTAAGGTGTGTAATGGAATATATATATATATATATATATATATATATATATATATATATTTTTTTTTTTTTTTTTTTTTTTTTCCCAGCAGGGTTCCTTTGTGATCAAAACAATCAGGAAGTGTCAAACTGGAAGCCTTTAACAGCTGGTTTGATCCCTAAAAGTTACATAAATGTTTGCTTTCTATCCATTTTCCTTTAGCCTAGGGAATGAGGAAAAATTAAGACAGAGAGGAGAAGAAAGGTAGGAGAAAAGGAAAGTCAAAAATGAAGAATACACATGCGCCATATGTCACATCATGCACATCCTTGACTTACACTTTTACAGCATAGTGTATGTACAACTGTTAATGTATGTAAATGACAAGTAACTCCTTAAAGGTTAATTATGACAGATTCAGACAAGATCAGTGGATAATAAATCTATATTTTTTTAGGCTATCTATGCATTCAGTTGGTCCACTATTGTCCACCACGACTTTTCTCAATCTTATAATAGCAGCTGTGTTTCCTTTCTTGCAAACAATATGCTTCAGTTTCTCATAATCAAAATATGTTGTTACAGTCAAAATGATGAAAAATACATTTTGTGATATTTTAGAAAATTGATCATTAAAATTGATAGCAGAAATGTACCGTTTCAGTGCAAATTAATCTGGAACAGCCAAGTCTAATGTTTCCTTAAAAGAAAATTCTGGGGAATATTGAAAAAACTGAAATGACCCAGTAATTTATCACCATTTGGTTTTGTATACCTGTGTCAACCATGGGTCCTTATGGGTTCTTATGAGTTAATTGACAATATATGACAATATGACAATTAACCCATAATATGTGTCCTTATGGGTTAATGACTATCTATCTATCTATATACTTCTCTGTATATATAAATATATATATGAGATAGAGATAGAGATAGATAGATAGATATAGATAGATATATCTATATAGATATATAGATGCCACCAATGGGCTTTGACTTTAATATGAACAGATTAAACAAGCCTGGCTGATAGCCTGGTCTGGACCAGGCTAGCTTCACAGAATAAATCTCCATGGCAACTTATGCACCACTGCTTTTGTGAAACCAAGTCATGGCTAAATTCAACTAGGATATCTGAAAATTCCACTATTAAGGCTATATGAAGCAGCCCTCTAGGCTAATCATCTACATTTTTATCATTTTTTGGTTATCTAAGCTACTTTACTGCATCTGCGTGTCTGAGTTTGGTCGTTCTTCCTGTGGTCAAAGGAAAGAAAAGATTATATTGCATTCTCACAATCCCTTGCTCCAGCAAAAGACAACTCTGTAAGTGGGCTCCCTGCCACTCCCTTCCCTTCCTTGTTTTTCTTTTCACCAGTGTGTGTGTGTGTGTGTGCAGGGTGTGGCTCACCTGATCCAACAGCTGCAGAGAAGCACACCTGCATCTCATCTCACTAATCACCACACCACATTACCACCTGGTGTGCCCAATCCTCTAGTGCCTGAGTGTTCCTCCACAGTGGTAGCTACTCTCTCGGCCCCTTAGGGTTTTTAATGCTTTCAAGATTGATTATTTCATGTTTGCTGAATCTCTGCCTGCCTTGTTTAGATCTCCTGTGCTCTTCTGCCACTTTTGCTGTTTCCATTGTCACTTATAACCACGGGCAGAGTTGTACCACAAGCTTCTGGTCTTCACTCTCCCTTTTCCAGACCAGCTCCATGCACTCCACTAGCTGCCCATTTTCCCTGTCTCACAATAAAACATCTTCAACCCAATCCTTGTCTTGGCCTTGGCTTCTGGGTCCACTAGTGAAAGACCTAACACAATTCACAAGGTTTAAGTATTTGAAACTCGGCCCTGAGATAAGTTGTGTAGAAAGAAGTATAGCTTTAGACTAAATTCAAAAAAATGAAATTAAAACTAAATGAAAACCAAATGTGATAATAACCCCTGGATAAAAGGAAACTCCGCAAACTCAGCAATTCATGTCAGTGCTCATGAACAGCTCCACCTCCATAGCTGAGGCCTGTGCAGGTGTCAAATAACCCACAGCACAGAGTACCAGGAGAACAATGAAGGGATGGTACAATATACACACTGGAATCATATTAACATCTGCGGTTTCTTATTGTATTATGTTTTTAACTTGTTTTGTTTTTCTTTGTTAAGCTTGTATGAATTTTTTATTTTTTACGTGAACCCTTGTATGACAGATTTTAGTGTTCAGAGGAAAAGTTGATCTCTTGTAATGCCAACAGTTTGAATAAGCAATAAAGCAATGTTTTATTGAGGCGTGAAAAACTCTTTACCTGTCCAATCCTGATGAGGAGCTCTGTTCTATGAAATTTATGAGAAACTGTATCTGTTATTATCTGATTCTGATCTGATATATGTTTTTGCTTTCATTCCAAAAACTGAAGGAACAGTTCAGAATACCTTATCATTGTTTTCTTTTCCCCTTTCCTACCCCCTTATGAACTTTATTTATCGCCTGTTTCTTTTAAGTAAAGGAAAAGTGGTTAAGCCTTTTTGGATAAATAAATAAAATGAAAATTATTCTTCTTTGGGTGGAGAAGGTAACAGGTGGAGTATATCAGCGGCAGGTACACTGGACCTTTGTAATGGTAACTAAAATGAACACATGGTTAGGGTTCTGGAAAAGTCACATTTTGGTTAGATTTAGGCACAAAAAAACTACTTAGATAGATATAGGAAAAGATTGTGATCTAAGTTAAGCATGTCAGAGGATCTTTGTCATCATGGTTACAATAATAAAAAGCTCAGAATGAGATTGATTGAGACACTAGGTACTAAAAGTATTTCCTCTACCATAGAATCCAATGCCAGGCTAGTGGTAGTATTTTATATGGCCCTGGAACTCTCAGTTTGTAGAGCTGAAATTAAAAAATTCATAATTGAAGAACTTGCATTACTATTACCAATATTAGGATATAAGTTGCACAAAGGTAGTTATAGTGTCAAACATATAGAGTTAACACCTGAAACCATAGTTTCCCTCAACTCTGTGGAGCGTTTTAGCATCTTTTAACTCATTGTTTTGGTTTTCAGACCATAGCTCTCGTCAGCTCTCATCAAATTCGTTCCCAGCATCTGTATTAAGCAGAAAAGCTAAGATAAACCCACTTTACATTAGCTGCTTAATGCGCCACTATGTTCACCACCTGGTTGCAGACTTTGTCTGTCTGCTGTTTGGTGCTGAGCAGGCAAAGGGACATGTTTTAGAGATCATAAAAATAAATAAATAAATAAATAAATAAAAGGAGTGTGAATACCGGGCTTACATATATAATATGAACAGAAATATGACTCTAGGTGAATGCTAATATTGCTCTGTGTCCACTGAATGTGTATTTGGAAAATGTCTACTAACACTGATAGCATTTAAAATGTTTCATAGCTTGTTCCACTGCCCAAAGTGACAAAAACTCAGAAAAATCTGAGTGAAATCTGTTCGTTGTTGTATGTAGGGTAAAAATGCATTCGAAAAATGTATATTTAGATCCCCATATTATATTAGCATGTCACAGAGAAAAAAAGAAACTACAAAAAAATCATGAAATCATATTCATATAAATACTGAAATATATAATGTAAATACAATGTATAATATACATACAAAAGTATATTGATCCCAGTTCCACATACAACCACAGACATGCGCACACATCAGACCATCATGTGGGCACAAGTGCATGCACTATTCTCCTGACCCTATACTGCAGGTTTATCACTGCTCTTTCACCACAACAAAGGCTCAAGGCAAAGAGAAACTGGAACAGGTGTTAAAGTAAGAAGCAAGTAAGCAGAATATGTTAAACTTTTTAATTTGCTCCACAGGGCTTTGGAAGCAATTAGAAAAAAAAGTTTCTGATGAAAAAAAATGTCCGTTTTGCTGTCTGTCTTTGTGCAGAAAGAGTATGGGAAGGATGGACTGTTGAGTCACAAAGGTCAAGTTTTTGAGTCAGGTATATTTTTTTCATTAGGGTTAGGCTACACATCTCATAGTAAAACCAGAAAATAAGCTAAAAAAAATAAAAAAGAAATGAAAATCTAAGGGAAGCTAACTCATTTTTTTCCAGTCACTAGGCACTCTATTTCTATTGATAATAAGCAGGCTAAAAAAAAAAAAAACAAGAAAAACAACAACATCAAAACTTCCTCCTTCTATACCTGTCATGTTTAATCAAACAGTGGTATTTATTAGGGCACTAGAAATAGAGAATGGCATGCCTATGTCTGCAGCAACGGCTCTTCCCCTGAGGCCAGGATATGGAGCCTTAGATGGTAATTAAAAAGAATTGATTATTGCCACCCTGCCAATCCTTTAAAAAAAATAAATAAATAAAAAAAATGCATCTGGCAAAGTAACCCTTGGACTATTTGCTATATATTATTTAAGTCCAACATACCTGCCTTCGAGGTTTGTCTCTTCTTTGACTAATTTTTGTACATAGGCAGACATTAACTGACTGCTTGACTAAGCAGCAGGAATAAAAAGAGAGACAATTTTTTTTTAATATTTATACATTTTCTTAACTAAATGAAAGCATGTTTTTTAAACATAGTATGACTAAACCTAATTAATTAGAACTTCATCATTCCAAGTGAAAAATTAGTTCTCTGTATTAGAAGGTTGTATCTGCAAAACACCTCTTAAAGGCCATTTAAAAATGTAATATGGTTTTGATATTGCATATTTACAGTGACCATTGAGTGCCTGTTATTTTCCATATATTACTTTTATCATCTATAATGTGAGAACTATTAATCTTAATAGGTTTATCTGTCAAAATCTCCGTTAATTAAAACTGCCATTTACTACATTTATAGTTTTGAGTTTACCTATGATTGAATAATTATGACTAAATTATATGTTTTAGTACAATGTCTGAGTATAGAGATAATAATGTCTCTTTCATCACTAAATGTTGTTATAAACAACAAATTAGAACACCATGTATGTAATTGTACATTAAAGTATACACCGTCAAAAATGAACAAAAACGGGTAACACTTTACAATAAGGGACACAATATTGTGCATAGTTACTAAGGAACAAGTTAGGAATGATTCAGGCGTGATCTAATAGTCTTTAATAAGTAGCTCCCTAACCTGGATTATAAGGTAGGAAAGTTGATAGAGAACAGACTGGGATATTCTATAATGATGAATCATGAGGTGATAAGTAATTAATAAATATCTGTTATTCAACATACTGACCACTTTTTTAATGACCTTTTTCTCATTAAATCTGGTGAGTGGCACTAAAACTTGTGTTTTACTGATCACTAAAACATTAATCTTTTCTCTGCACTCTAGTAGGGTGATACATCCTAGTAAGTACTTACCAGGTAGTCCCTGATTACTTCATTACCTCACCATTACCTAATATTTCTGTGCACCACAAAGTAAAGCATTACACTGTACAAAGTAGTTACTGTTTAGTCTCTGAGTACTTCATTATTATATCATGAATTTGTTGCTTTACAACAATTCAGAGACAGCAGGTTTCCAAACAGGCACTAAGATTATGATATTCAGGCTAAATATATATTAATATTAAAATCCTTGTTATTTTCTGGATGCAGTGGGGATGAAAACAACTTCAAAATAAATGCAGTATATTATTTTGTGTATATTGACTAAGCTTAACGATTTAACCATGGATCTGTTCTTCTTTTTCTTTCGGCTTTTCCCTTTAGGGGTCGCCACAGCGAATCAGTGTCCTCCATCTAACCCTGTCTTCTGCATCCTCTTCTCTCACACCAACTACCTTCATGTCCTCTTTCACTACATCCATAAACCTCCTCTTTGGTCTTCCTCTAGGCCTCCTTCCTGGCAGTTCAAAACTCAGTATCCTTCTACCAATATATTCACTATCTCTTCTCAGGACATGTCCAAACCATCTCAGTCTGGCCTCTCTGACTTTATCTCCAAAACCTCTAACATGTGCTGTCCCTCTGATGTACTCATTCCTGATCCTAACCATCCTGGTCACTCCCAGAGAGAACGTCAACATCTTCATCTCTGCTACCTCCAGCTCTGCCTCCTGTCTTTTCCTCAGTGGCACTGTCTCTAGACCAAACAGCATCGCTGGTCTCACCACAGTTTTGTACACCTTTCCTTTCATTTTAGCTGAAACTCTTCTATCACACATCACACCTGACACTTTTCTCCACCCGTTCCAGCCTGCCTGCACACGCTTCTTCACCTCTTTTCCACACTCTCCATTGCCCTGGACTGTTGACCCTGAATACTTAAAATCCTCCACCTTCTTTATCTCTACTCCCTGTAACCTCACTCTTCCACTTGGGTCCCTCTCATTCACACACATGTACTCTGTCTGGCTGCGGCTAACCTTCATTCCTCTCCTTTCCAGGGCAAATCTCCACCTCTCAAGCTTCTCCTCCACCTGTTCCCTGCTCTCACTACATATCACAATGTCATCTGCAAACATCATAGTCCATGGAGATTCCTGTCTAACCTCGTCTGTCAGTCTGTCCATCACCATAGCAAACAAGAAGGGGCTTAGAGCTGATCCCTGATGCAGTCCCACCTCTACCTTGAACTCCTCTGTCACACCTACAGCACACCTAACCACTGTCTTACAGTCCACATACATGTCCTGCACCACTCTAACATACTTCTCTGTCACTCCAGACTTCCTCATACAGTCCCACAGTTCCTCTCTGGGCACCCTGTCATACGCTTTCTCCAGATCTACAAAGACACAATGCAGCTCCCTCTGACCTTCCCTGTACTTCTCTATCAACATCCTCAAAGCAAATACTGCATCTGTGGTACTCTTTTTTGGCATGAAGCCATACTGCTGCTCTAAATGCTCACTTTTGCCCTTAGTCTAGCTTCAACTACTCTTTCTCATAGCTTCATTGTATGGCTCATCAGCTTTATTCCTCTGTAGTTGCCACAGTTCTGCACATCTCCCTTGTTCTTAAAAATGGGCACCAGCACACTTCTCCTCCATTCCTCAGGCATCTTCTCACTATCTAAGATCCTGTTAAACAACCCAGTCAGAAACTCTACTGCCGCCTCTCCTAGACACTTCCATACCTCCACAGGTATATCATCAGGACCAAGTGCCTTCCCACTCTTCATCCTCTTCAGTGCCTTCCTCACTTCATCTTTACTAATCTTTGCTATTTTCTGATCCACAACAGCCACATCTTCTACTCTTCGTTCTCTCTCATTTTCCTCATTCATCAACTCTTCAAAGTACTCTTTCCATCTTCCCATCACACTGCTGGCACCTGTCAATACATTTCCATCTCTATCCTTAATCACCCTAACCTGCTGCACGTCCTTCCCATCTCTGTCTCTCTGCCTTGCCAATCTGTATAGATCAGTCTCTCCCTCCTTACTGTCCAACCTAACATACAAGTCATCATAAGCCCCTTGTTTGGCCTTTGCCACCTCTACTTTCACCTTACGCTGCATCTCCCTGTACTCCTGTCTACTCTCTTCAGTCCTCTCAGTGTCCCACTTCTTCTTAGCTAATCTCTTTTTCTGTATACACTCCTGCACCTCCTCATTCCACCACCAAGTCTCTTTATCTACTTTCCTTCCAGATGACACACCAAGTACTCTCCTTCCTGTCTCCCTGATCACATTAGCTGTAGTTGTCCAGTCATCTGGAAGCACCTCCTGACCTCCCAGAGCCTGCCTCAACTCCTTCCTAAAAGTCATGCAACACTCTTCCTTTTTTAGCTTCCACCATTTCGTCCTCTGCTCTGCCTTTGTCCTCTTCGTCTTCCTCACCACCAAGGTCATCCTACACACCAGCATTCTATGCTGTCTGGCTACACTCTCACCAACCACTACTTTGCAGTCACTGATCTCCTTCAGATTACACCGTCTACACAAGATGTAGTCTATCTGTGTGCTCCTACCTCCACTCTTATACGTCACTCTGTGATCCTGCCTCTTCTGGAAGAAAGTGTTCACTACAGCCATTTCCATCCTTTTTGCAAAATCAACCACCATCTGTCCTTCTGCGTTCCTCTCCTGGATACCGAATCTGCCCATCGCTTCCTCATCGCCTCTGTTTCCTGCACCAACATGTCCATTGAAGTCTGCACCAATGACAACTCTCTCATCTCTAGGGATGCTCTGTATGGCTTCATCAAGGTCCGACCAGAATTTCTCCTTCTCCTCCAGCTCACAGCCTACCTGTGGAGCATACCCACTAACCACATTGAACATTACACCTTCGATTTCTAGCTTCAGACTCATCACTCTATCTGACACTCTTTTTACCTCCAGGACATTCCTAACAAGCTCCTCCTTCAAGATAACTCCTACTCCGTTTCTCTTCCTATCTACACCATGGTAGAACAACTTGAACCCTGCTCCCAAACTTCTAGCCTTGCTACCTTTCCACCTGGTCTCCTGGACACACAGTATGTCTACCTTCCTCCTCTGCATCATGTCAACTAACTCTCTACCCTTTCCTGTCATGGTTCCAACATTCAAAGTCCCTACTCTCAGTCCTAGCCTCTTGGCATTCCTCTTCTCTCTCTTCCTACGAACACACCTTCCTCCTCTCCTTCTTCTACCAACAGTAGTCCAATTTCCACCGGCACCCTGTAGGTGAACAGCACCGATGGCGGTCGTTGTTAACCCGGGCCTCGACCGATCCGGTATGGGATTAATAGATCTGACTCGCATGTTTGATTTGGCAAAAGTTTTACGTCGGATGCCCTTCCTGACACAACCCTCTGTATTTATCCGGGCTTGGGACCGGCACAATAAGACACTGGCTTGTGTCCCCTTGCGGCTACATTTAACCATGGATCTGTCTGGTAAGGAAATCACATTAAACACAAACTGCTTTTATAAAAAAAAAAAATTAAAAGTTAAAAAAAAAAAAAAAAAACACATAATAAGAAACCCCTCCAATGCCAAAAGCTGACAGATCACATATTTTACCTTATTTCTCCTAATAGATTTTTCATGCGTGTCGATGGGCACATCTTTAATTTATAGTCCAACTGTAATGTTACAGTCCCAACGTCAGGAGAGATGGACAGAGAAAAGTCAGACTTCAGCACATTTCCTTTATCTTTTCTTTTCCTCTCAGGATCCATAAGAGGAGGCCATGTTTATGCAAACAAGCTAATCGTTGTTTTACTTCCATTTTATCGGTGAAAATAAAGAATATAAGAATATATAAATAAAATGAATAAAAAACAAAAAATATCCCGAGCTCAGTAGAGATGAAGCTTTATTACAGCATTTTAATTTTAGAATTTGTTGCAAATTTGAATAATAGGAAAAACTTAAATATAATATTGACATAAGTATTTAGACTTTTTGCTATGACACTTAAGATTTAGCTCAGGCACCTCATGTTTCTCTTGATCATCTTTAAGATGTTTCTGCACCTTGATTGTCCACCTGTAGTATATTCAATTGTCTGGACATGATTTGGAAAGTCACACCCGTCTATATAAAGTCTCACAGCTGCAACACACATCAGAGCAGACACGAAGCCATGAGGTTGAAGGAACTGCCTGCAGACGCCAGAGACAGGACTGTGTAGAGGCACACATCTGGGGGAGGATGCAAAAATTCTTTTGAATTGAATGGTCCCAAGAGAAAAATGGTCTCCATTATTCTTAAATAGAGGAAGTTCAGAACAGCCAGGATTCTTCCTAGAACTGGCTGTCTGGCTAAGCAGAAAAATCGTCAGAGAAGGGCCTTAGTCACAAAGGTGATCACAAAACCCAATGGTCACTCTGGCTGAGATCCAGATATCCTGTGTAGAGAAGGGAGAAATATCAGGTAATGGAGAAGAAGTTATAAGGGACTACTTAGTAAATATTAAGTAGAGTGCAGAAAATAGAGTAGTGTTTCAGTGATAATACATGAGTAGCCAGGCAGAGGTGGGTTCAGAGTTAATGCAAATAAGCTCGTGAAAAAAGTGACCAGTGAGTTTATTCACAGATATTTATGAACTACTTATTACCTCATGATTTGTTAATTTATCATCTCCCAGTTGTTAAAAACTCAAGAGCAACCCAACTGCAGGATGCAGACAAAGATGGGTGGAAAAGACAAAAAGTTTATTGAAGGGAATTTGGTTATCTTGGGGGCTGATGATAGGGAACAGGGTTCAGTGGTAGATGGGCACGAAGGCAGTGGAGGAGCATGGCCAGGTCTCAAGGTCTTGTAGTGTTAGATCTAGTGTTAATGGTAAAGAGATCATGACGATGGATAGGCATACAAAGTAGTCTTAAATAGGACGGACACTGTAATTAATCTTAAATGTCATTTTAACTCACATCACGTTTTAATCAGTCTTTCTGTGCTGCCAGGACCTGCAACATTTTAGCGCACATCAATCGACCGGTTGTGACATTGGCACTCATATTGAATGTAAACTCTGAAGCCCCAGTTGTTTTTTTTTCAAGTTAAAATCACACTAAAGCTTGTTTAGACGAGACAACAATATCTGCAATGTTGACAAAAATAGAAAATGGCATTATTACTTTGGGCAAATTTATAATGTAAGAGAAGTACGAATATAAAATAGAATAAGATGGAGATGGAACTAAAAAGCATCTGTTCCACAGCAGAGTTCAGTTTTATATCACAGCCATGTCAACACTACAGTTTTAGCCACAACATGTCAAATACTATTCTAATGATATGTAAAATAAGCTCTATAGTAAAAGATCTTTGACACCAATGATGAGGAAAATCGGACATTCCAACCAATCATCTGTTAGTTAGATTGTTGAATCTTGAGGTGATCAATCAGGCATTATAACCCAAACAAGGGTTGAATTTGCATTTGGTATCTATTAGTGTGAACTCTCTACAAGTGGTCCAAATGATGCAAATGAAGGAGGCCAGAACAATCTTAAAAAAAAACAGAACAAAAAAACAGAACAATCTTATTGGACAGATGGCAGAAACTTTAGGAGTGGTCAAATCAACACTTTGGTACATTCTTAAGAAGAATGTACTGGCGATCTCAGCAGCACCAAAAAGCCTGGAAGACTATGGAAGACAACTAAATTGGAGGATTGCAGAATTCTTCCATTTGTGAAGTATAACCCTTTCACAACATTGAGACCGGCCAAGAACACTCCAGGAGGAAGGTGTATCAGTGTCAAAGTCTACAATCTAGAGTTGCCTTCATGAATGCAAATATAGAGGGTTTATCACAAGGTGCAACATACATTTGTAACATTTGAGAACAGAAAGGTCAGACTTTGCCAGAAAAAAAAATCTAAAAACCTGAACAGTTCTGGAACATCTTGATTCTTTTGTTTCAAATCTGTTGTGATATATATATATATATATATATATGTATATACCATTCAGCAAAAACATTTAAACCAGTAAATGGTCTTAATATTGTAGCTGAATCCCCTGGTAGTGTTTCTGGACAATTCTTATTCTCTCACAAGAGTGTGACAGGGGGACTGGACACGTAACTCATTTCCAAATAATGGCAGGTTTCTGTCTTCACTCACTGCTGTAGCATGCCCCGTTCGCGAACTCATCAATCCACTTGCAGATACATCACGCCCCCGCAGCCCACACCCCAAAACTACCACAGTGCACTGTAACTGCTTCCCCTGCACTAATCTCTTCCAATCCCCTACAATCCCTCACTTTCATCCTCTGCATCAAGTCCTTTTCCATATTTTGTTTCTTTCCACATATTCTAACAGAGTCTCCTATCATAACGGCCTAATGACAAATGACTGCATGTTTCACTCCCGTTTCATCATCTAGACATGGCAATATAGTAATTTTTGAGATGTGTGGCAAATTTCTTGTGATGCATTCACTTATCAGTAGATGGAGGAGGGACAGACTGGGAGGGTGTAGGTAATATGATCCCCATGGGTGGTCTGCCTTGTTTCGACTGACCTCAAGCTTAATGGGGAAAAATAACAATACTCTGGATTACAGGAGGGGAAAAGCTGAAGAGAAATACGCAGATGCTTTCAGACGCTGCGCCTGCTGCACCTGGTAGATCTCGGGGCAAACCATTATGATGGCAACATTATGAGCAATAGTCTATAGTTACTTTAAAGCTTGGCTGGGCTGCCATTTTGCATTTGTGAGCAGTGCTTGGCAGACACCCTAGTTTGATTAAAGGTGTTTATACTGGACATCTGATCCAGTGTGACAATAGGCCTGGATCTGACTCTAACATGAAGCCAAACATACACTAATGAAGACCAGGCCAGGCCAGGCTCCCTCTCCTCTTGAAATATGACATTGTGAATCAGGCTCACAATACCTGAAGGAAATACCCTTTGCTGACTGGATCACTCTTTTCCTGTTTTTCTCACTGTTCCCCAAATGGTCAACAGGAGAATAATTTCTGGTGGGGCACTCTGAGGGGATGACTGGATGATTCAGTGCCATATGTGTGTGGTGACTTTATTATTTGCACAATAAAGCTTTGAGAAGTGGTGATGCAATAAGGAAGTGATGCAGAGAATTAGCAGCATCTAATGTTACAGTGCCATTGATGGTATAGTGATCCATAGTAATTTGTTATGTGTTATATAATCCCAATCAAAGGTGATATTTGACATCTGCTTTTTGTCAGAGATATTTTTACAGGAGAAATGAGAGGGGGATACAAATAAGGAATGTTTCCACAACCAATGATATTTGAGCTCAAGCCTTGCTGGTATTACTAGCACACATGTCCACATGAATAAAGAGCGGAGAGGTAGTAATAGAATAATGAGGTAAAAATTCACAAGCGTGGAGTTCAATTCCCATCATGCTGTCCAGTTTTACATCAAACTCATGACATGCTACCACAGTAATACTAAACCTGTTTGGATGGATGAAATTGACAAGGAGGGCACAACAGGTTATTATCTGAATCCCTCTATTGTCATCTTACACGATACAACAAAATTGGCAAGCAGTCTAATGGAAATGTATTTCACACAACAGAGACAAATAACTTAGACTAGGCTAGTATAAAAGGCTAAATATAAATAAGTATACATACATTTTCCCGGTAAAGCAATGTAAAAAAAAGAGGTAAGAGAAAAAACAGTGCAACAAGAGTTATTAGCAGCTGAGATATTGCACCTTACTGAGTTGTGGTACTCATAATGAATACAAATATTTGAGGAGGTCAAGCATAGAAAAGCAAATCTGCGCAAACTCAATGCATCCAAATCTTGTTGGTTTCTAGACCACAGTGATAAATCCAACAATTGTAACCCTATATCTCGTGCAGAGCTTGATACAGGACAATTTATGTGTCTCACAGTGATGTCATATGTATTTTAATAACATACTTGCCTCATCCGCATCTCACCTCTCAGGGCAAGTCTGTGTACCCTGATGGGCAAAAGAAGAGGGGGGCAGAAAAAAAGGTTTTTAAGAGGTCTAAGTGAGGAATAATGGCAGGGAAAACAAAATTAGGTCAATCCTGAAAGAAAACTCAAAACGTCATACTTAAAAAATGGTAAACTTGCATTAGCTTGGAAATAATGTAAAGGAGGAAGCTGCCTCATGATTCACCAGTGGTCTCTTTTTTTGATTAATTTATTTTTTTTCACACATAGGTCAAGAACATCAAGGATGTAATTCTAAACATTGGTGTATTCTTTAAAAAAAATCCTTGTAACTAGTCCTCTTTCAAGATATAAATGAAACATCACATGTTGTATTAACTAAAGAGGTGGTAATATCAACTTTTTCAGAAAAAAAAGTTGATATCTTCCAACTTCAAGCCATGTTTCTTGTATTGTCCAATTTATACCATGTACACACTACATGACTTTCATAGTCGTCAGATTGCTGAACTGCTCACACTACACGTCTTGTAATCGGAAATATCGAAATTATTGTGGTATGTGCACTACATGACTGATCACAAATCAACTCACAAATTTCAAGATCCTTTAACGAGAGGAATCATCAATGAGTCTGTCTGGACTCCAGACCACTTTTTGTCAAGAAAACACTGGAAATGACTGGATATGCACAAGAAAGGATTTTCAAGTGATCCAAGTTTTTTGTGCACTCATTTGCAGTAAAAAAAAAAAAAAAACAAGGAGGAAAGAGAAAAGAATATGGATGATACTATGCTTATTGATGTTATACAACTCCTTCCCCAGGTTGCCCTCACCCCACATGTGTGTTTGCATTGCATCATGTTTTCCAATGTATTATCCTGACTGTATGCACTAGGTAGATGAGACCAGTAGCATTTACCACTAACAGGCAGTAACTTTCATGGAAAAGACTGTCAATATAGCTGAAAGCGAAATTACTTACCCTAAAAATCTTATGTACTTGGTAAAATTCTTCAGTAACCAAAGTATTTGCAGCAACTGTGTGAAGTATATAATGTCCATTGTTTTGCCTCACGAACAGACTGTAGACAAATAAGGCCTACAGACACACCTAAACCTGAAACTAAGCTAAAGACCACATGTTGCTAGCTGAGAAAGACAAAGAACTCAGCTAAGGCCACGTGTAGCTACCTGAGGTAGACAAAGAACCCAGCTGAGCAACCCCCCATCACGTGGTCTCAGTTGGATAACCAACCAAAAGGGTGACCCCCAACACACGCGGTGCCAGCCGAACACATGGGGGTTCCTCCCAAAATCCACAGCTCCCATTGGGTGAAATCCATCACATTCAACCCAAAATGATGAGGGTACATGTAATAAATATAGTTTATTTTCAGCAACAAAGTTGAGGCTGATTTGATTAGAAGCATAGCTCTGCACTCTTGAAAAATAATCGTTACCTACAGTAGTTAGCCAACCCACATTAGGTGAGCCAACCTGGCATAGCTCCCACTACTTAAACTTAATCTCCCTACTCAATGCTACACCCGCTCTGGTTATTGGCCGCTCTATGTTAAGAAACGTGAAGTTAGCGACACCAACGAACATAGTTAAATGTATTCCTGACCAAACAATTCTGAATAATATGCAAAAAAACTGCTGGCTAATAATAAATGTTAATACAGTAGGTTATTATTCACATTGGTAACACCTGATTCCGCCAATTGGAGGTCACAAAAATTTATGTTGAGTCAGTCTGTACATATGCAGAAACAATGTCGGACTCTGTAGTTTTCTCTGAACCCTTGCCTAATTTGACCAGTAAAGATGAAGCCACATGTCACCATTCAACCACTGGCTGCTGAGATGATGTCCAGAAAAAGACATCTACAAAAAGACATGGGCTGTGTAGAAATTTGGTGGAATTTTTGGGGAAAACCTGGTCTGATCAGGAGAGACAGCATACATCCCACTTTGGATGGAGCAGTGAGTTTCTTAGTAAGCCAAACCATGACAACCCAGAATTGATAACAGTAAACCAGAAATCCTAAGAAAAAGACTCAGAATTCTTGTTACTGGATTACACACCATTAGGCAAAAAAATGTCTTTACTAGTTGTCTATCTGATAGAGCTGTAGCTAAATTTAAAGAAGTGCTTCCATCAGCACTTAAGTCATTACCATATCACAATATATATTAGAGAACCTGTATTCTAACTTCAGTCACTTCAAAATTGATCAGCTTGTTAATAGTGTTCACTGAGAATGTTTCTCAACATTATTACCCTGCTAAAATAGAAGATGATAAAAAAAGGAGTTAAGCTCCATAGTTTAACTGTTAAACCTTTTTATTAAAGCAAACAACACAAAATACTGAAAGGACATGGTGTTCTACTAAAGTAGAAGAATCCTGCCCAGCCTGGCATGTTAGTCTTAAAAATTATAGGAAGGCCCTCTGTGATGCCAGAGCAGTGTAGCACTCATCTTTAATAGCGTCAAATAAAAACAATCCTAGGTTCATTTTCAACAAGGTAGCCAGGCTGACCAAGAGTCATAGCTCAATTGATCCATGCATTCCTATAGCTGTCAGTGGTGATGATTTCATGAGCATTTTAATAATAAAATTCTAATTATTAGAAACAAAATGAACCCCCTCATGCTTTCAACTGGTACCGGTTTATTTTCAAACAAAGGAACCTTAGAAACAGCTATAAAACTCAATATATACTTAGTTTCTCGTCTATTGACCTCCACCAACTAACTTCAACAATTTCTTCATCTAAACCCTCAATCTATCTCTTAGACCCCATCCAAACTAGGATACTCAAGGAAGTTTTACCCTTGTTAGTACCTTGTTATTAGATATAATCAATTTTTCTTCATCAAAAGGCTATGTACTGACGTCCTTTTATAATGGCTGCAATTAAACCTCTTCTTAAAAAGCATACTCTTGATCCAGATGTTTATCCAGTTATACACCTATATCTAATTTTCCCTTTCTCAGTCAGATCCTTAAAGAAGCGGACGCCAACCAGTTGTGTGATTTTTTTCATTGAAATAGTTTATTTGAGGATTTCTAGTCAGGATTTAGAGTGCTTCATAGCACGGAGACAGTACTGATGAAGGTTAGGACTTGTCTTATTAGATCTTAGTGCTGCATTTGGCAACATTGACCATCACATCCCATTACAGAGACCTGAACATCAAAAAGTGGCATTAGAACCACCACTCTAAGCTACTTTAATTATTATCATTATTCCTATTACTATTTTATTTAGTCTCAACAGTATTATTATTATTATTATTATTATTATTATTATTATTATTATTATTATTATTATTATTACTATTAGTCTCTCCCTCTCTTTTTCACTCCCAACCCAGCCGGTCTCTGCAGAGCCGGGATCTTTTCAATGTTTCTACCTGTTAAAAGGGAGTTATATGTTGCTGCTGTCACCAAGTGCTTACTCATGGGGGATGTTGGGTCTCTGTAAATAATAACTATAAAGAGTCTGGATCTGAACCTGCTCGATAACAACAGTGCCCTGAGATAACCTCTGTTGTGACATGCCCTATATAAATAAAAATGAATTGAATTGGATTGTCATAGAAACAAAACTCGCACACAGTGCTGACAGGCTGGGATGACATGCTCCCTATCACCCTTCTAGCACTTTTGTGCTAGATAAAACAAAAAATGGATATGCCTTTACCTCAAAAAATGACAATTCCCGTCTTAAAAATAAAACAAATTATTTATAGCAAGCGGAATTCAAATATAATTTGGGTATATAGTATCTAAACACAAAGCAGCTTAAGCCTTTTACCAAGTCACAGTCAAGATCATGTCCTTTATGGGGTTCTTAAATCTAGCATGCTACAGTATTTGTTCCATGTCAAGGTAATCTGGCTATAGTTGCTGTCATTTAAATATTTTGATATTATTATTCTGATAAATTTGATCAAAAAAGTTGGACATTTGAAAAATTTTTTTTAGTATGTTTATTTTAGTATTTAATTCTGATTGGAATTTTTTTTTTTTTCAGATATGACATTGTGACAGAATCAGTATATGAAGCTGGACAGTGCTATCTGACAGAGACATGAGTAATAGCTTGCTTGTAAGTAGTCATTGCTTTGGGAATAGAGTTAGATCAGCAGCAGCACACCAGAATTAACTTAAACAACAATGAAATATCATAAGCCACTTAATTCATGCAGACAACCTAACATTAACCAAAGGAAGTATCATGCCCCAGTAGAACTCATTAATGTTAATTCTTATCTCCGTTTCAGCAATGTCCTATGAATAAGACTCCTTAGTCTGTTACGTTGCTAATACGAATAGCTACATTAATAGAATAGTAGCTGTTGGCAATGACAGGAAGAGAGAAGGAAGACTGGCCTCTGTTTTATGATGTGAAAAAAAACAGAATGTGATATACACCATTTAGCCAAAACATTAAAACCACTTAATGGTTTAAATCTTGTGGCTGAAATGTGTATAAATACAGTCTAGATATAGATTTCTAGTAGTTAGAGGGAAAGTAGCTCAAGAACCTGCTCTGAATTTCCATCAAGGAATTGGTGGAGACCAAACCTAAGTTAAAATGAGATTAAATGTCATACTTTCATTTGACAAGTCACAATACAACTCTAGATGAATTCTGACATTATATCTACTGCATGTTTAAACTGCCAACTGCTTGCTAACAGGTTTAAATATGTATGCCCCCAAATGGTCACCAGTGTCAATAAATTCGATTTCATGATTAGGGAAAAATCATTGACAAATAAATCAAAGAGTCAACAGTGAGATGGGTCAGGATGAATTTACTTTCTCTGTATTTAACCAGAACCATCGCCACATTTCCTTAACCTTACCTTAACCTCAGTGTTTTGTAGCCTAAACCTAACCGTAGGTAGGACACAAACTCTGGTCTCTGGTCTCAGAGTTATGTGCTTTACATTGCCACCAATCACCCCAACAACCTCCCGAGACTATGGAGTGGTACAAGAATGTGACACCTCTTGGAGTGGAGGATAAAAATTTTCCACTGAACATTACCGATGCAGAAATTACATTTCCTAAAAGATGAATTAGCTAATCTGTTTAGGAAACTAAACAATCTTTAAATGACAGGATTGGCTCCAAAGGAGTTGTTTATTTGACATAATTCACCCCAAGCATAGGAAATACTTGAGATCAGCCAGATTAGTTTCAAATGGAAAATTTAAATACTAACATGTTCAGCTATTGTCATCCTTCATTCTCAGTTGGACAGTAAGATGGCAACTTATTGACACTTAGTGACCTCAACCAATCAAATCATAACCTGCTAAACAAAATAAAGAGGGACTAAGAGTGTTATCAATGGGCAACAAATAGGGGCAAAATGGCATTAGTCATCCACACAGGGTCAACAAAGCCATTAGGCAGGATCCCAAATATCCCCCATCATTCTTCCAATTAAGTCGTCAAAATGGGGCAGATGGTTGTGACACTATCGGGGTGCCATGCTGCCCTCGTGCCCACATCTTGTACCGTCTCACAGCCATCCATCACTGGAGGAGCTCTAATTAGCTTGTTATTCTGCCATGCAAACTGTTCTAAGCTTGTGAAAAGGCCTCCTCGTGTTTTGAATGACAGGGAAAGCATTGGGAGAGGGCAAATGGGAGGAGGCGAGGAAAGCCAATCACTATGTGCAGAATGGCATTTGAATAGCCTTTTCAGCACACTACAGCAGCAATTATATTCCCCCTGTAGACTTCCTGCCGGGATATTTTTCTTTGTTATTTCTTCATCAGAATGGTGCCATCAATTGACAAGTTAAACTTGACAGAATAAAAGCCTGTTTGAGAGAGGTCAAACGAGTCATTTCTTCATAACTGAATGTCATCATTGTAGCAATGAAGTGACATTTAGTTCAGGCAAAGGCTGACAATGTAAACACTTATTGGGTTATAAAAGCAAGTGGTATTATTGACCAACTGACCAACTGTCTTTCGTGTAAGTAATATACAGTTATACATAATCTTCCTTACTAAGGCAGAAAGCAGAAACTGATTCATGAAGAGAAAGTAGTAAAGAAGGTTACCCTTTAAAATGTACCTTTCTTTTGTAGGGTTTCACTCTCTTTATGCACAAACTGAGAGATTTACCACTACATCTTAAGTAGGAGTGCCATATATTTTTGTTCTCAGGACAGTTTTAGGCTACTCCGAATTGCCATATTTTTCATTAAAAAGAAAGAAAGCAATTTAAAGTTGGGGTGTGCCTGTAAGTTCACAGATTTTCAACATACAGTAATAGTCCGCATAGTATATGTTGCCTACTATTCTGCACATGGTATCTATTGCATGCGTCTGTCCTTTAAGAGGTATCCCTCTGCAGTTGCTCTTCCTGAGGTTTCTTCAATTTTTTTTTTACCTGTTAAAGGGTTTTTTCATTATCTGTTTTGAGGGTATAAGGAAAGATGGTGTTGTATGCTGTAGAGACTGTTAAGCCCTTGAGACAAGTCTTTTGGGAAATTGGGCTTTATAAATAAAATTTGACTTGATGACTTGAGCATATATAAATATATATATATATATATATATATATATATATATATATATATATATATATATATATATATAGAATGAGTGTAAAGAAAATAATGTATTTAAGAGATACATAAACTAAAGTATGTTGTATGTAGGTTGTGTAAAACACAAGTTCCTCCATCATTCTAATTAGTGATATAAAGAGGCAGTGTTATGTTGCCAATAAGTGAGTCACTTAGCTGGAGGCTGCTTGGTTTTTTAGCCTACTGGCAAATCTGCACCACGAAAACTCATGCTGCATCATCTGTTAGTTATTCTCATTGCATGGTAACCATGGGTGTACAAACAACAATCACCCAGATTACTTTTCTATCTAAACCTAATGTTTGTGAGGTAACATCCAAAAAAAAAACATATTGATATTCATTGAATATTGACATTGTAGGGGAAATCACCGGATAAAGTATGTTGCACAGATTCCAGCAATATGAGTATGACAAATATGCATTTTTTTGACTGAGTTATGACTCTGAGAAGAAGTGCTTTGGTATTTGACATAAATTACATCAATTCAGTTCACATGTCAAGTTTACAGGCTAGCAGGGCATATGGTGTAACATTTATATTCCTTTTTAAACTTATAGACTCACTCTCTTACTCATGGAGCAACTACTGCACAGACAAAATGAGGTTCTGCACTTTAGCTGTTTTGCTGTTAGTGTAAAACTTACACAGTGTTTTAAGAAAATTACACCTTTAAATAGCAAAACAACTTTTTACGTAGTAGAGTTAATATCAAAAACCCAAATTCTCATCTGGAAAAAAGAAAAAGAGTGTAGTTGCTGCTTTGTAGCTTGAAAGGCAATTCTTGTACTATGTAACTGTTTAACAATGGTATACATGTGTTGGGAGGAGAAAATATATTCAAAATACAGTACATCTTCAGCAGGCTCAGTTAGGTTCACTTTACAGTCAGAAACAGCTGATATTTAAATGATGAGCCCATACACTTTTTTTCCATTAATCCTAAATATAGCAATTATATGGGCTAATGCATTTGGACCAAAAAGATATAAGACATTTATCACATTGTTGTTTAACGATACTCCACCCATCCCCCACCCCCACAACCCTTCAGTTGGAATCCTTCCTCATTTCCTCTCACCTTATCATCTTATGGTTGCCCCATGAAGCTAATTTTTCTTCTAGCTTTCATTATCTCCCTCTGTTTCCCTTGGACTCAAACCCCTGCCAAAAAATCAATCTCCTGTTCTAAGCCCTACTGTTCTATGCATGTTTTTAGAGCTCCTGTGGGTCAGCAAGCAATCCCAAAAGAGGATCTCTGTCTTTATCCCCCAGTGAGTGGGTTACGTATGGAGCTATGATAACATCAAATTACTATGACCTGAAATTTACAGCACCTGCCAATTGGGACATAATATCTTTCTTCATTTACATCCATCAGACACGTGTTGTTAGAGTTTATTGTTATCATTTTTATATACTGTTGGGTGCTTTAATTTACTGTGGAACAAAGTACTGTATTATCAAGACTCATTGCAGGTTTTTAAAATCTCATCTTCAAGGTAACTTGTAACTACAGCTGTCATATAGATGTAGTTCAATTTTGTCCTAGTAACATAATATTAAAATACTCAACTTAAATACCAGTACATTAAAACTGTACTCCATCCATCCATCTCTCCATCCATCCCTTTTTCTGCCACTTATCCAAAGTTGGGTTGTGGTAGCAGCAGATTTAAGCAAGGTAGTCCAGTCATTCCTCTCTCCAGCAACATATTTCAGCTGCTCCTGGGGGATCTCAAGGTGTTCACAGGCCAGAAGGGATATATTGTTGCTCCAAACTGTTCTGGGTCTACCTCATGGTCTTTTACCAGTTTGACATGCTCAGAAAAAGTTCTAAAGGAAGGCTTCCAGGAGGCATCTTTATGACATGCCTGAACCACCTCAACTGGATCCTTTCAACACAAGGACCAGTGGCTTTACTCTGAGCTCCACCCAGATCTCAGAGGTCCTTATCCTATCTCTAATGTTGAGTCTAGCCGCCCTTCAGAAGAAACTTATTTTGGCCATCTGTATTTATGAAATTGAAATTTATCCTGGCTGAGCTGTAAAAAGTTTTGTTACATCCCAACATTAATAAGTTGGCCCTGTGTCATCAGTAGCTATATCCACATAAAGTTGCATGATATCAACATAACTATGGAAAGGGAACCCGTATGTCCTGATAACATAATCAAGGGCTAACATGTATAGTTTAAAAAGAAGTGACCCTAAAAATTGATATCTGGGAAATCCCACGGGTTATTTGGGAGGTTTGAAGTTGCAGTTAGGTTCATAAATATTTGGACGGTGACATAACTTTTGCAATTTTGCCTCTGTACACAACCACAACAGATTTGACAAGAACGACTCAAGATGTGATTTAAGTGTAGACTTTCAGCTTTAATTTTAGAGATTCACCAAATATTTTACATTACCCATTTAGTAATCATAGCTTTTTTATACATAGTACTTCATTTTCAAGGGGTTAGAAATAGTTGGACAATTGACAATTTATCAATTTCATGGTCAGGTGTGACCTGTTCCCTCGTTGTTTCATGAAAAATGAAGCAGATAAAAGGTCTAGAGTTGATTCTCAGTGTTGAATTTGCATTCAGTAGCTTTTCATGGGAACTTTTAATGTGTTCAAATGAGGTGTTGTAACAAAACAAACCTATCAGAAAGATGCAGAAATGTTAGGAGTAGCCAAATGACCATTTTGGTAGATTCTTAAAAGGAAAGAATGCACTGATGAGCTCAGCAACACCAAAAGGCCTTGAAGACCATGGAAGATGATCACAGAATTCTTTCTTTGGTGAAGAAAAACCCTTTACAACATCTAGTCAGGTCAAGAACACTTAAGGAGGCAGTTGTATCAGTGTCAAAGTCTACAATCAAGCGACGCCTTCATGAATGTAAAACGGGGGTTTGCCACAATGTGAAACCACTGGTAACACTCAAGAACAGAAAAGCCAGATTAGACTTTACCTGAAAACATCTAAAAAAAGGCTGCTAACTTCTGGAACAAGATTCTCTGGACAGATGAAAACAAGATTAACTTGCACCAGAATGATGGGAAGACAGAGCAGGATGAATCCTGAAGTGTAAAGTCCTCTACTATCTGCTCAGATTCAGCCAAATGCTGCAAAACTGATAAGATGGTGCATCACAATACAGATGGATAATGACCCAAAACATACTGCAAAAGCAACCGAAGTGCTACTCAAGGCAAATAAAAGCATATTCTTCATTGGCCATGTCAGCCATCTGACCTCAACCCAACTGAGAGAATTTTTCATAATGAAGAAAAAACTAAGGGCAGAAAGACCTATAGACAAGCAGCAACTGAAGGCAGCTGAAGCTAAGATCTGACAAAGCATCTCAAGGAAAGAAAACTCAGAATTTTTTCATGTCCATGGGTTCTAGACTTCAGGCAATCATAGGCTACAAGGGACTTTCATCCAAGTATCGAAAAAGATAATTTTGTTTATAATCATGTTGATTTCTGGAATTGCTTCTGAGCCCCTGAGAATGAGCAACGTAATATAAAAATGGAAGCAATTCCTAAATGGTTAATGAAAAATTATTGTGAAACCCCTTGAATGAAAGCTGCAAGTCTACAGCAAATCATATCTTGACTAATTCAAAAGTTGTGTCACTGCCCAAATATTTATGAACCTAACTGTGTTATCAGTTTGAACAAAGAACTCTCTGCCAGAAAGTTGAGAGGAAAACTCTGTTCCCAACAGCCCAATGTGATCCTCTGGTCTATTTAAAAGAATAATGTATCAAAAGCAGCACTCAGATCAAGTAGCACATACACTGAAGTTTTATTGGCTTCTGAATTATTGGTAAATAACTCACTGACTTTGCTAACTGCCAAGACAGTAGACAAAGGTTGTTCAAAGTAGTATAGATATATAATAACATGCCCTTTGTATAACTTTGAAAAAACAAAGTTGAAAAGTGATTCATAAAAAGAATAAAAAAGCTGAGCGTATAATAGTCAGTACAGTAGGACAGTCAATAGACATTAATAAATCAGATACAGATACAGATATAATCACTCAAATCTAACCCTAACCAGAGATTGTACATATGATTAATTAGGATTAGGGTTAGACAAAACTAGACAAGAATAATGAAAAAAAATAAATAAATAAAAATCTGTTAATAAGATAATCAACAATTTTTCAAATGACTTTCATTTCATACTGTTTCTACGGCCCTAACGCCAATGCTACATTTCCTCTGCAAATAAGCCTTCTCATTATCTTGATTCTGCCTGTGAATTTATGAAGCAGATCAGTTTTGGTTATGACATGACTGCTGCACATTAAATGCATTTTCATGGTCAATGACTTGAAATGTGTTTTTGCTATCAATTACATTAATTCATTCAGTTTTAAGTATCATGGTAAATCCTAGCCTATCATAATTTTTAAAATGTATTCTGTACAGTGCAATATACAGGTTTTAAATTTGGGGAAAAAAATTGGTTGATACCTTTTATTGGCAGGGTACAGGTATCAGAATCTGTACCAAGAGTAAATTTTACTCAAAATTCTAATCAATTTTACTTTTTCTCACATAAATTTAACAGCTGGAAATTTTTTTGCAGTCTGTGTTTATTCACCCTACACAGCCAATTTACCAAATTTACGGAAATTAATTGTAAGTTATCTTGCAACCAGAACGAATGAATTTGTGTCCACTCACAGCCACTTACATGTTAACTTTGAATTATGTAATTGTAATATGAGAACCAGTAGCAATGGAAGATGGACTACAATCATGATTAGAAATGACTGAATGATTGCAGTGCATTCTACGTGCAAAGTGATGACAACAGTGGCCCACAAGCAAGCAGGCTATCAAGAAGACTAGCACAAAAAACACCAGGCTGTCAAGGTAAAGGGGGATGACAATAGTCAAAGTCCAAGAAACAGTCAGGAGTTCAAAAGCAGGCAGGTCAAACAGACTAGAACAAGGCTAGAACTCTGCAGCTAGTGTGGCATGATAGACAATCTGGCCACAGGTAAATGAAAATGGAAAAGTATACAGTATATGCAGTTGGGTGGGTGAGGCCAGGAAGAGGGATTGCCCATGGACAAGTGGTAAGAACACTGAGTTGCAGTGACTGAGGGCTTTGTAGAAATGCAAGGCCAGGGGAGGTAGGAATGTGGCTGAAGGGGACAGGGGTTAGAATGTGCAAAATAAACAGGACCTGGGCAGGACTTGATGCCAAATAATTGCTAAGTAAGGAAGCCGAATCAGGGACCCATCTAACCTTGACCGGTGTTAATCTAACCCACTTTGAAAAACTGAGAGATTTTAACATATACCAGTAGAACATTTTTATAGAAAATAAATAAATAGATTTAAAAAAATCTTTATATGTCAAAAAGTATAGATGGAGCAAAATTTAGATAATTCAGTAATATGCCCCCTTTAAAATGATCCAAACCTTGATGTTGCTGATGATATGCTTTTAAAAGTAAAGAGTACTACTTTATTTGCTTTTGCATGGAGGTACATATTTAATTAAACCATTTATTGGTACAGCAGTAAGGAAACTACTTCACACTTAATTTGTTTACACCCCACATTGTAGTCAGACCTCTTGTTCCTGGACATTTTTATTGATATGCAAGCCAAACATTCTGCTCAAGGTTATCAGGAGTGAGAAAGGGCAAGGATAACAGTAGCTAATACTTCACAAGGATAACAGCATGTCTACTGGGAGAGCCTAGCTCTTGTAGTGTTGTAATTTAAATTTTTTTTAAAACAATACCAAATGACAAATTTTTAAAAATATGAATTGGATCATGACTTAAGATAGTATACACACTGCCAAAGAACAATTTCTTTCTTAAGTTGTTACAGCATATTATTCAATTTTTCAATTTTCAATTTTCACATAAATACAAAATGTAAAATGTCAGAGCAAACAATCCATCTGAGAAAAAGAAATAAGTGAATTTCACTCCAAAGGCAGGAAGGGCCATCTTTTTTCAAAAACAACCAATATCAACAATGATGTATGGATACAGTCAAATGCTGATTGTCTCCCTCTTCCTACATGACCACTTATCAATATGAGCTAGATCATCAAATCGCTCCCTCGCTATTTTCTCAGGCCTTTAGTCAATAGTCTCTCCAATTAACATACAGTTACCCTGACCGGTATTAATCACCTGAGACCAAGGGCAGTGAAGTTTGTAAAAGGTCATATATGTACATGGAGATTAACAGTGAAAGGGCATTGATAAGCTAGAGGGAAGGTTAATGCACTGGATGCGTTGTAGGGTGTTGTGCCTGCCAAATGCATAGCAGGTAGAATGTGTTGTTAACTAGGGTGATGTTGCCTTTGACAGTGTTGTCAAAGAGCAAAACCAACTAGAATCTTTTCTTTAAAAAATTTGGTGGGATTGTTGGATGCTGAATTGCAGTGCTTGAATTGCTGGGAGTTGGACTGCTGGAAAAGTGAGTTCAGAAGCAATTGGTTGGGGATAAGTTTTAAGGATTAGTCAGGGTGTTATGAAAACTCTGGAATGTAATAAAATAATGTAAATATTTATTTACCCTCCCTAGATTGTGCTGTGTATACATTGAAGAAGATGGAAGCCTTAACACTGAAGTCTGTTGGAAACCCACACACACTGACAAGTACCTGCTTTTTGACTAGCATCACACACTGAAACACAAACCCAGTGTCATCAGAACACTACAACACTGAGCACTGAAGGTTCTATCAAAGGCAGAGGGAAAACAGAAGGAACTGACACACATAAAAGGAGCACTCAAAACCTGTGGCTACCCAAACTGGGCTTTTATTGAATCTGCAAAAGGCACCACTGTGGCCATGTTTAACAAGGGTTGTTAAAGCCATGTTTAGTGACCCTCAGAACCATTCCCCAAAGGTTCATCCCCACCTAACATCCTGTTCTATTCTATATCTATCTCAGTTGGTTTCAACTTTGACTTTTAACAGTTGTAGTCACTTTAGATGTACTTTTTTTTACTTTTTGAAGGTGGAGTTCAAATATATTATAATTTTTCATTAAATGGCTTATCCTGTATGTAGGATAAGCCTAAACGGCACGAGAAAACAATATGATACAGAACATTAAGCAGATCAGACAATTTTAAACACCTAATATAACTATACCCAATTCCATTATTATCCAGTATGCACATATAAGCACCGATTTGTTTGTGAAATAAACAGATTAGTAGCTTTGTGTTACACACCTGGCATACTCATGAGTTACGAGATGTGAGTTTTGGGTAGTCAACCAAAAGTATCTGAAGGTTCAGTTGGTTCCAGGCAATATATGCCAATAACAGGCAATTACCTGGACATCCCAGGTGGTTACTATGACATTCCCAGGTGGTCGCTTGTTGCTAGGGTAATAACAGTCAGTTTCTTAGGTCTCTAGCTACTAACGCATTTCTATGTGGTTGCCAGTTGGTTGTTGTGGTGTTCTTAATGGTTTCTGTGTTGGTGACAGGTGGTTGATTGTGCTCTCCATTTGGCCATTATAGCATTTTTAAGGTGGTTAGATGGTTGCTATGGTGTTCCAAATACTATGTGCAACAACTAACAATTAGTAGGGTATTCCAGGTGGTTGCCATGGCATTTCTTGGGTTTGTATAAGAGTGCTCTGGGTAGTTGCTAGAGTTTTCCTGAGGTGTTGCTCTCTCTCTTTCTCACTATGTACTTGTGTGTATAAGAATGAAAAAGAAGCCTCTGCTATATAGGCTGTGCAAGTTGAAGCACAGCAAGTTAGGGCATGTGTAACAGAAATGTGTGATACATGTGACTGAAAGTTTAAAACAAGTTTGTTTAAAGTTCAGTGACTCACTGAATTTACTCAAACGAAACTATGGTGCTCATGCTCAGAGCATGGATGGAAAGGGTTACCTGTGGTAAAAAGTTCCCATTAAATGGAAAGGTGTTCTCAGACTTTTGGACCTGACGGCATATCAGGTAGGCAGGATACATACACAACACTTATCAATTTATTGTTGGTTTTGGTATTTTTAATGGTATTTGTTATTGAGGAATATATAGAATTTCATTAGCCTATAAACAACAGGCCATATAATGAATCTACTTTTTTTCTCCCAGTATAACTGCTGACCTTGTGTTTCTCCTCCTCAGTTGTGTTTGTCCATTTTTTCACCTTCTACATGTTTTGTAGACCACATTAGAGTTTATGTTCTGTTTTTTTGAGTATTGAGTGTAATTGCTGGGTGTGCCATGTGGACAGCACTTGCAGTACTGGCCATTTTGACATCAGTCAAAATCTGAGCTTCCACAAGAAGTCAGATTTGCCTCTAGGTGACATTTTAGAGCACTAGTTTCCTAAAAGGAACTCCGAAAACGATTTTTTTTTTTCAGATTAAAAACAAACAAACAAACAAACAAAAAAAAAACAGACAACTGTTCAACAAGGGAATAGTTGTCTGTTTATCAGTCCTCCATCCAGCTCTAATTACACAGCAAACATATTTTATTCTATGATCATGTAATAAAGTCTTGAAATGCAAATGACACACTTGAGACTAAAATTTATTAAGAAACTGTGAAAATATTGTAAACATAATGGTTAGCCAATGTTCACATCTAAGTACAAAACTATTCATATTGACAGATACACATGTACACACATACACGCACAAAAACACACACCCACATACATGTCTACATACACACACCCATACACACTCTTCTGTCTTATCTCCTGTAGCAGGCTTTTGACAAGACGAATCATGATTTAGGCCTTGATCTTCACAGTCCATGGAGACGCTGTGCTTGATTACTGTGGGTGCCTGCTAGATCGATGAGCCATCAATTAAAGTAATAATGTGTAGCATGCTGCGGCTAACCTTATTGTTGCCTCCATGATGGCTCCCTGGCAAAAAAAGAATCCAGTCTATATAGGGCGAGACAAAGGGATCTATAAAGGGAAAAAAAATCACCCATAACTCAGTATGAGGATATTTGCTGATGAAAACAGTCTAATTAATCAGAATTAATAGTTACCCTATTGGTAAGATGTAGAATAGAATATGCAAATAATTTAAAATACACAAGGATTTCACATGATACCATAGAGCTAGACCAGAAAAACTAAGCCATGATGACTTAGTGATTCATTTCTATGTCACACCTGAGAGGGAGAGAGTATGGCAACTGGCTACAAGGGACAAAATGATGGAAGTATTTGAAGCTGCAAAGGCAGCAGTCGCAGTAATAGCAAAGTGAATTATATTCATGAAAAAGTCAAGGGGAAGCAAGAGGGAGGCCCAAGTTCCAGGTCTTACAGTACCTCCTTAGTAATTACCATTGGGAAGGCATTAAACATAAATGCATCATTATGTTAACAATTAATACCGTTAAGTCAGCCCTCCTGCTGTGGCTATGATGTTTAATGGGGGTTCGGAAATGGGGGGTGTGGGGTGTGAAGGGGCTGTGGTGGGTTCATTTTCTCTGTGACTGTGTTGTTTTCACACACATTCATGAGCATACATGTGTAGAAGTTAGTGTCATGGAACAGGGAGTGATACCAGATTTAAATGTAATTTTCAGTCAACAAACCCTGGAAAAAGGGTCAAACTAGTAAAGCTGGAGAACATCATTAACCTCCTTTTGTTTGCATCCTCCCCTTTTTCACCCATTCCTTTTATCACCACTGAATCTCTCTGTCTCCAAATCCCCCCACTCATCTGTTGGAAGAAGAAACAGATGGAAATGGAGCTCTTTTAATGAAAAAATGTGCATTATATAATGAAAAAAAATTAAAAATAAAAATCTTTCAAATTGATGTTTATTTTCTTTCTGCCTGAACCTGTCTTCATTCTTTTGTAGGAAAGATTACATATCAAGGTTTCTTTAACTGCTGTTCCCCTTGGTCAGTTCAGGACAAGCAACTGCATGGGTCATCAAGGAAAAGTGAATGACCTACTCATTGTTACTGTCTGTATTACTGCATTTGGCAGTGTGCCTTTATTCATATCCTACATCTATGCTCCCCTGTCTTCAAAGAACAAGTTTACATTTGCTTTCTCAGAAACAAAGCCAGAGCAGTTCCCACATTGTCAGAGACTGGCTATATGGAATCTCTTTTCTCTATGAACAATTCAGTGATAGTCTCCATTTACAATAACAGAAGAGAGACAGGGTGTTAGGCTCCAGAGAGATACAAAACAGGGGGATGTGTGCAAGGATGTGACCACAACAAATGTTGCTGCAGTTTGTGACACTGCATTGTAATGTTTTATATTAACCATAACAAAAATTTGAAAAAAAAAAAAATAAATAATAAATTAATTTAATAAATATATATATATAAATATAACCTTGCACAGGAAAGCAAGACACATTGTTAATTTTGGTTGTTTCATGGGATGGGAATTGTTAATATTAAGAGAAACATACCATAGAACATACATAAATGTTGTCTCTTAATGTTATCAGCAGTTCTGAAGAATTGTTTTGTCTTAGCTATATGGTATAAAAATTTATTTTGTTAGGACTTCAAAGGTTATACTATTAAAAAAAATTCTAGTTGGTCCCAGCACTAATCACTAGCACTAGCTAATCTGCTGCTTTCAGTACTTTCAGTACTTTCAGTAGCGAGCTGCCAGCAAATGGAATACAATCACTGAATAATTCAGTTTACTGATGTGGTCATTTGTCTGATGAAACAATGTCAAAAGGATATGATTCATCCCTGAACCTATTAGAGGACTGTATTTTTTGTTTGTCCTCTGACATCAAAGCAGCATTATGAGGTTGGATAGATGAAAGAACCTAAAGAAGTTGCAGAAAGTTTTTTGATGTAAAAGATATATATATCTATAAACCACAAGGCAATACATTTTTACACTAAAAATTAAATGAAGAAAAAAAAAAAATTTATACAATGAATGCAGCGCTCATGCTGTGCATTTATTTCTTGCATTTATTTATTCACAGGCAGCAACATTGCCCTGTCCTGGCACCTCAGGTGGCACTGTAGTTCCATTATTCATTTCCCATTTAAGTAGCTATTTAAGCAACTCCCATGAAATCCAGGTCTGTCAAGCACAAAGGGAATGAACACAATGAGGTTGTTAACAAAAAAAAAGAATTTGCAGAGTCAAAGCTATAAACAAAAGCTTGTAATGAGATATGTGCTTTGAGCTTTTCACTGTCTCATCTGGAGGTTTGTTCTTGTTGGAATCGTCTGAGTACAGGAAGCACTGATTGCTCTGAGACAAAAACAAATACATGCTTTTATGGCTTGGACATTAATTTGAATCCATGCTTTCCTTCTGCAATGTCCTAGGGCAAAGGCAGGATATGTAATGAGATATCTTGTATCCTTTTACTGGGGGCCAATGAAGGCAATCTCTGCATGTGTTTGAGGTAGTAGAGAGGTATGAAAAGCTTTCATTCAACAAATATGTCACTTTAACCACCAGAAATCGAGACCAGTCTATGTGGATTCCTTCATAAACCTACAAATTGAAACATGGCAGAAAGAATGTAAGTGCATGCGTGTACACACATGCTGCACACATATTATCAACTGCATCGTTGCACACACAGAAATATTGTTTTACTTGCTCCCTGTGTCTTTCACTACCTTAATTGCATCATATACATTTTTTGCTCATAAAATCCATCTAATCACTGACTAAGAAAGATTCAGTATTGCCTGTCTGCATTAGTTCTTTGAAAATGTGTTTACAGGATATTATAAGGATAATGTTCAAATTTCCTGTATGCACAGCCAATTAATCCCTGGTAGAACTGTCTCAGAGAAAATAAATCTAATGCAAATAATAGGAAGAATGCAGCCTACTACAAAACGCTTGGGACAAATATGGACATGATGACTGTCAAATAAAAAAAGGAGGTAGAGCAAACAAATATCATTATATAAAGTTCTACGTTGTAACATAACATTTTGACCAAAGATATGTGCTTAAGATGTTCATGGCATGAGGAGCCAGAATTAAACTTTTCATGATGTTTTTACTAGATGCTTTATCAGTGTTCAAAGTTAATTCCAGAACTAAAAGGAAAGATTTAAACATGATGAATAGCTTAACTTCTTTCATTAGCCAGCCAAAACTGTCTTCAAATTTTTTTTCAACAATTATCTGTCTTTCAAAGTCTCTTGCTGAAGTTAAAGATGGATGAAAAGCACATTTTCAGTTTGAGCATTTTTTTAAATTGAAGAAATAATTGATTTGGATAATTGCTTTAAAATTCTGACGGTTTAATCTTTGAGGTTTTGTGTTTAAGTTATTGAAATTATGGGTCCAGACCAACCTTATAAACAGTTAACAACGTAGATGAAAATGTCACTTATCTGTCTGACTTCATAGGGATCAAGGTATAACACTCAAACGTTTAATCACAAACTTCTCACAATGCAACAGATTGAGTCGTTTCAGAATATCCCAGTTTTCTCTCCAAATTCATTTCCTCTCTCTCCTATCTAATAAGGACAAAAATACCTATAACCCCCCCCCCAAAAAAAATATAAATAAATAAATAAAACACAGGTTCTTTTTTTCAATTATAGGTCCATCAGAGTTGTAAATGAAAGTTTTTGAGACACCATGGTTAGATTTCTCTTCAAGGGTCAAAAGATGTCCCCATAGGGTTCTAGAATTAAGGTTTTTATGAGGTGTTGTTGGTTGTTTTCTGAATATTCACCATCAACATGTAATTTTTTTTTGCAGATACCAGACCTAATCTTAACATTAATACCACATTTTAGGACCTTACCCATTTCTTTGTAAAGCACAATCATGCCATAACTGTAAACCTTGGTGTTGCTTTACGTAAATCTTAATAATGTTTAAAGAAGATATTTAAAGGTTCTTTATGGATGTCCGAGGCATACAGTTTCAAATTAATATTTCTTTTATGTCTTTTTAAAATAAAAATAGCAGGCTCCCCTGCCACATCTAAAATACATCTACAGACAGTTCAAAATTTACCTTTTTTGGATGTCTTTCTCAGACCAATTTTTGACATGATTGTTGCACAACATTTGAAAAAGGTTTCTTTTTTGTTTGTTTTTTTTTTTTTTTACAGTTATAAGAATAAGAAGCTATCTAAATTTTGCTACACTCTAAATGTAAGTAATAACATGAACGTCCATGAACAGTGGTGCCTATAGGTCAGAAAGCAAGGCTTTGACCAGACAGGTGTCAGTTCGTTCACTAGCCCCTGGATGGGAAAGTGAAAGAGCAGCCATTGATCCTCCTTTGTTATTCAAACTCCGGTGTTTTAGGGGCTTCATGTGCATCCACAGGGCAAGTTGATGGGTCCCAGTCTGTGGCTGTAACCTACACAAGTCAGTCAGTGGTCTCAGTTTAAATGGAATTTTATAAGTAAATTATCTTTAGATTCAGATAATGCAAAGGGTACAAGGGAGAAAACTGGCTAAAACAAGCAGCAGAATCATTCTGCTGCATTCATTTATCTTCAACATAGTTGGCTATGAGATCAATGAATGGCTCCATTTTGAGGCATCTGCACAGTAATCCCAAACACCTTCACAAGATAAAGAGGAGTCTTGTAACAGTACATTGTGCCAAATCAGCCTTCTCTGTTACATCTCTCCCAAAGAAAAGCAATTGGACTGCTATTGTGTGTGAAATAAGCAATATAGTGGAGATAGTGGAGTAAAAACATATATGTCTCCACTAAAAGACAGAACTGTTTGTACATGAAACATTCACTAGATATAAAACACCTGTATTATTGGATTATATAGCAGGTACCTGCTTACTGTTGTACATAATTAAATACAAGTGTATATAGTCTTTTGTATTTTTTTGATTGGATTTAAGCCTCAGAGGAGCCAAAAACAAAGTAGTTCAGAAATTGATGCAAAAAGAAAAAAAAAGAAAAAAAAGACAATGTATTATTATAAATACTTATTTTGACATATTAATTTTAATGCTCTGTATGTGAATATCCACAGGTTAGCTACAACTAGAAATGCTATCTATGCTAACCACCTAACCTAACTTACTTAGAAAGAGCAATATTACATTTTTTGATGGGTTACTTTTTCAGTTACAATGGTTCCTCTTTTACCACTTGCCCTATTCACTGATACTAAGTTCCCTCAATACAATGTGAACTAACTTCTCATAACCTCGTGACATTTCACCAAATAACATCATATGATCTGTCATTAAATACTTTGGGAAGTCAAAACTTAAAGCACAGACAAATCAGGTTTTCTTTGACTCTGTGTGTGAATACATTATTTCAATTATATAGAAATAATATAGGAAAGCAATGTGACAAAGTTCACTGAAAACAAAATTAGTGCATAAATCAAGACTTACAGGGAACATTTGACTTATTTGTTGCTCCATCTTCCACTAAAGAGACAAAAAAGCAGCCGGCAAAGGCATTACATCTTTGTGTGGCAATAAGGGGAATAGTGATGTTAAGTTCAACAAAGATCTGATTCTTTTCAAGGGTCTGTGCTGTGGTATGAACGAAGGGAACAAAGTCATGCTTGAGAGCTGTTTTTATCCTTGTGACCAAATTTTATACTGCCTGCCCTAGATGCATGGTTCCTCTTGCCAAAACTATGTGACTTTGGTGCCTGGCCTTCACAGGGACAATTGTTGCTACCCTCTTGTCTTCACCACATCCTACACTAAATGCTTATTGGCTGGCATGGGAGGTAGAGACAGGGTTTTAAAATAACCAATCCATGATTAGTACAGTAAACAATCATTTTACGCAGAGCTTAAGATCAAATTACCACTTCCCCTGTCCATGAGTGAGAACTAGCCAGTCACAGGAGATAGACTTTTTTGGGGAAAAAAAAGAGCCAAACTCAAAAAACACATCAGCATATCAGTCTGTCAGGGACAGACATTTAAGTTTATTTGGCAACCTAACCAAAAAGAAAGCAAGAACAATTTCACACCCCTCCACACAACAGCAAGGGAAGGGACTTTTTTTTTCCCTGGGAGTTTGTCCTTAAGGTAGCAATACTGACACTAATTTGTATGGCTAATTTTAAGGAGGGTATTGGGTAAATTCCCCCAGGTATAGACTGTAGTCCAGTACTATATTCGTGTAGACATAACCTGGGTAAATAACACCAAAGGGTACCAGCAGCAGCTCGTTGCCATCTATACACCATCACCAAGAAGTCTCTTTCTTTTAGTTAACGTTACAATTCCAACCTAAATATGTAAATTTTTGAGAAAAATCATGTATGAAACATTTGTCATCAAAAACTTCAAACTACCTCAAAAATAATTACTAACTTTTAATTACACTTATAAATATCAAGCCTTTTTAGAAAAATGTTTTTAATCAACAAAACTATTTACATAATATTTACATTATCATTGTACTCACAACAGTTAGTTTTGCATACAAAGATAAGATGTCGAGCATTTGGATTTCATTGCTGAATTCTAAGTGAGTGCTACTGATACAAATCCTGCTGTGTATTATCACGACAATCCATCCTGGGAACCACTGTTACTGAATTTGAGTTCTGAGGTAGAACAGGTACTATACCTGTAGAATCCTTGCCAGTTTTATTTTCCTTGTCTCTTTGTGTGCTGCTAAGTGAGCTGCTGCTATGTCAGATCTCAGCCTAATAGCCCCTAAAACAAAATCTCACAATCCTTGTTCGTATGAAATATATCACCTACCATAGTCATAGTCATATTTTGAAATACAAAAACAAATATTTAGTCAAAGTTACTTTTATTAGGAATAAATGTTTGACTATGTCTTCATGTTTAACCATTCTGACTTCATGGGGGAAATTGATCAAAATCTGAAATTGAATAATCTACTTAAACATCATAATCAATAAAAGTCATTGGCATAGGCTTAATTTGCTTTAACAATATGCAAGAAGAAGGAGGTTACATGCAACAGTGATTGCTTATTTTACTTATAGAGCTGCAAAGTGGGAAGGGCTGCTAATTCCAGAAGTGTTTTATCCCATTCTGTATTCCCATTTCAATTTTTATTCAACATAGTAACTGAAAACTCTCTGAGGTGATATCATGTTCCGATAAGCTTATGTTCTATTAAACCTAAAAATCATGTTTTGTTCATCATATTGGCATGGTGGACAGGTCCACAGAATATAATACCCATGAGCCACTGCGTCTTTGGAGAAGAGGCTTGTCAGATACCTCAGTCAGACTGGTAGTGAACTCAAAATGTTTCATTGTTGCAGCTGAAAATATAATACATTGACATAATTACTCACTTCACCAAAATTGACCCAGAATTTAAAATCAAATTATTTAAGCTATAGATTGTGTTTTTCACCCCCATTAAAGGCGTATCTAACAGAATTCTAATCTCTGTAATGAATGATTCTTGGTAAAAATGCATCATGAGAAACAGTGTCAATGTATTACTCAAAGTTTTGATGTCCACATGCCTGTACCTTTTTTATCTTATGAACTGGCGATTTAAATGGTTTCATGTCGATGCAAGCAATCAAGGGCTCCAAGTGTGAGTCATGTAACATTGTCTATGTGAAAAATGAATGGGAGCTTTACCTGCAGAATCAAAAGGACCCTATGTTTTCTTCCCTTTCTGCAGCTCTGTAAGAACAAGTACTATAGAAATGATGATTGAGGATGAAAAACAGTATACGCTGACTATCAGGAGATAAAAAAATAGCCTATGTGTCATACAATCTGTAGTCTTTTATCATAACTTAACAAAATTCCCATCCAACATCATCTAATACCACACACCTCAGTCATCCACACACAAGCCCTAACGATTGACTATACTGAATGCTAGATTTCATTGTTGTAAGCATTTTGCCTTTTGTTAAAATAGATTATTTATTCTCCTTCAACCTGCATCTACATCTGTTTTGTAATAGCTACAGATCCAGATTGTGACAAAATTCTTGTCCATCTGTTGGTCTGAAAAATGTGTAGCTTATTTTTGCTAATTTGTTCTACAAATTGGATTGTTTTTTTTGTTTTGTTTTGTTTGTTTTTTTCTTTTTGTCTTTTTCTCAGTGTTTGTAAGTTGGAAATCAAGGTAAAGTAAGAGCTGTCAGACTGGTGTTATAAAAATCTACCATGTTACAGTCTGATGTTCGAATGTCAGGTCTATTTGCATTATCTCTTTGGATTTTGTCTTTTTTCTGTTATTTTAATAATGTTGCATTGAACAGAGCTCATGGTTTTGGGAGCACATCCTTGGTTCAAGGTGAGCTGTCAAATTCAGCTATTTTCCCCTTGGACTTTGGTACTTTATTTCCCAAAAAACTAAGACATACCTGATCCAGAGCTTTCCATCTTTGTTTGCAGATACACCTTGCCTTACCCACATAATAAAGTCAGTTTTTTATATATTGAGCTAAATCATCATATGTAAGTTTGTGAGGGCAATGGTGGCCTACCACAAATGATTAGTTGGGCATGGCCAAGTGCGTCCTTGCAGAAACTTTTCAACTGTTATGTCACCACTGCTCCTCTGCTGGCTGGCCCACACTTTGACCAGTCATTTAAGCTTTAGGTGGATCTAAGCCATGTAAGTTTAGAGGCAGTCCTCATGAAAGGTTACAACCTGGTGATAGACAGGCAGACATCCCACCCCTCCCGGAGGTTCTGGGAGTCTCCCTCATATTAATAGTGGCTTCCTCATACCCATAAATCATATACAACATCCTGGAATTTGATTTTTTTTTGAGAGCGAGTAAGTTAGAAGGAGAGAGAGAGAGAAAGAGACCATGAGATCATCAAAAAAAAAGAGACACTAATGGAGATTGTTTGTAGTGGTTTTTCCAGTCTGGTACTACCTTCCATTATACCCTAATTTATGCTAATAGAGTTAGAGGACACGGACATGGCCATGTTGATCACCAGTAATATTAAACAGTTGGGTCCTGACAGTTATTATGACCTTATCTCCTTAGGAAAGAAGACAATTGTCTCTATAGCAATAGATTTGGTTCTTTTTGAGCATGCCTTGGGTGAATTAATGCCACAGCACATAATGACATTTGGTCAGTAATATAAATCAAGCAACTCAGACAAGTAATCAGATGCAGTTATGATTATTGTTCCTCTGACTGAATTCATAACCACTTGAGCAAGGACTGGGGAATTGTGGGAGGTAATCTCTGCCTGAATAACAATAACTTCTATTAACACTGACAGGAAACAATGTATCATTGGATTCATTTTACTATAATCATGATCTTACATAATAAGTGCAATGGAGGGTGGTATATTCATTAGAATAACAATACCTCCATCACATGCTGAATGCATGCATCCATAAGCAAGACTAGGAAAACCTACTGAATACAGAGGAGACGTTGCATCCTGCTGCACAGTGGTCCCCAGGAGTGCTGCAAAACTTATTATGGTTCATTTATTTTATATTTTTACTAAAGTTTCAACACACAAAAACATCAGCTTCATTTGCATTTACTATGTCATATGTCATATGTCATATGATAAAATTATATATAAATCAAAATCACTGTATTATAAATATCTATTGAATATGTAGTTATGCTGCAGCAAAATACATGAGAACTCCTGGTTGGTAGTTGTCATAGTAACAAAACATGCTTTCCGTCTCAGCAAAAGCTCAACAGTAAGTATAGTGACCACCAGAGCAGTGATGGAAAGATTTGGCTTAGAAAATAGAGCTCAAAGAAAAACTTCTTTAATGGACAGGTTTTATCTGTTTTTAAGGATGGATTACATTCACTGTGGTATTGCACTTTCCCAACATCATACACAAAGCGGCCACAACATTAAAACCAGTTTCCAGTTTTACTTTTTTGGGTTTTTTTTTTTATTTTGTTTTTTGCTTGTCCTAAATACACATTAGATATAAGCTAATTAACATTTTGAAGATATAAAAGAAATACCTGTAACATATTACCATATATAATTGTTTTCATTGTTTAAGTTAACTTAAATATTTATCTATAAATCTGCAGAGTATTAACAAGAAAGGACTTACAGTGAAGGTATATAAGAGGGTATCTTGCATTTTTTGTCAACAACAGCTGGTCTGATTATGAAGAATCATCAACAAATCCTCCAAAATAAACAACAAATGACATCATTTGTCACTGCCTTCCAAAGCACATACAAGTGCTTTCCAATCTGATGACCCTATCAGCAAAATAACATTGGTAGTCAATAACTTTACATTTTGTAGTAGCAATTAATGCTTCATATAACTACTTTCTAATCTACATTATCTAACCAAAGGTTTACTTCGGTATTGAAATTAAAAACAATAAATAAATTATAATTAAAAAAAAAAAACAACTATGTAGTTAAGGTCAAGAAATGACTGCTGTCATGAAAGACAAATGTTGTCAGTCAGTGTAAAGATAGATCATACGAAGCATACGAAGGAACAACAGACATTGTTTTCTTGTGAAAAATTCTCTTTGGCACAGTACATCTCTATCTGTATTACAGTTTTATGGCTATAGAGGGTGTTTTCTAATCAACTGTGCTTCCTCATGTCCTTCTGTCTGTGACCCAGAAATCAACCAAGGCTTTCTTCTTCCTCTTTTATTGTACTTTGCAAGTTGATCATTGGCCATTCAAGGACAGTATCCAAATTTTTGTCACATTTGTGGCTATCATTATGCCTATAATATCCAACTTGATTCTGATTAGGACTGGCTTACTATACTTGTAAGTACTATACCTGTAGCTTTCAGAGTTATAATGTTTATGATATCAAATGTGTTGCAGATTGTAATTAAAGGACACCAAAGCTATCAGGAGGAGGATGGAAGACTATGTTACCCAAATTACTTTCTCCAACCTTCATGACAACCTTAGGCATAGGATCACCTCCATCAATAAAACAATACCACTTATCGCCAGAGAAAACCCTTTGAACATCAGTGTAAAACCCCCTCCCACCCTGTTGGGAGAAGATCCATAAAGCTTGAGATACAGTCATGGGTAGAAAATACACATTTGATTGAAACGTTCTCTAAAAAACATGCAAATACCTGTATGCATTGCGTAATAGCTTACCCTTAATCTCTAAGGGTCGTTTCTTATTTCCTTTATTTTTTTTTACTTATTGTATATATTCTTTATGCTATTTTAGCTTAAGAATAATTTTGGAGATATCTAATATTTTCTTATGGCAAAAAAATCACATGAAAAAAAACAAAAGCAACATTGAATGTATCCTGTATTGTGTGTGGAACCACAGTCTGACATATTGTATCGTATTCTTCTGTGCCATTGAGGTCAATTTTTGCCCAAAACCTATTTAAAACACATCAATGAACTGCATTTTTTCAATGAATACACACACTGCAGTTGGTTTTGGCTGCAGCTCTCTGCTGTAAATAATCACAAGAGCAACAAATTCATATTCATCTGCAGCTGAAAATTGTCCAGTACTGTTGCACTAATTCCGCCTTTCTGAGTAACATTTACCAGGACTACAGTGACCAGCTGTTTACTTAACCTTGTTAAAAAAACGAATCTATAGATTTGTGACTTCCTTTTAATGACTAGCATCTTTCAGTTGGAACTAATGGGTAAATGGGACAGGGTTGAAAATTTAGAAATTATTGAGGCATTACCTACACTTACATTTCTTTTATTTTTTCACTTTAATACGCTAGGGAGATTTAATTTGAAAGTTTTCAGGGTGCCCATAAAGTTGCTAGGTAGCCTTATCATTATTATCATTAGCAATACTATACTGCACATCCAATAAAATCACCCTGACTAAAAAAGATTTTGTCACATCTTCCAGATGGCTTGTCCGACCTTCCACTAACAGGCAATTTATCAGGTTGTGTACTTCTTGGACCAAAAACAAATGATTTACAGAAAGACAGATGTTGAGAATGAGTTGAGAATCAATCACATAGCCTCCAACCACCCGGGTGTGGGGTGTCTTATTGACTCTTATGACATCTCTAAGCTTTAGTGCATATACTAAGCATTACTGATGAGAAATGACTTAACATAAGACTGTAAACCTCTATGCATGAGCATTGCTGGGTCACAAACATAGGGTCACAGCTCAGGTAAACATTGAAAAATCCTCTTGAAAAGAGGAAATCCTTGTAATAACTCTCATGAGCTGTATTCCAGAACTGAAAGGCCAGGACAAAAGGTGTTTTTTTTACTGATTTCACTTAAAGGGAACCAGTCAGCAAAGGTAGTACCTGGACTAAAACCTAATTATCAGCCATAACAAACAGCTTTCCTCTGTGAGTTTAATACTGCCAAAGGTGGGCTGAAAATTGTCCACTAGTGATATTACTGGTAGTCTGTACAGTGTATTTAGAAATCTCATACTTCCTGGATTTAAGCTGCTAGTTGTAGCATCTTCATTGTGTCTTTGTTCACTGTGACAAAACTTTGGAAGAGTTAAGTAAACAGCACAATCAGAGCAAAATATTGTGCATGTGACTGTCTGTTTTGATGAATTCTTTTTGGCAGGAAAAAGACAGTTCTGAATGCCTCTCACTGAATTTCTATTAAAAACTTTAATAGGAAAACCACTTGACTGGACAATATTCATAGACAGACAACAAAATTAACATCATAACTGTGTTGAAAATACCTCAGTGTACCTAGCTTTGTCACCTACAGATCGTAACTTTGATAGCCGCAAGTAAATAACAAGGTCTGCTTTTAATTTTCAAAACATAGCAATTTTTTAGGTTTTATGTTTGGCCATAGAAAATGTATCCACGCTTTTTTTCCAACAAAAAGACTCTCAAGCAACTTCAACTCTTCAGAATGCTCCTGCTATGGACTTAACAAGGAAAGAGAAAACCTGCCTGTTTTACCTAGTATTTATGTTCATATTGGACAAATGTATAACACACCAAGATTTAGTACCAATGTAGAAAATTGTGTGTGGAGATAAGGTTGGTGTTTGATATTAGCTTTTTTAAAGCATAACTGAGTAATTTAATCGCCCATATCTCTTTTTCATCTGAATTGCATCTGTTTTGGAAGAATCAAGCACATTACTATTTAATAATCTTTTTTCACTGTGCACATAACAGCATAGTACTGAAAGTAAGTCATTACAAAATGGTCTGATTAGATGCATTTAATTTTAAACCATGGAAATTGCCTTGCTACAGTATCTCTCTTTTTAAGCAACAAGAAACTCTTCTTTGGTCTTCAGTGACATAACATCAGATTAAGTGTGATTCAGGAGCAGAATTAGCCATCAAATGTCTGTATCACATCAGCGTCACCTGTAGAATTAAATAATTGAGACTGGGCTTAGTGAAACAAACTTTTATGGAATACTTTAAAAGGCTTGCTTTGTTTGGCCTTGTGGAGCAAGCTTGGGAGGGTGTAATTTATTTGGAGAGATGCAGATTATTGCATATGAGTGTTCAGTGCCATGCAATTGGCCTGTAAGAAATTGGGATTCATACTGTGCAAGGTGTAAGGACCTAGCAAAAATCTTGCAGGCAAGACTATGTAAAAGGCTCATTCTTGCTAGTTTGGATCATTTGTAATCAAGAGTATTGAGCCAGAGCTGGAGCAGAAGTGAAAATAATGCAACTAAACCTCTTCATCATTCAAATTCATACTAGTGCAGCATAATGCTACACATTGTTAAGCCCCTTGAGGCAAATTTGGGATTTGTGGTATCGGGCTATATAAATAAAATTTGACTTGAACAAATACATCTTTTGAAAAAAACTGTGTGAACTTAATCTACTGTTAGCAGCCAAAGTAATGATTAAGTAATAAGTAAGTAATAAGTTTGCTAACCGACTTCTTGCAAATTAACAAAATGGTTGCGGGAAATAAATTAGGGAGAGCAGTAGGGAGAAAATAGAGAGAAGCTCCAGAAGCTACCGTGACCGTGGCTGGTTAGCTTACCAGCTATAGTGGGTAATCAATAGCCCTGTAAGTTGTACCTGAATCACCAAGCTTACAGCCCTGCCTATTTCATGTGGTCAAGCAAATGTCACTTTGTTGTATGACTGCTGCATTAAGGGAGGAAGTAAGGGAGATATCATTGTTATGGTAAGCAGTAGTAAATGTTGGCTGCTGGTACAAAATGAGTTGTTAAAAGCAGTTTCAGTATCAAAGTCACACTTTTACCTCTACAACGTTGCTACGAGGTTCTGTGGTGATACAACTACATTCATCCAGTTACAGTTACAGTCACTATAGGAAAACTTTATACTGCCTTTTTTTCTCGTAAGAACAGTCTAAATAATGCAGAAGCTTTTATAGTGATTTGTAATTTAAAAAAAACCTGCTTTAATTAAGAGTGACGCACTAAGTATTTTCCCAGACTTACCATTCAACTTACCTTCTTAGCAAACCTCAGTTACAATGGCAGTCCGTGAAAAATATCAACTTGCTCTCCAAGTTGAAGTTTTTCAGTAGCTTCTACAAAATCAACCCATTAAAAATCAGTATGACAAACTATTTTTTTACCTGATCATTTGGCAACACATCAGAACACATTCTAGCTATTTTTACAAAAAAAGAAAATCCTGACACAGAGTTTTTACGTCCTTTATTCCAAACAAAGGATATATTGAGTTGAAAATGCTCAGGAGAAATCAGGGCCTTCTAGGTCAGAGCACTTTGTGATGGGAAGTGTAAATACAGAGAGGCAAATCAAGTTAAGATGCACTCAGTGATCATTTGCTGACAGCATGAAATGAAAGAAAGATGCAATAAGATCTGTTCAAGGAATTTGCTGAATAATAAGCGAAAGATCCACATGTGATAGACTAAGAGGCTGTTAAATTGATTTTAGCCCTCCCTAAAGAGTAAGTCAGTGCACAGCTGGAGGCTGGGGAGAAAAAAAAGTGGAGGAGGAAAACCTGGGGTCACTTGCTGTCAAATCAGCTGCCACTTCAAAGGAGAGAGACAATGATGAGAACCAGCAAGCAACCAATGGAAAAGTTTATTTCTCAGGTTTCTTTTCTCTGGGTTTCTTTACAGAGCGTAATTAATTAAGGAGCATCAAGCATGTGTGGAAATGACAGGCAGTCTATCACATCTTGCTTTCATTTGCAGCCTTGTGCTGTGGTGACAAAAAGCAGATGAAAGTTGGGACCATGCTGAGCAGGTTGCAGAAACAGGAGCCAGGTTTAATTTTTTTCCCCACAAGAGACCTGCAGAGAACAAACAAACCCAACCACACTAACTGTAAAAAATGTTATTTCACTTTTGCAGAGAAGAACTTGTAATTTATCAGAATCTGTCAAAACCAATAAACCAATATATATATACTTATATTTATATATATGCATACATACTTATAAATGTATAGATGCATAGATAGAAAGATAGATACAGATATATAGATATATATATGTATATATATATATATATAAATATACATATATATATATATATACATATATATATATATATATATATATATGTGTATATATATATATAAAAGGTCCTAGCACAACCATAATCTCAATCATATTAGCAACCACTGTCATCTAGCAGTGACACTATTCTTGTAAACCAGGTTTCAAATATTGCTTATTATGGCCCTCTTTGATGGTTTTGCCATGTTTGAGTACAGCCATTACAGAACATCTGCATAACAGACACCTATGTTTGAAAGTCCGAAAGTCATGACCTGAACAGGTAGATAAGGCAAGCAATGTTATATAATCCATGTCTGGAACGGGGCTTTGTGTGAACCTTGTGTGGTTATATTGTTATATGTGTGCTTATTCTATGTTAACCCTCGTTTGAAAGCCTTTCACTGGGATGCTACAGTGTAAAAGACATGAAAGCTGATAAGTGAAAGCCAATGAAGCACAGCAAAACCTTCGAAACAATCATCAATAATAGATCGTCGCACTATCTCCTAGGCTAAGCACTGCAGGAGGTATGTAGTCTAGTGAAACCAACCATCTGTGGTCCGAATAAAAACCCTCTGAAGCTCTGATCTCTGCTGCCCCACCACCATCACCATTGTCTCTCATCTCTCCACCCTGGCACCCTCTCCTAAGACCCCAATCCTTAAGGGACTTTGCAGCTTTTTAATGTTTAATGCCCTCTAAAGGCAAAAGAATGCTAATTTCTGTGGCCTGCAACTAATTTTCCTCCATTTCACTCTCACCCAAAAATTACAAATCTGTTGTCCCCTCTGCCCCATTTATCCCCAGTGTTACAGCTGGAGATAATTATGCACAGGAAGCTTGTAGGGGGTAACATTTTGGGAACAGTCAGGAAGTGAGTAGTGGATCCATCCTTCAAGGCAGGCAAAGCACGACAGTCTATGGGGGTAAACTCTGGCTATGGGGGTTCTCTGGAGTCTCTGCACCAAACCCCCACTGGTTCCTCACCACCACCATGGCCTGTGAAGATTAGCCAAAACAAGACATAGAGGTGGGTGAGTGGATGTAAGAAAGATGAAAGAAAGGGAGAAAATAGGAAGCAACTCTCTGTTTACCCTCTGTCCTTCCCTCCTACTGTGCACAGCACATGAGTGTTTCTGCAACTCAAACCATCATATTTCCAGACAGAGCAAATGTATTTGTTTCTTTTTCTCAGCTCTCATGTTTGAAAGATATTATTGCCTGTGAAAGTGAGTGAAACCCAAGTGAACCTTCAAACCTCATTCAATTTTATTTTTTCTGCATTGCATGAACAGAAAAATTAACCAGCATTAAGACTTAGTTAAAAGAAACACAATGGGTTTCATTTACAAACATTTCATTTCCTCTGTAAAATTGCTTGCTAAAACCAAGAGTAAAGTTATATATCCCTACATTTGATTCACAAAATGTCTCAAAACTGGAGATTTTTTGTGTGTCAGATAGGTTGATGATACAGTATATCACATGTTTTACCCAACTGAGTCTGAATTCAGTTGAATTTATATAAATAGAGAAGAATTTTGCATTGATTGGACTGGTGCAGTGGTACTGCTTCAGCCAATTGGTTTCCTGGGGGAAACTTTGCACTCCTGATATAAGACATCAAGGCATCAAGCAATTAGAATTAGAATTAGAATTTAACTTTGTTTGAAAGTGTTCTAAAATAAATCAGATTTTTCATTTTCTCATACTCAGTTGCATTTATGATTTTTTTTTTTATTACCATTATTTCCTGTCTGTAGCTCAGTCCATGTCATTTTATGAATGGACAACACAATATCTTCTTATTTTCAATTCATTCAGACAGTGACTCCAACAAAAGTGCTGTTGACAGTACAATAGATGATAGACTTTAGACAAAAAGAAGCAAGAAAAGCTATACTGTCATAATGTTATAATCAGGAAACATTTCAGCATGTTTTGGTGTATTTTTTTCTGTTTCTTTATATGCTTTATGCGTAGTGCATAGTTGCAGTAGGCAGGCAGTATCATACGACTCTGCTCCAGCCTAATAAAATACAAAATGCTCTCTTCTGCCACCAGAATGTATCATGCCACAAAGTCACTCCAACATCACTACTTTCTGTGGATCCATAAATGAGACCCAAACAACAGAGAACAGAAACAGACAGATATCTAATTGAGAATAACTATATCATGAATTTCGGTGAATTAAAACACAAGCTAGATGAATAGATGTCTGTGCAGCCTTCTTTAGACCAGTGGATCAGGTTATTTGATTTAATATGCTGTTAGTAAGGTGAGCAACATGACTGATCTGGACATGTGCAGTGCTTTGTTATATTTCATGGTTCATGAACTGCTTTTATTCAATTTAGAATTCAATTTTATTTATATGGCACCCATGTCATAACAGACATTATCTCAGGGCAGTGTTCATATAGAGCAGGTCTTGACCAGACTCATTATAGTTATTTACAGAGACCCAACATTCTCCCATGAGCAAGCACTTGGGGACAGCAGCAATGTATAACTTCCTTTTAAAAAAGTAGAAAGGTTGAACTAAGCCCAGCTCATGGTGGGCAAATGTCGACCAACTGGGTTGTGAGAAAAAGAGAGAAAAGGGTAGAAGACAGAGATAGAGAGGGAGGGGAAGACAGAAGGAGAAAGAGAGAACAGGAGGAAAGAGGACATAGCATAATGCAGGTTCCACATAAAGATATATAATAAATATTAGGATGAATAATAAAACTATTAACGATAATAACAGGGATAATAATAAGACTCATAATCATAATATTACACTGTCTGCCTCTCGAACCCAACTGAAGATGGAAGATCTACCTTTGGAGATTCTGCGGACAACAAGTAGAGGCGCTCTCTCTCTCTCTTTCTCTCTCGTCACTTCCTGAAGCTGTGGTGGGTGTTGACAGGTTTTTATGACAGATGTATGGTCTCCAAAACACATGGAATATCCCTCCTCCACACTCCCTGTTGAGCATAAAGACATGCCTCCAAAATTTCCGTGAATAAAACAAGTCCAAATGCAAAAAAGCAGGCCATATTAAGTAATTCAGTAGTGAACCCAAAAGACTCTTTGAAACATAGATCCCACTATACTGATGTTAAGAAGACCCCTCATTATGCTGGCTTTGCTTGTTCACACTCAATTAAACAAAGCCAGTATTAAGCGACCCCAGTTTTTGTGAGTTTAGATGGCATGCAGATGTTCCATAATCAGAGGTATGATGTCCCATTGCTGATCAGACACTGTCTCCCTGCTGCTGTTGGCTTATTACTTTGACTACCTCATGACAGAGGAAACCTGTTTCTCTGCTGTGGAAATAAAGAAGACCTAAGCTTTAAAAAAGGTGGGGTAAAGTAATTCCTTCTAACACACCCCAGACAATCCCTGCCACTGGTAACATTTGTACAAATCAGCAAATGTAGTAAGCACAATCTTAGTGCTAACATGCTAAACTAAGATGGTGAACACAGTAAACATTACATCTGCTAAACATCATTTTATCTTCACTGTGAGGATGTTAGCATGTCTATCTTAGCATTTTGCTCATAGCACCACTGTAACTAGGCCAAGCTGGGGAAAGGCCCTGGCAATCTGGTAGATTTTTCTGTTGGTGAGGGTAATCCTCTCTGTGACTATGAGTTGACCAGGGTCTAGTCTGTCCTAGTCTTCTGTAAACTAATGCCTCCGAAAACTAATGTTTAGACTTTCTGGACCTTAAGGGACTGTCTAAGAAATTCCAAATCACTAGTAAAAAAATTACAATTTGTATATCACTACTAACATATATTTTTTATTCCATAAAATACCTTTTTTTAAATATTTTTAGTTGCTTCACCTTTTTCAGATTATGTTCAGAAAAAAACAGATGCAAATATTATTAATATTTAATAATTAATAATCTCTAATTTCTTCCTGCTCTTTTTTGGTTTTGTTTTGTTCACCAGGGACAAAACATGATATCATAAAATCCCTGATTAAATCTGTTGAATTTCTGCCTCTACTGTCCTCACACACATGCATACATAAAAACTATTTAAAAATTCTAAAACTATCAAACATTTCCATGCTTAATACTACTTTATAGTTTTCCAAAGAGCTTTCCTTTTAACACACCCTTTGGCCAAATTTTACATTTATCACAACAACTGCCAAGAATGCAAAACCAACCATTTAGCCTCTGTCCATGTTGATATTTAGTTTACTTAACATTAGAGCACAGTAGCCTCAAAGAGCTACTAGTTAGGCACAAGGACCCAGAGATTTCAGCCAAATATGATATCTAGCTTGTGAGTCTTTGAGTCCAGTTCAAAAGGACTAACTTTTTCATGGTTTTCCATATTTATAAGCCATAGCAAACAGGTTATTTTGAGTAGAAACAATTACAATCTTTGAAGGGTCTAGAAAGTGGAGAGGCAGAGGGATATATATGTTTTCTTCAACTCTGATGATGGGTTTATCTCATAACCTGTGACAAGAAAAAAATACATTTTTAAGAATATATTCTAACCATGAGTGATTTGTTTAAGATTCTGTAATGTCAACATCATCCTTTTTAATGGAGAAATGTCTACAAAAATTTTAGAACCAACATGTGATGAGTTATGAATCTATTCCTTGCATGAAATATCCATCTTTTGCCTTGAGGAGTCAGGGTTTGAACACAGCAGCTACTACCACCATCCATTACTGAAGTAGCTTTCATCTACGGTAAGCAGTGGGTTTCAATATTTCTGTGTTCAATAATCTTAATGTATCTGTATTTACCTGTGAGCATCAAAGTGCATTGTTGGAAGGCTGACTGAAAAACATCCTCTCAAGGGAAGAGGATTGAGGTGACATTTGTCTAAGGGGACTCTTTTGTTCTTGAAATGTTCCCTGTGCTTTCAATAATTCAACAGGCAGCCTTTTCTTCCCTTTACTTCCACTTGCCTTGATGAAAACATTTACCATCTCAAGGTTAAATATCTGCTGGCCTTCACATCCTTAAAAGGCAATGACTGAGGTATCACATATCAAATGCATGTTATTTATGAGGCTGTGTAATAAATGGCGAAATATAAATTGTACTTTTGTGCAGGTACTATATATATATATATATATATATATATATATATATATATATATATATAGATATATATAAATATAGATATATATCTATATATGATCATGCATGTGCCTTAGGCGTATCCATGCAAATATCATGAGTGGCATTATACTGTACATGGGCTTTCACAAGAAACGTGTCATTGCTTTTATTATCCATGATTTTCCTCACATCACCTGTAAATTAAAATTGGCTGTAAAGCCAAAAAAAGAGGAAAAATAACCAAGGTTTTTAACATCTTTGCCATGTAACATGGTCCTTTTCTGGTGCTGTTTCCTTGGAACTCTATGATACATACATTGGAAAACACATATACCTTGAATTTGTATTGTAACTTGTTCAAATTGTAATTTGCGTTCTAAAAAGAGATTTTCCACACAAGAAAAAAACAAAAAAAAACAAAAAACAGCATGTTGTTTCTTCAGATGCTGTTGTCTTGTAAACATGACCTTAATCATCCCCAGGCTAACCCCAGTACTTGCTTCAGCCATAACCATGTCAGTTTCAGAACCTTAACCAAGTAGTTGCTCTGCCTGAACCTAACCCTAAACTATATCCAGTTCAGTCCTTGTCAATCTCCACAAGGAATCAGCACACTAAGCACAACAGAGAGTGTGGAGTGACAATAATAACCCCACACTGCTAAAGCTTTGTCTTGGTAGTTTCTGTGCCTAAACTTAACCATTCCTTACAGATTTTCAAAGTCGAAAATGAGACAACTGCATCAAAAAAACAAAGAAAACATCATATGAATAATTCAACAATATACAATGATCAGCCATAACAGCCAAACCAGTTACTATCTTTAATATTTTGGCTTGTAGCTGTATGCTATGGGTTGTTTAGGGAAAGGGAAAAAAGTGAGCAGTAGTCCTGAAATGTATCAAGATATCTCTGTATTGAGTGGAAGTAATGTTCAAGGAAGAAGTGGTTATACTTACTGTTATAATTGTATTTATGTTATGTGGTTATTTTTAGAGTACAACAAAACTCCTGTATGAATGTTGTGCCTTGACAGTAGCAGGAGACTGCAGAGGTATTTAAACCAAAATTGACAAAAATTACTGACACTAACAGACACTAAATTTGTGTAACTTAACACCAGCAGCTAGTCACTTCAAAGTCCACTGACAGCAAAGATCAAGTACAATATCCACAGGCTTTCAAGACAACAGGCTAACATAAACCAAGTCTACTGTCTGGCTCTGTTACATGAACAAATACCGTGAGCCCTGAAACTCCCAGTGGTCTCTTTGGCATTCTGCTGCATTCCTGCAGTTTGACATATACCGTAAGTGTCAAGACCAGTGAGTATGCACAAGAGCTGGCATCAATATCAGCTAAGATGAGTCTGGTTTGTGTGGGCTTGTAGGACCTTGTGGCATCAGCAGACAGTGCACCCAGCAACGGTGAGCCCAGAGAGGAAAAAGTGTCAGTCAATCACAACCTGCCCTGCACAAAACCAAGATTGTCTTTGTAACACATTACTGCATTGAGTTTTTCTTTTTTCTTCTCTTTTTAACATTATCAAGGGTTATAATGCTTTAATTTATATGGCGGTTAGTTTGGCAAAATTCATTCCAGTGTTGGACTTAGAGCATGGGAATATTCCCTGGAGGGAGTACATACAAGTGTAAATTTATGTAAATTTTGATTCATACTGAACTTACAAAAATTCTAGTAGAAAACACCTGCTAACTCAACACCAGTGAGGAGGTGCATATTGGGAGTCAAGTCACTGGGAAAGATTGGGCAGGTGGAAGTTGGAGCCAGGTGACTGAAACGGGGGGGGATCTGCCAGGCATCATGTGAATTGATGAGGAACACCAGGTCTGCAAAGGTCTATATAAATACAAGGGTCTGAGAATTTGAGAATTGGCAAAATGGAAAGCACCCTTGCAAGAAATGAGCACATGCCAGATACATACAGAGGTAATGTTGGTGCTGTGTTTTTTCACACAGTTGACCTCAATAGAAATTCTTATTAAAACTCTTTTTCAGTTGCTTCTTTTGTTTGAACAGACATCAAATGATCTTGCTAAAACAAGAAGTTGTTACTGTACATATTTATAGTATTTAGTAGACAGGAATTGGGGGAACTTATAATTTTACATAGTTCAAATATAATTAATTTATGACTAAAATGTCTTTGAAAAGATTAACTGAGGTGTACAACCACATTTGGATGTACTTTCTTTTCATTGAAACATTCGTTGCCATTGACAAATCAAATAATAATGTGATATTGCAGACATCATATAATCATTATAAAAATTAACTGAGCACTTTATCATGAACACTTGTGCACTTGCTTATTTGTGCTAGTATCCATTCAGCTAGTCATGTAGCAGCAGTGCAATGCATAGAATCATTTCGATACAGGTCAGAAACTTCAGTTAATATGCATTTAAAAAAATGTTATCATAGTAACTTTGACCATGGTATGATTGTTGGTGCCTGACAGATGTGTCTGAGTATTCCTGAAACTGTTGAGAAAAACAAAAAAAACATCCAGCAAGTGGCAGTACTGTGGCTAGAACTACCTTGTTGATGAGAGAGGTCAGAGGAAAATGACCAGACTGTTTGGAGCTGACTGAAAGTAACTAGAGTAACTAAGATTAGCACTTTTTACAACTTTGGTGAGCAGAAAAGGGTCTCATAATGTACAAAACGTTGAACCTTGAGGGGGGTGGGCTACAACAACAGAAGATCATGTTAGGTTCCACTCCTGTCAGCCAAGAACAGAAATTAGAGGTTGAAGTGGGCACAGGCTCAACAAAAACAAAAAAATTGATTAAGAGCAATCTGTCATGGTTTGAATGCCACAGTCTGACTGAGTATAGTTGCTGACTATGTGCCTCCCTTCATGGCCACAGTTAACCATGTTCTAATGATTACTTCCAGAATGATAATGCAAAATGTCACAAAGCAGAAGTCATCTCAAACAGGTTTCATGAACATGATAGTAAGTTCAGTGGACTTCAACAGCCCTCGCCAGTCACTAGATCTGAATCCAACAGAACTCCCTTGGGATGTGGGAGAACAGGAGATTGGCAGCACAAATGTCCAGCTAACAAATCTGCACAAAGGATACGATGTGATCATGTCAACATGGATCAGAATCTCAAAGGAATGTTGTCAACATCTTGTGGAATCCATGCCATAGAGAACTGAGGCTGTTTTCAAAGCAAAGCAAGGCTCTACCCAGTATTGGTATGATGTTGCTAATAAAGTTCTTGGTTAGTACACATCATCAGCTTTATACATTCCCTATCCATTTTGCTGGAGCTAAGAGAACATTGTTTCAAAGTTATTTAGGAAGGTGTCATATTGAGCTTCAGTCTGACTCAGTTTTTTTTTTTTGTTTTGTTTTTTTTTCCCAACCAGCCACAGTGAATGCCCAGTTGGGATTTGGGGAAAGAGCTCACCTGTCGCATACCAGAGAACAAGACATAGTGTCCTCCTCTAACTCTAATTTCCCCCAAGCCTACAATGTGTGTATGTGTGTGTGTGTGTGTGTGTATTCATTCTTGAAGGTAATCAGGCTCTGTATTCAACAGAATATGGGCCTTTGTAGGGTCAGAGGGGCCTACCTGACAACCACATTTATCATCAGCCGAGAAGTGGAGAGGAAAGGTAACCATGTAGCCATCTCAGAGGTTGTTCAAAATCAATCACGGAGTCAGCTGCACCAGCAGACGAAAATAGAGACTGATTGTTTGGTTTTGTTGTGCAGCTGTGTGTCATTGCTGTTGATTTGTTTTGCCATGGTATTGATATCTGAGAGCACTTTTTTATGGCTGTGTAGAGTGAAATTCTATTTGGATCATTGTTTTAATTTCTGGGTCAAAGCTCCATCAAGTTAATAGACCCCTTTGTATTAATTGAAAATAGTTAAAAGAATAACAATGAAAAAACTATGAAAATTACTTATAGTCATTCAGTCTAGGTCATCTCCAAGCAGAACCTTAGAAATCTTATATCATTTTGTCTGTATGCAAACAGGGCCATGCTGTTCAAATACAGTAGGGCTTAACTAATTCAGGCTAACATGCTGGTATGAAAATTAAACCTTGGTAAAATCTCTTAAAAAGCTGGTTTGATTTCTCATAAGGCACCTTTAATAATTAATAAGAGAACAGTTTAAGTTTTATTGTTCAAATGACAAATTCCCAATAGAATTAATTGTTATATGTTCTTTTAGTTGAGATGATGTCTTCTTATTTGTTGTGGTCACAATATGACCGATCTAACTGTCCAATATGATGCTTTCTATCAGGTGTGGGTTAAAGGATTTGTTGCTCTAGCAAGCATTTTAATTTGAATTTTACTCAAATTTTGATTAAACAAACAAACAAACAAACACGTGTGTCATATCATCAGCATTCAATCAGCCAAATTCTGTTATCCACAAGTTAAGAACTTGTACCCGTTCTCCATGTGTGGCTTAACTAATTCTGGCTAACATGCAGTTATCAGGCTTAAGTGATCCTGTTACTTCTCAGCCAGCTAATGTGGTTCTTTGAACAAACTTTGATGATATTTTTTTTATTCCTGAATAAAATTTTCTCACACTTCAAATAAAGGCAATAGGAGTAAAGCACTGAAATCATGATCCGCATTTATATGTCTAGCTGTGTGCTTATCATATGATTGCAGCTACATGTGGTAGGTTTGTAGGGAACCCTCCAATCATACACTGGGGGATTCGATTCATGGACATTTTCTGTGTGTTCCTGCATTTTTACTGCTGTGATTTACACTTCACAAATTGCCACTCTTCTACAGTTTGATTACTGTTAATGATTAGATAAAGTATTACTAGTGAATGTAGTCAGACTACAAGTAATGATCATGCATTCATAGCAGAGTTCTCTCTAACAGATATGAAAGAGACTTTTCATTGATAATTATAAGCCTGGTATGAATATAAAATCTGCTTAAATATTTCTAAAAGCACGTTTAATTAAATATTTTTCAGCAATTCATTATTTGATGTTTTATTTTTTAAATAACAGGTTGTGGCTCAATTGTTCTTTAACAGGCAGTCTTTCAGTTGAGTTTATATCTTTTTGATCTCAATATGTCAAAATATTGCCAGGTTCTTTTTGTAGTATACAAACTTTATGTCATTTTTTATGCTGTAATTTTTAAGTGTAAGTAATGAAAATGTGATAATTTCATCAACAGATTATGAATTTTCAATAACATGCATATTCTTCTCTAAAATCATGATTATCTCAACACTTTCATTAAACTAAACTGCATTGCTAAAAAAGAAAGCCATTTCTGAAAATGAGTTAATGTATGGGATTTACCCTGAAAGGATTTGAGTATGATCCAGCTAACTGTCAATAACCCTTCATTTCTTACAGGTTTGGTCTTAAGAACAACAGTTCAAGATAGAATTATAAATCCATGTTAAAAACAAAACACCCAGACTCATGTCAAACTATCAACATCTTAATCTGGATAACTCAGTTAACCATGAATGGAGAACGGGGCCTTGGTCCGTTGCACAGTTTCTATGGAAGGCCATATCCGCAACAGAAATAAAAAAAGAAAACAAACCAAAAATGAAACATTACAAATATCTCATGGATCATGGCAAATGGTCATAAATAAAAAAGAGGCAGCCTCTTACATTTACTTGCAGGCAAATATATTATGATTTTAGACAGTCATAATTGTAATTAATTTTGAATAAAGTATCTATCTATCTATCTATCTATCTATCTATCTATCTATCTATCTATCTATCCGTCTATCTATCTATCTGTCTATCTGTCGATCTATCAATCTATTGATCTATTGATCTATCTATCTATCTATCTATCTATCTATCTATCTATCTATCCATCTATCTTCTATCTAGGACAGTAAGTTAGAATTATGAGATATTGTGTTTAATTGTTTGATTTAATACCCCATAATTTAGAATTAGTAAAATGAAAATTTAACTTGATTATGACTCACTACTTCCAAATTTTGACCCAATAAATCTTATAATCCTGATTTCATATAATGACATAATGATCTCAGAGGAGTCATGCACCATCACATTACAACAAAGACTTTCTATGAAACAGCTGTGTAATCTCATTTAGCAACACCTGGGGGACAGCAGGACCTAAAAGGAAGTCATTTTCTGGTAGAGGTGCACAATTAATCCATGTAGGTGTATACACGTTTATACAATTGATGATCATCGTAATGACCATAAGTCCTTATTTGTATTTGAGTGTATTTCTGTTTATGCTGCTCTCCCTCCCTGACTGAGGGTGGTGCCATTCACCTGTTCTGTGTTTTCTCTTGGCATGTTGAGTTGTAGGTGGCGGCTTCTGTTTGAACTGAGACTTTAAAATGTACCCAGTGATGCTGACGTGATGTTGCCCTTTTTCCTGACTGCCAACAAGATCATACTGTACTGTTAAGCCAAGCTAATGTGGATTTAGTGTTACCCTAATTGACAACTTTGTTTTCTTTTTATGATAGAGAGGCATGTCAAATACCTGTTTGGTTTTTTTTTGTTTGTTTGTTTTTCCTTTGTTGATTAGTAAGATTATTAGAGACTGCTTTAGATGTATCTGTTTTATTATTTTGACCACGCTCACCCTGAAGTCTATTTCTACCATTTTTTAATTACTAAAATAAAGTGTTTGGACCGCAATCTGTTGTGGCACTGGCCATCCTTGGGAATGGGGAAAGAGAGGGGGCATTTTATGCTATGCTTAGTTTTTCCCTAGGCTGGACAAAGCAATCATTTTATTAAATGATAGTAAATTGTATGTTACTTCCCTGAATTCCAAAAAGGCCTGAAGTGATATATAAAGCATGTATTAAATTTTACCTACAAATTTGAATGGGACACAGGCAAAGAGCTTTTTACAAATTATATTTTACTTATTATCATTACAAGACCTGGTTTACTAATTTGGTCAGATTTGTAAATGACCAAAAACGAAAGATAATTAGGACATTTTTAAATTTTACATGTTATTCTTTGTTAGCAATATCCCTATATTGACAGATTCAAGCCCCTTTGGTGCAAATATATTAAATGTTGCTGAGACTGCTGAGTGTTTGCCATTTTCATCACCACATTTGCATCTATGAAAAACAGGTAACAATTGCTACAACCCCTCCTTTCTTTAATGTTGGACAGACAAGGCACTGAGTTTGTGGGAGCTGCCTATGACTCAGCAAGTTGTGAAATAATATGATCAATAACTAACATAGTGTGTTTGGAACCATGCCAACTTTAGGAAACTGGGCTAACTTATTGCTTCTTATTTTCTCAGAGGAGTGCAAACTTAACATTGTTGTTTTAAATGTTCAGTTTTGAAAACTGCTCATAACAGTAATAACTAATGACTAATGAGGGGGAACGCTATGCTTGTTTAAAAAGGGAACACATCTATGGTATCAGTGTCTGTATGCTGCGTTTCCCACCAGCAGTGCCTCACAGAAGTTTAACTGAACTTCAGAAGAGTTCATGCAGAGACTGAGAGCTTCAATGCTGCTTTCAAAAATATCAAAAAATAACTCATAAATGCACAAACTTGTAGCACTTCTGTGTAAGGAGAAAATTCTTACCACAGTAAATAAGTGGAAAACAAAGCCAAGGTAAGATGGTCAAAGTACAAAACTAAAAATAATATTCTTGAAATAATATTGTTATTTATATTAATACAATCATAGGTACTAAAATGAACTGTCATTTGTCACTAAACTTATAGTTTTAGTTAATGATGCCACTGGATGAGTTCATATGGAATTTCTCCAAAAAACTGACAAAATTCCTAACCCCTGGAACTAGGAGGTAATCAACAGAGCACACGTTCCCTATTAATTTTTATTATGACATGTAGAGTGAGTACAAAGCCTGTTTTTCACACAAGTCATAAAAATCCTGCAGATCGACTGCCACAGTCAACACCTGCACTGTTGTCTACTGGGGCAAAATTAGTGCTTAGACTCCTGTCAGCGCTATTCATCCCAATGGCTAATCCTTCACTGGAAGCTAATGCTAACAGCAGGCAGGTCACTGTGCCTATCATCCTCTAAAGAACAGAGACGGCTGCACTTGGTCATTAAAGTGATAGATTTGCTCTCTTCACCTCTTTCAGCTTTATTCTCTTTTTTATGCCCTCATCTGTCAATCTGTTGCACTCAGTGGAGAAAGACAGATTCCTTCTCTCTCTCTATTCCTATTTTCCTCACTGTCTTCTATAGCCTGTTACTCTTTTGCTCTCTTTTCCTCCTTCCACTACATCTGTGTTGGTCCCTTGTTTATGAGCTGGAGTAGCAGACAGCCAATGGCATTCCATCCTAATTATCTATCAGCTGGATGGAAGCATTTATCATATGTATAATTAAAGCAAACATAGGAATAGGGCTTATCTGTGGCCCCTTGAGAGCCAAAGGTGACATCATTAGCCCATGTTCAGAGGCCTGGGCCCGTGCAAGGAGGTGGAGGAGGTGGAGCTGGGTAGTAAGGGGTGTCTCTTGGTGGACAGAGTCATTAAACTGGCCTTCATTCATTATGAATGAGCTGTAAGACCGTCTGTTCCAGCCTCTCTTTGAAGTGGAAGAAAGGAGATAGGGTGAGATTAAAGACAGAGGGAGCCTGAGAGACAACTGAACGAAAAGAAAGGGAGCAAAAGCGAAAAGGGTGAAGAAAATGAGGTATGAGTAAGAGAGAGAAACATTTTCTACATCTATACCTTTCTTTTTGTGCCAGTGCTCTCTCGCTTTGTCGGTCTCCTTTATTGAGCCTCTGGATTTGTGGTCCATTGCTCGTTCCATCCTTTACCTTCTCCCCTTTGCATTTGATGGCCATGCTAGCAGCATTGCTCTCAGGATAGCACTGTCAGACATTCTGTTTGATGGTCCATCAGTTTTGTCCAAATGAAATTCCTCGACAAATATTGGAAGGATTGAAAAAAAATGCTGTGCAGATAACACAAGTCTAGAGGAACTTAATTTGGTCCTTTGATCCACTGTTCTAAACACAGAATTAGTTCCAGTGTTGGAAACACCCTAACAGATACCTCAAATTCCTTGAGGCATTGGCACCAGTGCACATATAGCTAATCAATGGAAAGGGTTTAGTATTTACATGTAACTGATTGCTTTCCACATCCTTGCTCTCTGCTGATTTTGTGACTGTAGAGTAGATACATCTAAAAGGCTAAGGTTGAATAGTATTCTTAAAGTGGGCCTGGGCTAGTCTCACCCCTTTTCACTGACTTATCTTTGTGATAATCTTATTTGTGGGTATTTGCCATAATGGACATGGGTAATATCAAAGTGATTCTTCTCTTCTAGTCCATTTGTGGTATGATATATTACTGAAATAACAGGGGGGATGTTTGTGTTATAGTAAATTTACAGTAAATACTTTTAATGCAGCAATTTGGACAGCAATTTATTTCACTTTTATGCCATTTTTTGTGAAGTGGTTTGTGTTCTTTTTCATATTTCTGTCTTCTCCCATTTGCCCTTTTCCTCCCTCTCTTTGCCTCTCTATATTTTCCTTGACTTTCTTCTTTTCTCTTTTTTTCATCTCCTCACCATACAAGAAGGGGAAGGCACTAAGAGAATGTCCCATGGTTATGAAAGCATCACTTGCTTTGATTATAGGCACATTTACTCACTTTAGGACTGTTATGTGGGCAGAGTAAATAGGACTGATGTACATAAAACAAAAACAATAAAACAGTAATAATCGACTGTTAGTGTTGCACATTCATCATTTTAATGAGCAGCTGAAATGGTAGAAGTTGTGAAAGACAAGGGCGACATACAGTTAACATACAGATTCATACAGATCTCCACAAAATATAAGCCAGTGTACCTCATTAGGGAAATACCTACAGTGACTTTCAAATCTTTTCATCTTAATGAATGTGTTGCCAGGAAACAGAAAAACTGTGATTTATTGCGTCAAACATATGAAATTAAAATTGGTACTGCTTTTACTCTACTGCAAATATTAATTGATAGAACCAAAAAATCACATTCGTCAAGGTCTTTAAATTTTGGATTAATTTATGCTGTTATTGTAATGTCATAATCTGAGGATAATAATACATGGCATGTATGTACCAGGGCTCCTCTCAGTTCACTTAATAAAACTAATATTAGCCTCCAAAAAAAGAGTTTCTTTCCCTCCATAAATCTTTCTGTCTTTCTTTTCCTCACTTCATGGTGAGTTTTTGCTGAAGCAAGCAGAAAAAAAAATAACAAAAGAGCTAATCCTCATTAGTAGATGACAGCGTTTAAAGCCAAAGAGACACAAGAGCACCCAAATCTATCAGCTCTAATGAACTGATGTAGCACTTTCGGCTGAAGCTTGCAATTATTCTCACTTTCCTTCTTGCATTAACGCTTTCCCTATATTTTCCTTTATTTCGCGTCACATACAGCTGTTTGCCCCCCATTTTCCTATTTGTTAGCATAACCTCTGACCTCCTTTCCCAGCATCGTGTTAACAAAACATGATTTATGCATTGTTATATATGGTTAAGAATAGCACAGGCATTTAGATATACATTTCGCAAGTGTTTTCACATTATTGTAAGTCCAGGTAATGCAAATATGACAATTGATGTTTTGGATGATGCTGGCATGGGCTCAAATCTATTTGAATTTACATTTAATGAACCTCGATTATAAGATTACATTCTCCATGTGAAAAACAGATAGAGGTTACCAGAGCTTCCTTAGAGTTCTGACAAGCTATCATGCCATTCTGATCATATAAATGATTTATATATACAACCAATTAGGGGTAGAAGGCTTTCCATGTCTATAAATCACCCCAAACTGACCTTTCCTTACCTCCCCAGCTTCAGAATGCTGCTGCATATCTGGGCCTAGGTTTCATTCTCACCAGATGAACATACTACTCATTACAGCATATCTATTCTGGCAGATGCATAATACAGAAATACCAAAATTCCAAAAATACCAAAAATATCATATATTATTGTGGATGTGCTAGCACTTCAGTGGAAGCAGACCCCTCTCTGGTTGAGGAGTAAAACAACTTTGATGCATGCAACAAAAAAAAAAAAACACAACCCAATTCCAGGCAGAGTTCTGAAGACATGGTAGTACCAATCTTTACCTCTATATTCAGCCTATATCTGGCCAGCTAGGCCAAGATAAACAATCCTGCTTGCCTAAATGACTATCATCCTTTTGCTTTAACATCTGCAGTGATAAAATGCTTAGAAAGACCCTTGGCTCCTAGATAGAAACCTTTTTGATGGACAAGCTACAGGTTATGAAAGTCAGCAACTGTATATCCAGCGTACACACCCAAAGCATGTGCAATTAGTCCCTTGCTCTTTTCTCTATACACACACAAGCGTACAGGCACTTACAGCTCCAACACCATTGTGATATTTATTGGTGAGACAGTGGTGGTGAGGCTAATTAATGATAACAACAAGGCTTATACGAGTGAGGTGGAGAGGCTGACATCATGGTGTTAGGACAACAACCTGGCCCTGAACATCACCAAAACAAAGATGTGGGTGGATTTCAGAAGGAAAAGGCAGAGGACACAACATATATCGCTGTGTGTAAAAGCACACCACTGGGTCCACACTGCCCTCCCACCAGGATAGCTACACCAGGGGGTGTAGGTCAAAAGTAGGCCGGATTATTAAAGAGACACAAGATCCTATTCATGGTCTGTTCCAGTGGCTACTTCCGGCAGACGTATCTGCTCCATCAAAGCTAAAAAACCTAAAAAAGGTTGAGAAGGTGTTTCTTCTCCCAGACCATTAGGGATATAAACTCTTAACATTCTGCCCACAGCTGTCACCTTTTGCTGCACGGTTATCTGACTGTACATCCCTACTTAGGGAAGGACTTCTTTTATTTGGTTTAATTGCATATTTGCTCAATTTTACACTGTTTTTATTACCTCATATTCTTTTTTTTCCCAATACATTTTAATTTTATATTTATCAACCTTGACAGCAGTTTTTATCAACACAGGTGGTGGGTTGGGGCTATTGGAATTTTCACTATATATCTATTTCTGCTCCTTTTGATATTAACACTTCCTTAATCCTTCCTTGATCCTTGATTCTTGGTGTAGATTTGTGTGAATTTCAACACTTCCTTCCTTGTGATGATGCTTTAGTCTCATGCTCCACTCTTCTGTGGTAAATCAGTCCCATACACAAGGGGAAAGTGAATCAAACTGTTCCCATGGCATGGGAATATTCACTCATTCACTCTGAGAGAGATAGTGTTTTCTGTGATCAAACTCCGAGATCTCCAAACCCATCTGTGAACGATTACCCTCCGATCGATCTCTTTCTATCAGATTTACAGATTATATATATCCTGGTTAAGTCTCTTCTTGGCACCAGCAACAAGTGCTACTAAGGAACAGCTGTGGATAACTAGATCAGTGACATCTGCCTGTTTATATTGGCAGTGTGGCTTTCATTTACTGAATGTTTTACATTATTGCTCTTTAAGTATTGTTTTTCAATCATCCTTACCAGTGTTTGGGACAAAATGCTCAATAAGAGTATTGAATGCTTCTTCTTTTAAAATGGTGGTAAAAACACTTCTTTATTTTTGTATGCAATGTGATATTTGGAGATGTAAAATAATACGCCAACAATGCTTAAAATAATATTAAAATGTAAACACTCTGCAATATCCGTATTCTGAAATAATACTGATATTATACTTGCTGATATAATACTTGCTGTTTAGTTTATTTGTTATAGGGAGCATAACTTAATCTGTTAGATCAGTTGTATACTGGGCTCTTTGGCTGTGGAGCTTTGTCACATCTACAGATAGCAGGTGGGCAAATATAGAGATAGAAAACTCAGGAATGAGGAAAACTAAACTGAAAAGTTATAGATAGAACAACGGAGACACCATACAGCTCATATCTAAGCAAAAATACAGGGACTGTAGGAAATTCCAACAAAAAGTTAAATCTTTAGAAATAGAATACTGGTAAGCAGGTCTTTCTGACAAGGTCATCTGAAGCTAACAGTTAAGATGCTTAAACACTTATGATGTTATGGCAGTTTGGAGTGTGATGTTCTACTGGAAATGGGAAAACTGTAACGAAATAAAGGAATTCAGACAGGATTTCAATTCTCAACCATCCAGTAATTTCTTGGTGTAGTCAGCCCCAACCTAGCACAGTCTATGATCATACCTTTCTCTAGGGATATAATTCTAAAAAAAAAACCCACATACTTAGCCCTTTATAGGGCTGAATATTGAATCACGATAGCAAAAACTGTCAGTAGTGAAATGTGTCAAGTTGATATTCACTGCTTGGTAACTAAACTTTACTACCTCAAGATTATATTGTGTTAGCTTTTTATTTAAACCTGATGCATTGAGCCTGCCAACCCTGACTCTGACACACACAGACACAGACACAGACACACACACACACACACACACACACACACACACACACACACACACACACACACACTCACACACACACACACACACACACAGTCTTGGTTTAAAATATCTGCAAGGACACAGTTCAACACATATTCTCTCTTTTCTCCTTCTCACTCTCTCTCTCTCTAACACACACACACACACACAAAATGTATTTATTTTTTCACTGAAGTGAACAAGTAATTGCAGGGGCAAAAGGGTGGTGATGCTCAATTAGGCTGGTTAGTGTGTGTGTCAGGTTGGATTGAATGATAGCCCACGGTGACCAGATCTCATTGGCTATGTGATAACTCATACAGGATCAATGGCAACAAGGCCCAGCTCCTCAACCTACCACATGTCTTCCACCACATTACTGAGTTCTAATCAGATATAGATTCCTGTGGGCTTCACTTTAAGATTTGAAGTTACCAATTGCACTTTTTTTGATTATGAAAAATGGCCCATTCAGTTGGTTAGTTACAGTTACTAAAATCTAATATATTCAGGGAAAAGCAGTGATTGGCTCGTTGAGTAGTGTCTTTGCTTAAAAACTTAAACAGGAACAGCAATCCCATCCCAAAGCTAGAGACATGCAGATGCATGGAATCTTGTTTCTTGGCGGAATTGACAAAGCAATCACTCCCAGCTTTAGTCCCTCGCCAAACGTGAAGAAGCAAATCAAACACCAAACAAAGGCTGGCCTCATCTGCTCTCTCAGGTGTCTCTCTGTGTAGGAAGACAGGCCCAAGTGAGCGTTCCAGTCCTTTTTTAGACCCTGCCCCTTTGCCTGTGTCTTAGTGCCAAATTCTTCTTCCCTTCACTTTGAGATGTAGGAAATCATGTATAAAATATTATGTATAAAACATAAATGTACAAGAAGTATAAGACAGAAGCAGAAAACTCTGTGTAACCTAAAGGTTCTGATTTTACACTTTTGCAGAAAAAACTTTAATAAATGTCTATTAAGTCAATTTGAGATTTCAGAGACTACATTAACCAGACAATAGCCAAAAGTTTCATTCAAACTGTTCAGAAATTTATGTGGATAAGCTACTACCTGAATGTTTTCCTCATTCTCTTTGATGATAAACAGAGTAGAGAGTAGGAGCGATAAAAGGTTCTATAAAAGAGTCATATCTTCAGAGCTTAACAAATCTCAGTATTCTGCCAACTGGGAACTAGGTGCTAAAACTTTGCTTGGGACCAAACTATGAATTGGTAGCTCCTTTACTTACCTGACCAAGAAAGCCTTAGCATAACAACTGTAGTAACAGGGCCAGAACGTAAGATGGTAATTATCCATTTCTAATTTAAGTGATTGAAGTTCAGACAAGGATCTGACAACTGAAATAAAAGAGTCAGACAGAGGCAGACTAATAGCTCTCTCATAAACTTTCATTGATTTCTTCTCTCTAGTGTCTCATGCCTTTTCCCAAAATGACACACACATGCAACATTTAATGTGAGAGCAGTAAACTTGCTTGTATATATGCAGGTACCATGTGGTATCACCATGATTTAGCATTGCACATTACATATGTATGAGAACAGGGTTTTCCAATCGCTTTTGTGTGTCTTTTAAATTACTTCTCTGTTATCACTGCAAATTACAACCACGGTCCTCTTACTACTGTGTGATGTGAATTCAATTCTCTCATGCTCAAGATATTACCTGCCTATTGTAAGCGGATGTGTGCCTGGGGTTTTCTCTGATTTACTGTATATGTGTCTTGCCTTTCAAATGCAGCATCTGGCTTAGCTGCTGAAGGAGATGAGATGCCTTTTTTTGCAAGATAACTGAGGTGAATATCTGCATTTGTTGTGTTTTCAAAGACTCAGAAGAAATATATATTGTCCCATATGCACCTACAGTGGGAGAACATTAACAGTATTTTTCTATCTTATTATATTGACATGCAATATACAGTATATGTTGAAAATATTATTCCTTTAATTGTTCTTCCTATTGACACTGGATCTTATGTAATCTTTTCATAATCCATCAACACTGAAACATGGAGGACAAAATCCAAAGCCCTCATTCTGTCCAAAAATTACTTCTAAAGTTAAGCTTAGGCTAATATGACGTGTAATATGGCTAACCTGTGTCAGCCATATCCAGTGGGTATGTTTGACTAAGTTACACAAACAAAGGGATGAATCTACTGGATGGATTACAAGGTTTTGCTCATGTTCACAGCTCTCATTTATGCTTCTCCTCCCATCATAGAGATCATTTAGTGGTTGAACTGATCATGGATCGAATAAATGTTACAAGAGCATTTTGAATGACTGTAATTTATGAGTAGAATCTCTGCAGCTACTTTCTTCCTTTCACTCTATATTTGATTGGGAGAGCTCTATTTTCAGTGTAATTTTAGCTGCTGTTACAACAGGGGACAGAACCTGTAAGTAGTTATTTCCTCTCAATGACATGGTCAGACTTGGAAAGAGCAAAGATTATGTATGCAATTTAGAGAGAAGGATATATTTACATCTTTCAATATCTGGCTAGGATGCATTTCAATCTGACTCCATTGCTGGACGGCTATTCTTTTAACCCAAGACACATTGAGTAGCTAAGTGTAAATGAAGTATCTGACCTCTGTTTTGTATAAAAGAGAGACTGTGGATTTTGTTGTTCTTCTGCATGCGTGAAAAAGGTTTTTTAAAACTTTTTGTAGCTCCAGAGGGAGCTGTTCAAAAAATGACAAATATCCTCAACTGAAGTCACTTGAGATATCGTAAACTGGATCCGACAACTAAAAGTGTGAAAATGAAAAAAACTCTGGTCATGTGGGATTAGAAAGAGGTGATCTTACCAGGCCTCTGTAGCCCGCTCCTCATCTCTGCTTGACGCTAAAGGTTCTAGGCTGCATTTGCTGCTATTTAGTATATGACACCTGAATTGCCAACTCATATGTTGGCAGTGAGACTCCACTGGAAGTGCCTGTGTATCATTCATTGTTTTCAAATAACTGGAAATGCTGCTCTCAATAGGTGGCATAATTAGCAGCCACATTTTACATACATGAATCTATGCATGCTAAATGTCCACTGATACATACTGTAATCAGCACTGAAACAGAATTTTGTGAAATGACTTCAAGTCTCATGCAAATTATTCACTATTCACTGACATTTGTAGACTTATCATGTTTAATAAAATGAATGTGAATAGCAATTTTGGGCTGAAGTTTGATTTATTTACCAATAAACATATAAATATTGGAAAGAATATAGTTTTTTTTCCCTTTAGTGAAAATAAAAAACTTCAGTCACATCTAGCCATCCACCCAATCCAATCTGTCCTCAGTCCATGTCTGGCCCACAGTGCTTCTCCTATGATAGTTCTTCCAGCACCTTCTGGGTGATCCCAAGGCATGCCCTGGCCAAATGGGATAAACTGTATAATCCTCCTTTGGATTTTGGCTCTGCCCCAGAGTCTCTGGTCTTTTAGTTGCCTAGAATAGCTCTAAACAGATTTATCCAATAGAAATCCTTATCAAATGCCAGAACCACCTCATAGGAGTGGGCAACAACCTGTGAGATGGGCTGGGCATTACCTGATATTGGTTTCAGTTCAATACCAAGTAATACCAGGGCCCAAATCAGCAATATCAACCACAATTTTTTTTTAATCAAAAGCTGCTAATTTGATGTCATGCTATCACGGGTGCCATGTGTAAATGTGTAAAAGTTTAATGCATGATGGGCTACTACAACATAGGCTACTTCTGAATCACCACCAAATGATTTCCCAAACAAGACGGCCAGAGTCCAAAAGCACATCTGTATTAAAACTTAATGCAAAAGGTTGCAGTTGTGAGGTTACGTTACTTTTGGTACCAGTGAGAAGATGAAATGAGATCCAGGAAGTCCATTTAGAGGGACAGATCCATGAGTTTAAAGGCTTGTCAGATGTGAAAACAATACACAGTATCTAATAACATTAGGAAGAAGGATTTAACAACTAAGGAAATTTATCAAGCCGGAAATAATTGAATCTTTTGATCCAACAATAGTGAGTTAAACACTGAAGTACCAGACCCGGAGTGACAAGGTTCTCTCTAGTACTGCTGCCACACTCTGGAACACCCTCTAATAACATGTGTGACTGTACCACCCTCCAAAAATTACTTAAAACTCACCGTTATAAAACTGCTCTTAATGTCTGATAAAATGTCCCCTGCTACTTAATGTCCCATGAATACTTTTTTAGATTATGGGGTATTTTTCTTTTTATGTAAATTGTCTTTGACTATCTTGAGAAGTGCTCTTAGATAAAATGTATAATTATTGTTATTTTTATTATTATTATTATTATTATTATCATTATTATCAGTAGTAGTATAAACAGGAGAAGTACAACATTCCTCTCATTTGCCTGGCAAATGTTGGGTAAAGTTCAAAGCATTTTGTAGATTACATTGTGTGGGCACATATACTGAGTCACCTGAATACTCTGATTTAAATTAATGAGGAGACTTCATTTTTTCCATGTATATCCAAAGTTAGTCTTAGCATGGCTTTAGACATAGGTTTTTAAGTACTACTGTTAATTACTTAATAACAAGATGTCTATTGCTTTAAATATGTGAACTGAGAAGGTAATTACTGTGTACATGGACAAATCAGCAAAATAGTACTTGCACCAAGAAGTGTTTTACAGTGATAGAATATGATCAGCGTGATGATGAGGAGGGCTTTTTTTATTGTTTGTTTGTTTGTTTAATTTTTTTGTTTATTTTGGAATCATTCCTACTGACATTATTTTTCAGATTAAGTCTTGGAATCAGTAGTCTCTTTACTCTCCATCTACTAGCTTAACTGGTTACAATGAGTGTGAAAGGGCAGTAGTTCATTCTGAGCTCATCAAGCTGCCCCATAGATGAGCACAGACTCTCTTGGAAAGACACTCAACTTGGTTGCTTGTATCTTTATTCTTTCTGTCACTGCACAAAGCTTGTGAATATAGGGGACACTTTGGATGAAAACTACTAATTAAACATTCCAATACAATGTGTATATCACAGCACTGATCCCTTTGTTCAAGTCAGGGGAAAGTAAAAAAACACAGACTACAAAGCAAAAAAGAACCCAGGACTGCCATGCAAAAAAGTTGAGCCATGCTTAACTTTTGTTTTCTTCAATGCAACAACTTTATGCAAGGTCCTGACTTGACCAAACAAATCTGAGCAAACACACATTAATCATGTTATTTTGTAACATGGACATTACATTTCTATAGTTCACTTTGTGATCATTGCATCAAAAGAGAAAATGATTGCTGTCATTATAAATTTCCAGAGATATAAAATCCTGTTCCTGTTGTAAACAACTCTGCGGTGTTTTGGCATCGTCTATCCTTTGGATCAATTATTCAAACTGGACTGCATGGATTGTATTTAATGTCTCACCTGTATCTGTTGTAAAAGCCCACCTGGTTTCTTTAAAACGGCCAGTCTGCTCTCAGTCTAAACTATTGTATTCAGCAAAGCTGAAAATTATTTGATGTAGTCCACAATGGTATTTGTTATGATCATGATCTATTATATCAAGCACCAGGAAGGAGAGGCCTTTGCATAGCCATAGCTCATGATGTTAGGTAGTGTTTCTCCCACCCACTCCCAGGCGTGATAATCTCATTGGTATAATAGTCTCACAGCAGCAGACAGCCATTAAACACTTCCAGTTCATTCAGCATGCATTCAGCCATATCATAACAGATACTATGATTTTATGGTTTGGGCTTAAAAATGACATCCGTATTAGCCAAGGAGATTGACACACATGGTGTTTGTACAGTGTACTTAGCCAGGGTGGTAGTCCAAGCATGAGCCAATTCTACAGTAGAATCTTTAACAATCTCACAATATAAACAAAGAAATGTGCCAATAAGATGTGCTACTATGTGAATCAATATACAGTAATTTCTGAAGATTTGTCAGCTGGCCATTCATGCTACGAATTTCCTGTTCTACCACATCTGAAAGGTGTTTGATTGAATACAGATCTGGTGACTGGTGAAGGCTGCTGAAGTAAACTGAACTCATTGTCATTTTAATGAAAACACTTTGAAAAGACCTTTTCTTTGTGACATGGTGCATTATCATGCAGGGGGGAGCCATTAGAACATGGTAAATTGTGGCTATAAAGGGAAGCACAACTACACTCATATAGGCTGCGTCCGGGGTCCGATATTCTTCTCTCCTCTGTCTGTGTTAGAGTTCAACACGCACACTTCATCAAAGATCGACCCCTACTTTTCCCTTTATAGAATTTAGGTAACCTAGGTAACATTGCTGTGGTAACTCACTTGCTGCTGGTCTACTACTAGCAGATAGAGAGAGAGAGAGCTACAGAAAGGGAGAGTGATAAGAACATATAATAATGGTATAGTGTAGTGGCCGATAATATAGATTAGTCTAAAGAAAACTTTTTGGTGCCAATCTACCAAACATTACAGCTGATTCTGACTTTGAGGTAAAAAGATCAGCTACATATATAATGTAATGCTAGTTAGCTAGATATCAGTAGATAGATATATATATAGATAAATAAATTAAAGTAATTAATAATAAAGACATTTAGAAAATAGATAAAATAAATAAATTGATCTTTATCCAAATTTGAAAGTAATGAATTTATGAATTAATTTATTTACTGATGATTAATATATTAAAATAATTTAGCGAATTTGGCGTGGCCTCTGTAAATTTGTATTCAACATAATACCTTATCACAAAAATGAAATACTCTCATGCATGTATATGTGACACAAAAAGGCACTTTATTATTTTGTCTTATAAAAAATATGAAAGTAATAGTTTGGAAGACATTTTGGATAATACATGTCACTTTCTTGTATTATACCAGAAAATCTTGATAATACTATCATGTTTGCAGTGTAAATATGCTATCTGTTATCTTAGCATGGAACTAGAAACAGTATGAACCAGTAAACGAGACTCTTTTCCAAGGCAACAAGTTGACAAGCAACAAGAAGGGATTCCAAGAAGTTACTAGTAAACTTTTGTTTATACATGTTTTTGTATAGATTAAACAATTGATATAAAGCATATAAATAAATGAACTTTAGAGCCAGGCTAGCAGTTTCCCCTTGTTTTCCATTCTTTATGACAAGCTAAAATAACCAGCTAAAATAATCCTGCTAAAAGATTGGGCCTAAAGTCCTTCAAATGTTCTCTGCAATTACAAGTTAAATTCAAACTAGTGAGTTATTAAATTGGGTTGCACCATTAAGACTTTTGTTTCTGACTGAATTTCATAGCTAGGATAGACATTCATTATGCGTGTATGTTGTTAGGACATATATTTGCAGCCTCAAACTATGCAAGAGTAATCAACTCACTTTAAGTTACAGTATATACATATGTATACATGGAGAAATATTGATGTAGTAAAAATTTAAGCTGGAATTATGCTTCTGCAGAGATACAGATGGGCAAAAAAGGAAAAACCAGAAAATGAGTGGAGAAACACAATGACAATGCTCCCGTCCATTATGCATGAGGGGTCGCTGAATGGTTTGAGGAGAATTAAAATGATTTGAACCATATCCAACTGCCTTTGCATACAACAGATATCAACTTAGTTTAAAAAACACATGGGAGATTTTGGACAAACATGTTAGTCAGCACTCTCCACCACCATTATCGAAACACCAAATGAGGACATATATTTGGAAGAATGGTCTTTCATCCCTCCAGCAGTGTTCCAGACACTTGAAGGTGTTCTGGTGGCTTATGGTGGTCTCACACCTTATTAAGACACTTTATGTTATTTTACGTTTGTTTACTTTGTCACTGTCACTCGGATGACATTGTGAACAAATGATCATTTCCTTATTTATTATACATTTTCTCTCAAATGTGGTTGATAAAAGGGACAAGACTCCCTAGCAGACATGTATGATATAACCGCACTCCATGCGAGTATTAAAGAATATGTCTGAACAAGACTCATATGTACAGTATGTTTGCTTACTTTCAGCCCAGAAAAAGCATAATTACAAATTTATGTTAAAACTAAGCCAAGTTTAAACTTGTGAAGGGCTAGTGCAATAGGCTCCTGGTCTAAATGATGCCATATTTGAATCATGTCTACTCTAGAACAACCAGGTATCTCTACTATTTTTGCCAGATCCAACCTAAATTTATTTGATTTTATCCACATAAATAAAAGTCAACTAAAATAAAAAAATGTGATAAATATGTATCCATACAAGGTAGCTGCCATGTCTATCATGTTAAGCCGATGCTCTTGTCAGTAGGTACCATTTAGATGATTTAAGAGACTCATGACAAAACATGGCTGTTTCCAAGGGTAATTACATCTGTCTCCTTCAACCAGAAAGTATAGGATAACATGTTAATGCAAACTGACAGCCATGGATCAAGCCTGCATTGCCTCTGATTGCATTTATGCCCAAACCACAATGTTGTACATCATTGGTTAGCTCTTTCAGACCACATGAATTAAAAACAGAAAACAGCAAACAAGGAAGGCTTGAATATAATCTCCTATATTCAGCATTTCAGGAATCCAGCAGGGCTAAAAGAATTGCTTAAATAAGTTTGTGTAATGTGGAAAAAAATTGTGATGTAACAGATGCCAAAACATCCTGCTGACTTCAAAAAGCATCAAAGATCCATGATGTTTTAGAGATAAACACTGCCAAAGGAACACCAGAGACACAGGGAGAAAGATGTAAATGTATTTAAATAGGACATTTAGCAGAAAGCAAAGCCAAGAAGCTGTCCTACATAGAAACATTAAGATAACCAGTGTTGACACCTATTTGGAGGACAGCAATACTGGTGTTTTAGATGCATGCACTAAACAAAAAATGCAAGCATCCACCATCACACATGTTAAATCTGTGAGATTCCTGTCTGCTTCACCCAAAACAATTATTCACTCGAACTTCCTGCTGTCAAAGTTGTTTGATGTGTTTCACAAATCAACAGTGATGTCAAGAGAAAAAGCATCTGTTCTTGAGTTGCATGGGGAGATGAGTACTGAAGAGTCAGTACTGCAGTGGGGGAAGGAAGTCATACAATACATACACATAGGCTCACAAAGAGAGGATTTAATTAATGAACAAACAAAACGAAATACTATGTTAGTAATCAATACTAACTGTCTAAAACACAATTTCCTCCTAATAAAGCCACACTGAGGCATTAAAGTTGAAAACCATATATATTTAAAATAATATCATACAAAGTCATCCAGATCATGGTATTTCAAAACACATGAAGACATTTCACCTCTCTCTCATCCACAAGGCTTCTTTAGTTCAGGGTCACTGAAAATAGTTCCTCTGGCTGCAAGTTTGGACTTGTCATGGTGCAAAATGAATTTGGAACTGATCAGAAATAACGATAATGGTACTGTGTGTCTGAAGTGCCTAAATTTCATATGTATGGATGAAATTATTGGCACCCTTGAAAGTACAGAGTTTACAATATTTGGTTAATTTACATTTATTTCAATACAGAAATAAATGCAACTTAACAAATTTTGTATAATCAAGGTATCTAATAACATATCCAAGTGACTGAACAATTACAAAAATGCTTTCATGCAGTGAAATAAAGATACGAAATGTACGCCTCACAATAATTGATAATCTTTTGATTAATTTAAGTTAGTTCCTCAAAACAAAATATAAAACGAATGAGATTCACCCTTGCTTAATTTTCAGTGTTCACATGACCTGAACTAACCAACGAATAATTATTTTACAGCATTAAAAAAGGGGCTGAATGTTTTCAGGTTCTTTTTTCATAATGGCAAAGACAAGAGCGCTGTCTCAGAACATCAGAAATGCTATTGTCACCAAAACAAAACACGTCAAATTGCTGCAAGGCATTTGCCATGATCTTGAAATCTGTGTTTCAGCAGTTCATAATGTTATCAAGACATTACACAGACATAAAACTGTTTAGATGCTTTCAGGATGTGGTAATAAGAAAAAAACTCAGTGAGAGAAATATGGGAAGGTCGAAGCCACTTGTGGAAAAAAAAAAAAAAAAAAACTACATAAAAGACAGCTGAAGAGCCACAGGCTGACCTGGAGCAATCTGGAGAGGTGGTTTCAGCTATACACTAAACTAGGAAGGAATCCATTGGCGAGGACCAAGGAGGACACCAGATTTGAAAGACAGGCTCCAAAAGGCAAGACTAATGTTTGAAAAACTTTCATAGATAAGCCACGTTCTTTCTGGGATGATGTTTTATGGACAGATGAATTAAAATGAAGCTCTTTGGGAATGCAGTGCAGTTTGTTTATGGGCAGGAAAATGACACCCATGAGTGAATGAACTCCCTACTGACAGTAAAACATGTTAGAGGTTATCCTGTGTTGTGGGGCTACTTAGCTGCCCCTAGTATTGAATGTATCAAATGAATGATGCAATTAGGAGACCACCAAGGGAGTAAAATGTGTTTCCCTGCGTCAAAAAACTAAATTTTAGGTGAGGGTGATGGGTCTTTCAGAAAGAAAATAATCCAAAGCACACATCTAGCAACAAAGAAGCATGACTGAAAAAGATGAACTATTTTACTCTGGCCAGCAATGAATATTGACTTAAATCCCATTGAAAACCTTCGGAGAGAGCTTAAATTGGCCATTGGAAAAAGGATTTTCAAACTCAAAATAGCTTAAATGCAAAGCAATGGAAGAGTGGAAGAAACTCAGAGCAGACAGGTGCAAGAAGCTTCTAGCTTTTTGCTGTGCTGTCATGCTGACGTACTGAGGTGAGCGTATTGTGTCACTTCCTGCTACCGACGTTCGTGCAACCATAAGTTTGTCCTGCTGCTCTGCTTCAACCCAGTTAATTTAGCTCCTCTCTCCACTATAGCAGCTATATTACCACTGTACTTTTAAACTTACACTAACCACTGCTCGCTTTGTCCCTCTTGTAGCGATTCTCTCGCTACTTCACAGTCACTCATAGGCTTCTCATTCCTATTAGTTACTTTACCCTTGCAGTTAGCAATGGCTTCTCCCTCTCAAGCTCTCTGATGCTCGTTGTGTTTAATGTTCAGTTATAACTCTGCCTCCTTTAGCAATAAGGGCACGTTAATAAATGTAGTTTATTTTCAGCGATGGAGACGAGGCTCAGTGAAATGGAAGCACGAATTCGCACCATGGAAACAAATCATTAGCAACAGTACTTAGCCAGCCCACGGCAGCCGGTGCGAGCTGTCCTAGCAAAGCTGCTACTCTCCACCTGGCAGCTCCCGAGCAGTCGGGAAGTCAGGGTGCTGGTGACAGTCCGTAATAAGAAGTGGAGCCCGAGACAAAAGCCTGTGATTCACCACCAACCAGTCCATGTTTCAAACAGATTATCCCCACCCAAAGACACACCCGCTGAGAAACAAACTCTGGTTATTGGCAGCTCAATTTTAAGACACGTTAAGTTAGCGACACCAGCGACCATATCTAAATGTCTTCCTGGGGCAGGAACGGATGACGTTGAATCATATTTAAAACTACTGATTAAAGATATGCGTAAATGTAGCAAGATTGTTATTCACGTCGGCGGTAATAACACCCGGTTAAGCCAATCAGAGGTTACAAAAATTTATGTGGAATCGGTGTTTTCATATGTAAAGACGAGGTCGGACTCTGTACTTTGGTCTGGGCCCCTGCCGAATGGCTAGTGGCGATATGTACAATTGAATATCATCGTTCCATCGCTGGCTGTCGAGGTGGTGTCCATCAAACCATATTGGCTTTTTAGACAATTTGCTGACCGTTTGGGGGAGATTGATCAGGAGAGATGGATTCATCACACTATGGATGGAGCAGCTCTCATCTCTAGAAATCTGAATGAGTTTATTAGAAAACCAAAACCATGAGAACCCAGAGTTGAGACCAGGAAGCAGAGTTGTAGTCTTACACACTTCTCTATGCCTCCATTACTGCTGTCACCCACTCAATACCCCATAGAGACTGTGTCTGTCCCCGACCAACTAAATGAATTAACTCAAAAATATGCAGAAGAGGAGCTGTACCTGAAAAACCTAAAAAAAATTAAGACCACCAATACTGAAATACAACAAAATATGAGATTTAAATGTGGACTCTTAATAATTAGATCACTCCCATCCAAAGCTGTATTAGTTAATGATTTGATACCAGATCATCACATTGATGTATTTTATGTCCCTGAGACCTGGCTGTCTCATGATGAATTGGTTAGCTTAAATGAATCTCCCCCCCAGTCATATTAATACACATTTTCCCAGAGACACCGGCCGAGGAGGTGGAGTTGCAGCCATTTTCAACTCAAGAGACAGATTGATATTTAAAAAATACCAATATCAAAAATACCAATTATCAAATATTCTACATTGTGTACTTAAAAAAATTATGAGGTGCCAATGATTTCAACACCACCACAATGGATTTGAAATGGAACTATCAAGATGTGATCATAGTTAAGACAGCTTTAATTCAAGGGCTTTAACAGAGATATTGCATTAACTGTTTAGGAATTACCTTCAATGATATACATGGTACCTCATTTTTATAGGTTCGAAGGTAATTGCACAAACAAAATACTGGGTTTTCTCCATTGAGATGCTTTGCAAGGCCTTTACTGCAGCTTAATTCAGTTGCTGTTTGTTAATGGATCTTTCTGCCCTCAGTTTTGTCTTAAGTAAGTGAAAAGTATGATCAGTTGGGTTGAGGTCAGATGACTGATTTGGCCATATACATATCGATGCCATAACACTCTCTCCATCTTGTCTGACAGATGATATGGTGGCTGTGGATCCTGACCCATTCCTTTCCCTCTCCATACTCTCTTTCCCATCATTCTGGTACAAGTTAATCTTGGTTTCATCTGTCCAGAGAATCTTGTGCCAAACAACCCTAGGTTTCTTTTCAATACTGTAACCAGTCTGACCGAGAGTCATAGCTCGATTGATCCATGTATTCCTGTAGCTTTCAGTAGCAACAATTTCATGTGCTTCTTTAATGATAAAATTCTAACTATTAGAGACAGAATTCACCTCCTCCTGCCCTCAACCAGCACTAATTTTTCCTCAATCACAGAAACATTAGAAACAGCCGTAAAACCTGATATATACCGAGAAATTTTCTCTCCTATCGACCTTCACAAACAAACTTCAATGATCTCTTCATCTAAACCATCTACCTGTCTCTTAGACCTCATCCCAACCAGGCTGCTTAAAGAAGTTCTACTCTTAGTTAGCACTTCTCTATTAGACATAATCAATCTGTCCTTATTATTAGGCTATGTACCACAGTCTTAGCTGTAATTAAACCTCCTCTTAAAAAGCCTAGCTTGATCTAGATGTTTTAGCCGACTATAGACCCATATCCAACCTTCCCTTTCTCTCTAAGATCCTTGAGAAAGCTGTTGCCAACCAGTTGTGCAACTTTTTATATAATAATAGTTTATTTGATGACTTTCAGTCAGGATTCAGAGGCATCATAGCACGGAGACAGCACTGGTGAAGGTTACAAATGATCTACTAACCGCATCTGACAAAGGACTTGTCTCTGTACTTGTTTTGTTAGATCTTAATGCCTCATTTGACACTATTGACCATCAAATCCTATTACAGAGAGTTGAGCATTTTTTATGCATGAAAGGACTCACTCTTAGCTGGTTTAAGTCCCACTAATCAGATCGATTTCAATTTGTGAATGTTTACACTGAATCTTCCATCTACTCAAAAGTTAGTCATGGAGTTCCACAAGGTTCTGTACTTGACCACTTCTATTCACCATATAGATGCTTTCCGTAGGCAACATAATCAGGAAACACTCCATAAACTTCCACTGTTATGCAGATGACACGCAACTGTATCTATCAATGAGGCCTGATGAAACCAATCAGTTAGCTAAACTTCAAGCATTTCTTAGGGGTATAAAGATCTGGATGACCAGGAACTTCCAACTGTTTAACTGAGATAAAGCTGAAGTTATTGTGCTGGGCTCACAACACCTCAGAATCACATTATCTAATGACATGCTTACTCTAGATGGCAGTGCTCTGACCTCTAGCACCATCGCTAGGAATCTTGGAGTTGTCTTCGATCAGGACATGTCCTTTAACTCCCATATAAAACAAACTTCAGGAACTGCCTTTTTTCACCTACATAATATTGCAAAAATTAGGCACATTCTTTCTCAAAATGAAATGGAATGAAATGAAAAATCAGTGCATGCTTTTGTTACTTCTAGGTTTGATTATTGCAACTCCCTATTATCAGGCTGTCCCAATAAAATTTTAAATATTCTCCAGCTGATTCAGAATGCTGCTATGAGAGTATTGACAAGAACCAGGAAGAGAGATCATATATCTCCTGTGTTAGCTTCTCTGCATTGGCTCCCTGTGAAATCCAGAATACAATTTAAAATCCTCCTCCTCACCTACAAAGCCCTTAATGGCCAGGCACCATCCTATCTTAAAGAGCTCATATTACCTTATTATCCCAGTAGTACACTTCGTTCCCAGACTACAGGCCTACTAGTGGTTCCTAGAGTCTCCACAAGCAGAACAGGGGGCAGAGCTTTCAGTTATCAGGCTCCTCCGCTGTGGAACCATCTTCCAATTTGGGTCCGGGAGGCAGACGCCCTCTCCACATTAAGAGCCGGCTTGAATCCTTCCTTTTTGATATAGCTTATAGTTAGAACTGGCACAGCACTAGCTCAAGCCATCCCCTCACTATGCTGTTATAGGCCTAGACTGCTGGCGAACTTCGCATGATGCACCGAGCTTCCCTGTCCACCGCCTCCTTCTCTCTCCCTGTGCACATTAACACCTCAAAAATGCTCGTTACTAACTGTCCGTCCTCTCTCCTGCAGTTTTGTGGTTTCTTGTCTCTCTTCTATTCCTCTTGTTGCTTTTTGCAGGTTTTTTTCTGATGCTCCTGAGTCTGGATCCATGGTTGCAGATCATCTACTGCCCCATGAGCCTGATCAACACCCACTGCTTTAATTATTATGATTACTACTGTTACCATTTCATTTAGTTCTATAAGTAATATTATTAGCCCTATTAGTATAATTATAGTATATATAGCTGTTAGTCCCATTACTATGCTATGCTCTCTCTCCTCCCTCCTGCCCCCCCTTTCTCTGTCACTCTATCTCTCTCTCTCTCTCACTTAGCTCAACTTAGCCAGTCGAGGCAGACAGCCGCCCTCCATGAGCCAGGATCTGTTTCAACCTATTCAAAGGGAGTTTTTTTGTTGCCTCCGTCGCCAAGTGCTGCTCATGGGGGAAATGTCGGGTCTCTGTTAATAATAAATATAAGGAGTCTGGTCTAGACCTGCTCTATATGAAAAGTGCCCTGAGATAACATCTGTTATGATATGGCACTATATAAATAAAACGCAGTTGAATTGAATTGAATAGATAGCTACAAGAAATGTTGAGGCTGTGATTGTTGCTTAAGGTTCTGCAAGCAAATATTAGTGAAAGATGCCAATAACTTTGCCTGGGGTAAATTTTGACTTTGTATTACGACACCATTATACAATTTTAAAAAATGTTTGGCAAACTTGGATATTTTATTCAAACAATATAAAAATATCTTTTAAATATTGTTAATTATTAATTACAATTGATATTTAAAAAATACCAATTATCAAATATTCTACATTGTGTACTTAAAAAAATTATGAGGTGCCAATGATTTCAACACCACCACAATGGATTTGAAATGGAACTATCAAGATGTGATCATAGTTAAGACAGCTTTAATTCAAGGGCTTTAACAGAGATATTGCATTAACTGTTTAGGAATTACCTTCAATGATATACATGGTACCTCATTTTTATAGGTTCGAAGGTAATTGCACAAACAAAATACTGGGTTTTCTCCATTGAGATGCTTTGCAAGGCCTTTACTGCAGCTTAATTCAGTTGCTGTTTGTTAATGGATCTTTCTGCCCTCAGTTTTGTCTTAAGTAAGTGAAAAGTATGATCAGTTGGGTTGAGGTCAGATGACTGATTTGGCCATATACATATCGATGCCATAACACTCTCTCCATCTTGTCTGACAGATGATATGGTGGCTGTGGATCCTGACCCATTCCTTTCCCTCTCCATACTCTCTTTCCCATCATTCTGGTACAAGTTAATCTTGGTTTCATCTGTCCAGAGAATCTTGTGCCAGAACTGGGCAGCATTTTATAGAGTGTTACCAGTGGTTTGCACCTAGTGGTAAACCCTCTGTATTTACATTTATGAAAGTGTCTCTTAATTGTAGACTCTGGCAATGATACACCTTCCTCCTCAAGTGTTCTTGATCTGGCTAGCTTTTGTGAAGATTTTTTTTTTCACCAAGGAAAGTATTCTGTGATCATCCACTTTAGTTTTCTTCCGTGGTCTTCCAGGCTTTTTGGTGTTGCTGAGCTCGCCAGTGCATTACTTATTTTTTATAATGTAGCATATAGTTGATTTGGCAACTTTGAGGTGTTATCTCTATTAGCTTTCTGATGTTTTTTTTTTCAGCCCAATGATGGCCTCCTTTTTTACCTTTTTTAACTGTATATTGAGAACTCAGATGAATAGCTACCAAATGCAAAGTCGACACTTGGAATCAGCTTCAGACCTTTAATCTGCTTAATCTTTCCTGAAATAAGAGGGAAACAGGCCATATCCCATCACAAAATCGATCAATTTTCAGTTGTCCATCTTGATGGTTTAATTTCACATCAATGGGGATTGTATAGAGAGGAAAAACATATTATTGTCTTGACCTGTACTTAACATTTGATGCTGTTTTTAACATTTTACTATTAACAGCCCTACGCGTTGGTGTTTAAGTAAAGCTTTGAATACGCAACTTTTAACTGTTTATCTAGTATATTTGTAAAATACAAAGTATTTTGATCTCCAAGTAGCAACACAAAAAACCCTGGAATATATCCAGCTATTATTACATGATTCTGTCAGCAATCATTAAATCATCATCACCACATAAGAATTATTATATGTCAAAAACTCACATAAGCTTACACATCTTGAGCAAAGCGAGTTGCGTGTTTTTAAAATATGAGTTACAAAAAAGAGAAAAAAGTGATAGTGGAGACATGATAAGAAATTCAGGGAGAGAAACTTTCAGCAGGTTGTGCCAAAGGAAAAGCAGCAATTGATTCATTAATTATATAACAATCTCTCATATCCTCCAAGACACAGAGATATTGCACAAAGCTATCAAATAATATCTGCACTAATTGAGTCTGTAAAGAAAATTGCGTTTTCAAGGACAAGATGAACCTTTGAACTAATTTGAATAATAAATCACAGTCATTGTGTCAGATTTACTCTTCCTTATTCATATCCTAATGACCCCTTTATGGTTCACAGTAGGGTACCTGGCAGCATTTTAAGTCAAGGCCTTGTCCAACTTTTTTGAATAGGTTTTCTCATCAGATGAAGCCCTGTCATTGTGTTGAGCTTTAGGATATTAAAACCACATAATGCAGGGCCCCCTTCAGGGAAGTACCCAGTCAGATACCCTTGTCTGGTTCTGCTTAAGTCTGTTTGCTTTAGTGCTGTACATGTTCCCTGGTTTGCCTTTACCCCACCAACCTGCTCCCTATTAAAAAAAAAAATCATTTAGTTAATGCAGAACAGCTTTAATAGATTACATAAATTTAATGACTGTCATGCTCTGCCAAATCCCAGCACAACAGGTTCATCTTTCAAAGCAGAGGCCTTTGAAACCCAAGGAAAAAAAGTTTTTTTTTTTTTTTTTTTATATTAATTTCACTGAATGTTGGAGCCACTCCTACCAAACTCATCAATTAAACATGGAGTTTCTGAGGTTTAAAGCATTGTGGTGTATAGTTTCATTTACAAAGAGGTACATTAAAGACAGACTAGCAAGCATAACATACTGTATTATTTCAACTGATTTATCTTATACATACTGTAGCACTCTATTAAATGTAATTGCTGCATACAAATATAGGTGCTGCACGCAATCCTAACTGCAAGATTTAGTTTGACATACAATTTGAGATTAATGTAATTGTTCCGATGCAAAAGACCTGAGAAGCTTTGATGTTAGGAAGTTTTAGCTGTCTCTCAATGATTACAAGACCTCTTACTTTAATCTCATGTCAATAAATAATTGAGAGTTAAGCCTCAGCTGTGACTCTTAAAGTCTCTGAGCCTCTTATATCAAATTGCCAAACGCTCTCATGGATGAAGAAGTCATGGGTTTAGACACTAAGCCTTAAAATCACACTTGGTCAAAGACTGTGAAAAATTGTCACTGGTTCCTTCAACCAACAAAGCTTCTGCAGCATGAGCATTAGCATGGTGACTGAGGTGAGAAAATACCACCTCTGAGAGTCTACTGAATAACTCTGCATCTCATCAATATTGTATGTAAAATTCACACTTTTCTTCTTACCAAGCAAACACTAAGTGTAGGTGACAATAGGTTAGTCCATTTGTTTTGAAGAGGTGTCGAAATCATCATCCTTTGTGAGTCTGAGCTAAGAGAATAGGCATAGCAGCCCTAACAATAGCTAGCTGGTGTAGAAGCGGTTGAGACCTCAACACTGCACATGCTAATCTCTGATTCTTAGACATAGTGTTCTCTATGCTAACCTTAGGGGGGATGTTGGAGTAGGAAACACTATGTATGTGGCTGAATCATGTGTAACATTCAAAGTGCTGAGGCTAAGAATGGGACATTCTTAGACCCCTGACAATTTCACATGTGAAATCTGGTATATATAATGTATCTACCATTTGCACCCATTCTGAAAAGTAATCTTTCATACAAATTGTTTCTTTAGAGACTGTGTGGAAAAAAAATCACAATGATAATCCTGACATACTACAGTCCATACAGCAACTGATCCAAAAAATTAGGTGCATAACTATCTTTCCCAAATGAGTCTTTGTGGTCGTGCAATTACTTTACAGTCTTCAAGTTTTAAGTTTTACTCAAATAAAGAAAAAAAGAAATGCTCTGACACACATTTAGTTTGATATTGGCACAGGTAAAAAAATCAGGGTTTTTTTTTATTATATTTTAGTATTTTGGTATAAATATTACAAACAAAATGATTGATCAGTGTAAAGTAAGTTGTTTCTGGGGCTTGGATTAAAGAAACAACCCAGCTAATGAAAGATTTGAAGGTGCTATTTAGAAATGTGATGTTACCTTCCTGTGACAGAGCCAAGAATGGCCACAAGAACACCAGCAGCCACACAGTTTGTTGTCAGGTGACTTAAAGAAATAGCAAATAATACATCTCCATGTTTTCATATGTCATTAAAAATATTTACAGCTCCTAGAAACTGACTTTCAATGGACCCCGTCACTTAAACAAAAAATGGCCAACATCAAACTGAGTAAATGAAGTGAAAATGAAAAGGCAATTAATATGATATTCTGATAATCAGAATATCAGGATTTCAGACACTGAATTCCTTTCAGTCTCATCTTCACTGATGTCCTAAAATGGCCACTCCGTACTGTACTGTACATAAAACAACATTTTCTGTGTCCACCATTGGGCTTTTTGCAGAGAGGTTCTAAGAGTAGTGTCCATCCATTAATTTTTAATTAGCACATGTCACAGTGCCACCACCGTGGCTCTTAACATATAGAGCCCTATTTTAACAGGGCACTGGCAAGCGTAAAGCAGTAGGTCTTGGGAGCATTGACTGCATTGTTGTGTCGAACCACACCTGCCTTCTTGGTTCATGTGGGTGCAGCAGTGTGAAGCGTTTAAGGGCTGGCTGAGGAAGAATATATAGTAAATCAGAAGGTCTGGTGATTATAAGGTCACAATCCTGGTCTCATCACTCAGAAAGAGCTTTACCATTTACAGTGATGCAAGACAACAACAATTTAACAAATGGAAAGAGGACATTTTCCATTTGACCAAGAGGAAAACATGTTACTGTTGAAAATGTTGAAAAGTCCCAGCCAACTGTTATTCAGGTCTGGTTAGGTCAGCAACACATCATTGAGACAGTCCAAGCTGTTTGGGGCTGGAGACAAATAAAATTGATTTGACATAGCTTGTGGGGTGATACACTCTAAATATGGGGATCTAACAGCACACCTCTGCCTTTGCCAAAGGTGGAGCTCTTGATTGAATATCTGCTGAAAGAAAGTCACAAAGTGTTGCTTCATCTTGGATTTTCTTTGAAGAGTATGACAAAGATAGTTAAAACAAGAGAAAGCTCTGAATTGCTTTAACTATGAACATCTCTTTATCCATTAGCCTCATGAACTACTTGTCCTTGATAGGAGAGGCAACCTTCTTGTCATCCTCTGCGTGTTGGAAGATCTTACTTCCCAAGGAATCCTCTGCAGTGCATCGACCTGGAACACAAGCAAGCTTTGATCTCTGCAGATTGTGTGGGCTATGAGACCCTTCACTGTTCACAGTGAGCCCCTGTTTCAGAGTGAGATGGTTTAAGGAGGGCATGAAGGACATCTGTAGGACATCATATTCAAAAAAAGGATCTGAGCCTCTGGGTCAAGTAGATAAATGTGCTTAGCATTGTAGTTGAGGTGAGTGTGATGCTTCACCATTTCTGGAGTGGAGGATCTCTGACCTTCCTTCAAGGAAAGGTGTTTGGGGTTCATCCAAAAGTTGCATGACAAAACTCATGGCTCTCCTTCCAGACATCTCATTGAGACTGGAACATGTCCGGAGTGTGTAGAGAGCATCTGTGCATTTAAGGGCAAAGAGGTCTAAGAATTCAGGTCTGGCAACTTTTAACAATCAATGAGAATGTAAACATATGAAATAATAGGAACAGGGAAAATGACTTACTGGTCTATAGAAAGTGTAAGAAAGACTAAGGACAGAATGAATGCATATAACATTACATTTTCATAATTTGATCATTACTCATATTTGATCGATGCTCTTGATTTGTTAATGAAAATACTCTTTGATCCCTTTTCTGCTCGATGAATGTTCTTTGCTTGATGATGTTTGGAACTGCATAATAGTTGATTTTGTTAATAGACACCTAATATTTTCTTATTACATATTGATTGATCTGAGACAGTGTTCCAAATTGATACATAATATATAAGCATTGAGTGAGTTTGTTATTATTTATTTGATTCCATTTTTAATTGATCAGAAAACTTAGTCTTTGCATCAAGTTTAGAAATTATTTTTCAAATCATATTCAAAATATTTTATAAATCTGATAAATCTGGGAAGGGCTTTCAGAGACATCTCTATCATCACTCTGTGATTTGGCTTGAAGAGTCAGTTTCTGATGCAAAAATAAGCCTGGACAGCTTCACCAACAGGTCTGACAGGCATCTGGGGAGGCAGTCAGGGAAAACATGGGGTGGTAGGGTCTGCTTGTACATCAATAACAAGTGGTGTAACATCAAGGTGCACCGGGCACCTGACCTGGAGATGCTGACCTTGTCCCTGCACCTCTACCAAATACTACTCCTACAGTTTGGAATTCTAAATTGTTTTGGTAAGTTGTTTTTATGTTGCACTAAGTGCTAACATCAAAACAGCAGCAGAGCTGCTAGCTTAGGATGGTAACACTACGTTGGCTAAATATCCCACAGCGTCACTGTTTATCTTGGGGGATATCAACAGCTTTAGGCTGGACTGTGTCACCATTATTTCAAGAGTATTTGGATATTTCTGCCAGAAGGGAAAACATCTTCGATATGTGTTATTGTACCACTAGTGATGCATTCCGTGCCCGGTTATATCCACTGCTTGGACTTGCTATCCACAACATCATCAGTTTACTTTCGCCTTAAAGACAAGAACTAAAACATCATTAGCCACAATGTTATAGCACACCACAGTGGTCAGAGGATGTCAAGACACAACTCCAGGACTCCGTGGCATGAACTGACAGGGGCATTTTTAATGGAGATCTTAATGACAGGGTTTCCATATAAACATCACTATACCAATAAAGAAAATAAAGAAATATACCAATTCCAAACTCCTGGATAACTATCCACATGAAACAGAGCCTGAAAGAAAAGCTCAAAGCCTTCAGACCCAAGAACAGGGTTAGCCTGTTTAACAGCAAACAGAAACATCAAACATGTTTCTGTTTGTCATCCCAGCAAGGGTACTGAAGACATGTGCCCTTAATGTTTCACCAACCCTTCACTCGTTCTTCCACGAATTCTATCAGACTGCCACTATACCCACCTTCTGGACCATAGTCCCCATACCCAAAAAACCCTGGCCCACAGTTGTTGACCACTATCACCCGGTACCCTCACATCTGTAATCAGGAAGGAGAAGCTGTTGTTGAACATCGTCCTGACACTTGTTGCCTCACAGCTCGAACCCCCTCCGTTTGCCTATAAGACTAAGAAGAGGACAGAGGATGCTGTGCCCTGCCCTCTGCACCTCCTCCTCCAAAACGTGGATTCCCAAGGCAAATTCACCAGTATCCTCTTTGTGACATTCAGCTCTGCCTTCAAAAAAATCCAAGGGCATCTGATGACCCAGAAACTACACCACCTCACCTCAGTATTCACCCTGTGTGATCAATCTCATCCACAACTTCCTTTGTGACAGGCACAAGCAGTGCAAGTTGGTACAAGCACATAACCTGTTATCACCACAAAGTACCACAGGGTTGTGGGTTGAGCCCATTCCTCTACACCCTTTACACCAACAACTGCATCAGTCTGTCATCCATCACAGCTTATTTCATATAAACAGTCATTATCGTCCCTCTCACTGACAACCACTCTGTTCTAGATTATTGCAACACTGTCACATTGTCAACACACCACTGCATGAACTAACATCTCCACCTCAATGTCAGTGAGGAAAAAAAAAAAAGGTCCCCCCTCACTTCAGCACCCATTATCAATAAGCAAACCGTTGTAAGCGTGGACAGTTTTAAATACCTCATTCTTGAAAATAAATTCAGTTTTCACCCGCACACTATTGACGTACAAAAAAAGACCCACTAAAGGCTAGTAGCCATCTGTAAACTTAAAGGACTCTATGGTGCCCCCAATCTCCTTCTGCAACTGTACCAAAGGACATTTAACCCATATTACTGTACTGCTCCCCCCGCTTCTTTAACATGTTATCATTCACTAACTGGAACAAACTCACAATCATATCAAACACCACTTCTAAAATAACTGGTCTCCTCAAACCCATCTCTGTGAGTCCATTACATGCAATGCAACAACAGAACAGGATGAGGATAAAAATATAGAGTTTTAAAATAAAATTTTCTGCAGACTGAACTTACATTACAATACTACAGTTTTTTGGCCTCCTGGAGAGCGGGTCTCACTGGGGAAGTCATTTGGTTTGGTAGGTCAGCACTTCAGTCCAGAGGGGCATATTTCAAAATATATTTGGTAAATTAACATCCAATTTTTTTGACCAAATTCATGTTGCCTAGGTGTGATATTGCCTAGTACATTTTGTTGACCCCATGACCTTCCCTATGGTGCCAGGTTCAGAAGGGCCATCTTTGAAAGAGCCTGATTCTGGCAGCCATTGCAGCCCTAAATAAAAGGCTCTGTTGAGTTGGAACTATTGTCTTTATGCGATGCTGTATGTGCTGTCTCTGATTTTGTTTTTGATGTTGCTGTTGTTACATGCGTTGCTCATGTGAAAAATAAATGCCTGGTAAAAATGATTTTACCCACCAGGGACAATAAAGTCTAAAGTCTAAAAAGACTAGAGTCTTACTATTGATTTTTGTCCTAAGTATTTGCTAATCAAATACTGAATTAATATTGATTGCTAATTTCCTAGTGATTGCTGATTGATTATAATGATGTGCATGTTTTGCATATAGTGATTATTTTTCAAACCCAATTTGAATTTGTATCTGAAGTACATGTGTGCTAACATTTCTTTCATCAAGTAAAATCTTTGCAAATTCCCCAAGCTGGTTATTTTGCAGGGCTCATTTTTCCGATCAGTTTTTAATTCCTTCTTTTTTCAATGTAATTTCACAGTCAGCCAAGGTGTACTGGGCTCAGATAGTGGCCTTTTGTAGTTTTTGTAGCTCTTTTGCTGTATTTCCAAATTAATGCATGCCAACATTGAGCTCAGCACTATTTGTATGCATGATTGTGTGTTTTTACCTCAACCACATTCCACTATGTGTCTCCCTTTGAGTCTCTCTAACAGGTAAATATCACCTTCATTATCTGATGCCCTTGGTGGAGAGTCTTACTTTTTTTCTAACAATCTAATGTGGTGGATATCATACAGCTTGTGGAGGATGGGCAAGTTCATTACTTTGCAATTGCTAAACAGTGATGGAACAGGAGACCTCCTGGGGTGATATAATGTCTTAGTGGCCGTGAGATAATTATTGTCAGGCCATACATAATTTAGAAGTCAATTTACTACAATCAGTATATTAATCAGTAAAATTATCAATATACTATAATCAGTAGGAGCATGGTTCACATTGTTTGGTTTCTTTAAAATTGGCCAAAAAGATAAATAAAAAATATCAAGTTTTCATCTGTAAGATTATGTTTGATATGGTGGAAAAAGTGCCTTAAGATCATTCTGGGCCATTAAAACTCTTCTTTAAACTTCTTGTCCCCTGGCACTTTCTCCATGACAAGGAAAATCTGAAGTTTATTATTGTGAAACAATCAGAAAAACCTCCATATTTGTAGTCACATTTAATACTAAGTTGAAAATATATAATCACAATTGTGATTAACACTGTCAAAAATATGACAAAGAAGTTGCAGGGGTTCTTCATGCAACTTATAATAATTTTGTCAAGTTGATGCATTGTAGGTGAGATGTATTCTTTTTGCCCTTTGCTCTCTTTTGATTATTCTGATTTCTATTGACTCTATGATGATGATTTATCCTTCACTAATTAGTAACTTTTTACATGGTATATATATATCTATATATCTATATATATCTATATATCTATATATATTTATATATATATAGATATATAGATATATATAGATACATATATATATATATATATGTATATATATATAGTATGTACTGATAAAGTAGACGCCTGACTTATATTCAGTTTGTTCTTTTAAGTCAGTTAATATTTTTTGGAAACATTCTTGTTTATGAGTGGTTGCAAGGTTCCAATAAGAAGCAGTCTGGCACATAAAACCTAAAAAAAAACCACAACCACAACATTCTGTTTTGGGTTTTTTTTGTTTGTTTGTTTTTTTTGAGATATAACATGTTAAATCATGAGCTTTAGAGGTGCTAGTCAGTGGATTTTGTTACCTTTGGACAGAACACAACTGGCTGTTTCTCCATCTTTTCGGGTTTTATGTGAAGCTAACCAGCTGCTGGTAGTTGTCTCATATTTATCAAATTTAGACATGAGATTGTCATGAATTTTCTCATCTACAGCTGGATTTACAGTCAGTGCAAGAGATTAAGGGGAATTCTGGTGTAGCACTTGATTTATAGTTGAGTATCAGATTTCATCTATTGATAACAAATCTGCAACTAGACACATTTGTTGTATATGATCAGGTCATATTATGCTCTATATTGTCATCATTAATTGGGGCGACTTTGGCTCAGGTGGTAGAGCGACCGGCCACCAACCAGAAGGGTGGTTGATTCTCCAGTCCTTGGGCAAGATACTGAACCCAAATTGCCCCCGATGTGTGTCACTGGTGTGTGAATGTGTAGATGTGTAGTGCGCATCAATGTGGAGAAAAAAATGCACTGTGTAAATGTGTGTGTGAATGGGTGAATATGACAGTAGTGTAAAAGTGGTTTCAGTGGTCAAAAAGACTAGAAAAGCTCTATGTAAGTACAGTCCATTAATTGTGTTTACATTCTTTCATTTACTTCTACTACTACTTACAGAATCTTTCTTACTCACAGAAACTCCAGTGATTCAAGAAATATGTTCAGGAAAATGCAAGCAGCCAGTTAAAGTTCTTTTTTTCCCCATGCGGTATCACCATTGATACTGTAGCTCTGACAAGTAGTTACATTTTTGAGTAGGTGTACGGTGTAGCTTATGGCATAACCCATCTACCTTTCATAGGTAATCGTATCAGAACTATTACTTTATCACTGAGTTTTTCTCTTGTTTATTTATGTATTTGGCTCATCCTTGTTGACTGGATTGTTCTGTCGCATACCACATACCCATCTAGTTTATATTATCAATCAATATCATTACATGTTTTTGTGTTTTTATCCACTCCACACCCCTACCAGTCCTGTCAAACAGTGATATGGCTCTTATTTACTTGGGTTTGTGAAATCTTATTTCGCTTAATGAATAGATAAATCAGTCTGGCATCTGATTCTGGTGAGCGAAGAGCCAGAAGACCTCTGATCTCCACCCAGGCATTTGCACTGTTAAGTCCACGTTTTTTTTTTTTTTTTCTCACATTCAGTGCTGTGTATCTATAAACATGGTAAATCATTTTGTCTCATCATTCCCAGGGATGTGTTGAGGATCTGACAGCCTAATGCCTCCGGAGACCATTGTTTAATAATCATTTTGGATAATAACCACAAGGAAACCTTGACTACCACTTGTTTTGGTAGACTTTTTTCATTCTTGACTAAAGCTTTAGGGGTTTGTAGATATTTGCTTGTGTGTGAACTTAAGTAGACTGTGGCTGAACTGTGGCTGGAAATATTTACTTTTTTTGAGTTTTGTTTTGTTGGATAACTCAAAGTGGAGTAATTTTGTTGAACTGAATCATACTGAACTGAATTGAACTATAAAGAATGCTACCCTGTAGAGCACAGACCTCAACCAAGTCCAATGTCAAACAATATAAACCAGATTTAAGAAAAAAAATTAAATTCACCCCTAATTCATCCCAAACTGCTCCAAATTTTGTTTTTTCTTTGGCCCATGCCTTATCCCTCCTAATTCTGTGCAAAAGGGTTCAGTTATTTTTGCATAATCCTGTTTACAAATAAATGAACAAACCAAAAAATGAATGAAAACATAAACTCCTTAGAAGAGGTAAGAAAAGAATTTTGTTGTGGATTCTGAATGCATTTATCCTTTTGTGGTGTTTGATATAGACTCAACCTTTGACTGTTCTAAACTTGACTGGTCTAAACTTTTACACACCTCTAACCATTAATAAAACCCTGATATTATCAGTGAATGGGCATATATGTAACCGGTATTATGACATAATCTTAAAAATCTCATACATGTCTCTCTTTTGCATTTATCTATTGACCAAAAATGTATTTCTCTAAAGAGCAAATTCAGAGTTTGTGCTTTGGGAGGCACACTCAGAGCATACACTCCGAATCTGCTCATTATTTGTGATGTGAACATCACTCAATTGTAGTGCAAGCATGCCAATGTCATGTTCAGACCCTTTCGACTGGCATTTGTGTGAATTTGCATCCTTGATGGGGTGGAATAAATAATGGCTTCCTGCAATTTGACTGTCCCTTCACTCTTGGGGTGTCATTGGATGACACAAGAATAAATAAATAATGGGGACATTTTTAACCCCCTCATGAAATACAAGATAAATTGGTTTTATATCTGCAAGGTGATGCATATCTTCGTTTAATTCAGGCTGGTAGCCAGTGAAGATGCTATGAATATTTCATTGTTTCAAAAATGAAGCCCCACCCTACCCCACCCACCAGGTTCATTCCCCCATCTCCTTCCTCTCTGTCTCTTTCTTCATTTCTTCTCAAATTATTTATGTATGTTATCTTACTTCTTTTGTGACACCTTTGTTTTCTTTCACCTATTTCTTTCACTTATCCTGATGTGTATAAATGCCCCTCAAGTGCTTGTTTCCCTAATATTGCCAACTCTTTGTCTCCATGGTTATCTTGTGGAAGTTTCAGGGAGAGCTGGAGTCTACTTGTTGTAACAGTGATGGAACACAAAGAGACAGTAACTTTGCCACAAATTAAAAATTTATGATTATTGATAATGTCTTCTGAGGGCTTTCAAGTGGTTTTTTTTTTGTTGTTTTTTTTTTTTTTTTGCAATAGGCTAAAAAGGTCTCAATTCAAAATGTACAAAACAATATATTTTTTTTTCTTTCCACTGGAAGACAAGCATGGTCATAGTGGTTCCTCCAAATACAGAAGGACCTAAAGAATTGTGAAATTTTTTTTTGCTTTTCTTTTTTTTTTATCTTGGTTTTTTTCAATCTGCAAATTAAAAAGATATATAAGAACCATGAGGAGACTGTATTGTTGGCTAAACAATGTTGACATTCTTTGGCTCTAAAACAAAACTGGGGCCTCCTGGGGGCACGGTTTTGTTACTAAACAAAAGAATTACATTAAAAAAAAAAACTTGCATAATAGTGGGATAATAAAAACACAAAATGTACAGTCTCTGCATGTTTCTTGTAGCCATCTAGAAGCTTCTTACACCTGGTGGTAGCTGGTAGTTTCTGCCACTCTTCCTCTGCTATGTGTTCAAACATTTTTGCAATGGCATGTTTCACCTCTCTCCAAAGGTTTTCAGTGGAATTTAGGGCAGTAGTCATTGCTGGCCATTTTAGAACTGTCAGTCTTTTCTTTTTCAACCATTCCATTGTGGTGATGCATTCAAGCTTGCTGAAAGACCCAAGACCTTCAATTCAAACCTATTTTTCTGACACTTCACATTTTTCTGACACAACTTGATATCTGGCACATTTCACTCTAAAATGCCTTGGTAATCTTCTGATTTCATCAGTTCTTTGATAGATTCAGTGCCTCCAGTATCAAAGGCAGCAAAGCAGCCCCACAGCATGATGGAACCTCCATCATGTTTGATTGTAGTTAGGTTGTTCTTTCCCTTATAGGCCTCATTTCCTCACCTATGATCAAACTGATGTACTGCATTCCCACAGAGCTCTACTTTGGTTTCATCTGTCCATAGAACATTGTCCAAGCAAGACCTATATGTATGGCTTATATATGAAAGTCTGCAATGATTATATATAGACATTTTATGTCTATATTTTTTATTTCAGTATATGAAAGCAATTTTTGTCCTTGTTTTTTTTCAATAACTTTAGACATGTTATCAAAATATTTTGATAATACAAAATTGCTGAAATTGCATTTATTTCTGAAAATATTGTAAATTCTGTACTTAAAATTCATCCAACCAGGATGGTCCTTTCAGGCTCAGCTTCCATAGACCTATAAAATGGGATAACCTATTTTGGGGGCCTGTGGGTGAGATAAAACCCTTTTCTGTTTTTCCCAAAGACGATATTAATGGACTAAAAGTTGGAGCACTTTGATCTATAAGTTTAAAAACTATATTAGAAGATATCAGGCTGTTTACATAATTTTATTACTAATTTTTATTCAAACTGATTTTACTTCCAGGTAACATACCTAACATAATTTCACTGTGTCTTGTTACTAAATAAAAGACTACTGGTTTGCAAACACTTTGTTTATGTTCATTCTTTCATGCAGTGTCGATTGCAGTGAGAAGAAGGTTAACAGTGTCATTGCTTTGCTAGATGTTTGTTACTGAAAAAGAGAGGACTATTTGCACTTGCATGAGACTGGATTTCTTGAGTGGGGAGAAAAAAAAATAGTCCACTTTAATGAGGCAACTGATTTCACATGGAGAGATCACACAAATGCAATTGATTCAAATGCAAAAGAATACTAAGAAAGTACAGAGCATAGTTTGAACTTAAATGACCTAACAGATTTAATGGTATTACTCTGAATGATTTTACTGTTAAACTTAAGTAAGTCTTCCAGTCTGATGTTAGAAATAAACATAGGAAAATGTTTACTGCCAGATTCTAACCAATTTTGTCGCTGTGTTTGGACATTTAAATAATAAATGAGATCACGCTGCTATGGCATCCATGTGTAAAATTACACAAATCCTCTGTGTCAGAAATCAGAAACTGTAATGAAAAAACACATGCATCTTTTCTGCTGCAATGTGATGAGTACAGGTCATCACTCCAAAAAACATAAGAGTCACAAATTCTGCAAATTGTTGTACGCAGCTTACTCATCATGTAGAACAGCAGTGTGGATGTATCTGCAGAATTCCAGGGCGTGGGATAGACTGTGATATTGTTGGTAGTTTTTCTCAGTCTCAAAATCTATTTTGATGCATGTATCAATCTGAAGTAGGTGGAAAAACAGTGTAGCAAATGGAAACTGAAAGGTGTTTTGTGATTTTTGGAAAACCCTTTTTATGTGTACCTCTGCCACAAAAATTGTAATGCATCTGCAATAAGAGGTGGTATGAGTAAATTTCAATGAAAACAAGTGTGCTTGGTGCCCAAGGAAAACAGTGTTTACCTAGGGCTGGCATTGTGCTTGCAGGGCAACAGAGCCTTTTAGGCTTGTTTGGCTTAAACAGAATATAATATGATTTTTAGGCCAAATTTTATTGGCAAATTTTAGTTTATTTTCATTGTTTTAGGGCAATAAATACTGTATATGATGTCTATTCATATGGAAACTATCTGTAAAGTTTCAAATATTCAAAAAAACAGACTTGGATCCTTAATTCTCTTTCTGCTGTCCTTTTCCTGGCCTCTGATGTTCTCCATTTCCAAAACAGTATTAAGCTTGTATAAAGCCTGTTTGTGGGGAGACTATTTGTGGTTAATGTTCATAAAAACCACAGGCCCAATAATCTGCTCATCCCTGAATAACTACAATACTCCAATTAGCATCAAAATAGACAGGTTTAACAGACATGGACTAGTGAGATGATGCTTAATTATGTTCTCTTCATTACCTTTTATTATATCTGTGGTTCGTTCAAATGCTGCCATCTCGCAATACACATCCAATGGCAACTGAGAGGCCCTAGCCATTAAAAAAGAGAAAAAACACCCCTTTTGTCTTATCAGCTTGCAATGGTAATGTAATGAGACTCCCATTAGTGTGTAGAAGCAGTAATGGTGGTACTGCTAAGCCCTAGTAGGTCCAAGGTTGCTTGCATTGTCAGACAGCCAGTCAGCTGCAAAGAGAATATGCAGCTAACGGATATTTCAAAAAATTTGCCTATCCTTGTTTAACTATTTCTTGTTATCGCAGTTCTGTCATGTTTATCAAAATTATATGATAAGGGGTACAAGGAGGTGAAGGAGGTAGAGAGGGAAAGTTGATTGTTAGATGAGCAGAGAGGAAGGCAGGCAACAGGGTGGGTAAGGAGATGACATGATGAAAAAAGATACAAGGATAGAGAGAGAAAAAAAGGAGATAAGAGATGAGAGGCGCATGTGCTTAGGGAGCTAACATGCGTTGAAAACAAGGTGAGTGTATCCCTTATGGTTCAAAGGGAGCATCTATGACTCTGGCCTAGTGAGCTGTCCTGGGAGGAGCTGACAGATGGACAGCTGGATAGGTCCATTTGAACCATAACCAATGAACCATGAACCATAAAGATCAGTAATGTTTTGCCGTATGATACTGTACTTAAGCTATAAAAGGACATTATGGGTCTCGGCTTGCCTAATTTTTGGAAATGTGATATGGCATTAACAATTCTACAGAACAAATGAGCAACAGTTGGTTTACACATTCAGCCGTACTGAAGATGAGATGGAACTTTGTAGCATTTATGTTTATTTACTGATGTTTGTATCAATATAATTGTAGCAGTAGCCTCAGAGTCTGTCCTAGCCACAGCCACAATAGATCATGAGCAGGGCTCCTCCAGTTTTGAAAGCAGACTCTACAGTATACAACCTTTATCAGTGACAGAAAATAAAAGAAAGATTTGTAATGAAAAAAACTAACACTTAGAAAAAAACAAAGGTCTGAGGATTCACATAAAAATCATCATCAGTTAGGTTTGTTCTTCTCATTCCATTCTTATCCTTACAGTCATTTCCACCCTACTTGCACTGTGGCTCTTTCTGTCTTTAACTACCATTCATTCGTTTTTTGTATTTGTTAACTGTGCAATTATTTTTTTTGTTAAAGACCTCGCCCTGACTTCTGTCATCTGTTCTTCAATTGTTACCTGAAAAGTAAACCAAATATGACATATCCTGGGTGTTTGAATGCATGATATTCTCTATCACAATATTAAAGCTATTGTTTTGCATTGTATTTTGATCATTAATTTTCTTAAAGATGTAAAGTAATTAGCATTAAGTTCCCTATAAGCAGATTCAGGATCAGTCATGTTCATTGATTCTGACATAAGTAGTAATGCTAGGCTTTAATAGTATTAATACTTTAATGATATTAGAAACTCACGCCAGTATCTTATTTTGTAAATATTTATTTTGTAAAAGACAACTGAAAAAATTAAGAAGTACTATCCAGCAACACACTTATTGTAGGCAATAAGAAATATCATTAAAAAGATATTTTTCTTGATGCGCAAAGTGAGCTCTGTAAATGGAAAATATCTTAGGACTGACAAAAAGTAAATAGGAATGATGTACAATGCTACCATCGGCACAAACACAGACAGCCATCACCCACTTCCATGTTTGGTCAATATCTGCTCTCTCGGCAGACTGTACTGATATTCATCTAATGAAATGGCTGGTGTATGTCTTTCAGCTCCTGCCTCATCCCCTGTAAGAAGCTTCACATTTTTCAGGTACCCCAGGTTGTTGTTTTCTGCTCCTGTGAATCAGTAGGGTATTAGGTGCAGCTGAGGGAGAGGGGGAGAAGTTTTTCTCAAAACACCCAAATCACTGGACTCTGGAATCCAAAACCAGAATAAAATTGTTGGTCACTATGCTTTCCCATCATACAGATTTCAAATCTTGTTGTCTGAAAGAACATGTTTTATAAAATATTACATTGAAAATATTTTTTAAAATATATTTCTGAAAAAATGACATCCTTATGTACACAGGCCTAGGCTAACGGTACATGAGTGGCTTTCATATAACACCTCTGTAAATAAAGATACTGAAAAGATTTTGGGCAGTTATAACACAAAGTGTTTCTCAGTAAATGTAACTTAGTATTATAACTAGCTTACAGTTAACATTTTAGTTCATGGAAGAGGAGCTTTTGATGTCCAAAAGGAAGATACCCAGAAGAGAAAGCTCTTCTTTTTTAAATCATCCTAAACTTTGCAAGGCCAATGTTGAAATGAAGTCAACCATTTGGGACCCACCTACGTCATGAAATTATTCAAAAAGAGAATATTAATGCTCTCTAATTAGAGGTTGGCTGCCCACCTCCCCCAGCACAGATCCTTGAGTAGAAGCTTGTGAAACCGTGCTCATTTTCAAATAGATAGTAATGGATACAACATTCACAGGGGTTTATGCCTTTTATTTTGCTAATCCCCTACTTGTTCTTTTTTAGTTTTGACACAGTGGTTTTTACTTGTACTTTTTTACTGTGGAAGCACCACTGGCAAACATCATTTCCCTTCAGACCCTCATAAGGCTCAGCAGTGGTTGCAGCTGTCAACAGGTCCCACTGCTATGTACATTAAATTTTCTTGATTGTGCCTCTAACTACATTCTCAAATCTGAGAGCTCTAGCTTTGGGTATTACTGGTGCTGGAGCTCAAACTGATACAGTTTGCGACTACTAGGGTCCTCCACATGCAATGTCTGTTTCAGGGGATTCTGGAGCTGAAAGGATTTCCAGATTATTAGAAATATTAGAAATTAATTAGAAATTAAGCCATTCAATTTCTAATTCCAGTAATAATCCATCATATTGATGACATGGGGGTTGTAGTAAATTATGGTCTGAAATCTCTGCCATAACTGATGTGAGTCTTTGTTGTTTGTGAAGTGGCTGTTCAATTTTTGTGCATACAGCCTCTTCACCTCAATGATCCCCCAGGTCAGATTTTTCCTTGCCAGACTGTAATGTGCAGTGTCCCCAGATTTAAATGCAGCATTACAGGCTCTCAATAGTGAAAAGACTTCCCTGGTTAGCCATGGTTTCTGGTTGGCCTGTCCATTGATGGTTTTGACCACTGTTGCATCATCTATCTATTTAATAATGTAGCCAGTGATGGACTCTGTATATTTTTGTAGGTCAGTAATGCTGCCATATGTTGCTGTCTCTGAAAATGTCCCACTGTGTGATTTCAAAACAGTCTTGCAGTGTTGAGGTAATTCCCTGTAGCCAGAGAATTTAGGCAGAACAGATTCTAGACTTGCCTGGTTGAAATCTCCAGCTACTATGAAGAAAGCATTGGAATGGTCCATCTGCTGCTCACCAATGTTGTTTTAGAGCTCTGTCATAGCCTCCTTTGCATTGGCTCTCATTGGTAATCGACATTTAAAAGAATTATCATAGCAGTGCATAGAAACCACCATGGCATCTTGGCACCCTGATTTGTTGATGTACACAGTGAAGCACCTCCCCTCAGCTTGCTGGCAAGAAAAGCTACGCTGTATGATTATAGTGAGATTGATCAGGGTCCCATTTGCTTGGTGTAGGAGAGGTGGGGGAGGCAGCTAGCCTCTACCAAAAATTAACAAATACACCTTCTGATAACTCTAAAGTTCTTTTATACACATTGTGTCTTCTTAAATAGCTCTTGTTGGTAACTTGCCACAAGCAAAACATTTGAAATTGTTCTGAGTTGACTGTTGGATGGTTAAACAGTACTTTGTGCAGTCACTGGAGCTAAGCTAGCTGTTTAGGGTCAGGAGTACCTTCAAACTGTAGCAGACTGCTTGTTAAACTACAATATCCAGACTAGAAGATTATCAAATGGGTTTGGGCTGCAGAAAGGCATGTTTGACAGCACTAGGCTAAGTCAGTGGTTCCGACTTCACACTAGGCTTAGTCAGTGGTTCTCTCTAAATCAGTGAGAGAGATATACCAAGGACTTTTCAGTAAATGGCACTAAGTTTATGTTAGCTGCCAATGTACCAAAAGTTTATTTGACGATATAAAGTTGAACATTAAAAAGGTGGGAAAACAACAGAGACCATATATCCTCCTCCTTGATTTTCCCATTCTCACTGACTCCCTCTATGGTTCCTAACCAAATGGTCAATGGACTGCACTTTTGTAACACTTCTCTAGTATCTTCATCCTTTACATTACTGCCACATTCACACATTCACACACATTCGTACAGCACTTTTCTATACACACAGTGCTTTTTTTGCATGGATGTATGGATGATACATTGGGGGTAATTTTTGGTTCAGTATCTTGCCCAAGGACACATTGACATGCAGACTGGAGGAGATCGTCAATCCACTCTACCTCCTGAGCCACAGCCACCCCTGCGCAATGCACAGATGTTTTGGAGATGTGTCAGCACTAACTGTAAATTCACATCAGATGGGAGACATAAGAGGCATGTCAGTGTTACTGAGGCGTTCATTTGAAGAATCCACATTGACTGTCCTCTCTACAGCCAGAAACAGTGTGTTTTCTAGGTTGAGTACATTTAAATGTTTACTGGACAAAAATAATTTTCCAGGTTCAATGGGGATTATACAGAAAGAAAAGGGCATTCATTGTATTTTATTTTCTCTCCTCAATGTAGCACTATATACTCATTGTGAAACTGGAAAGCTCTTGTTTTGGAATCAGTGTGGATTGTAATATTTATTAAATGGAATCTTTTGCATGAGATGGGCAACTGATATACATCAAAAAACAGAAACACTTCAAAAGCAGAACTGATATGTACTGCCCTTACACTTACACTGATCAGCCGCTGTGGCCCATCAGTGTTTGACAGGATGGGTTCAGCAGCTTGGCTAAAGGCCTTTCAATGAGCCCCTCCCAACCCTCCATCTCCTCTACTCCTCTTTTACTCCTCCTTTTTCACTAGGAATGCTGACATGTGGAGGGAGCCATGCTTGTCTGAGCAACTCCATCTCCTGGCCTGTGTTATTGGTCTGAAATGGACCAGACAGAAATACAAGAGGATGAGGCACAAATAAAAAAACTGAGCACATTCCTTGCTAGGGACCATTTTAATGTAGCTAACTTGTAGTGCAGTGCACTCACAGTTGAGCTTATGCACACAAGATTGTAGCTTTTGCTCAGATTGTCTATCTGATGTCTAACCTGATATTTTTTTCTTTTTTCCTGGCTGCAGACGATAGTGTCTGTTATCTGGGTAATGTGATCCAAGCACTTCTCTTTGTGGTGCTAATGTATTTGGAGTCCCGTACCCTTGGGGCAGCAATTATTTTTTATCAGCCTGTGAAAGTTAGTTAAGTGCTACAGAGTGAGGGTGAACGGCACAGCACAGGAGGAGGTTTTGGTTGAGTTGACTAAATCATGCCCCCAGTGCCTCTCTGTGCATGAGCTGACAAGTAACCCACCCCCTGTGTATGCTTGAGCTACACACTAAACATCAAGGAAGCAAGCGTTATTATTGCTCAAAGATTTTCCCAGAGTTAGAGAGTGACTGGGGGGGGGGGGCTGGAAGCAAATTAAGTCATAATGGAAAAAAGAGACAGGTGGAGAGGAGGGACAGGAAAGGGAAGAGGGGGTAATTGGGAGAGACGCAATGATAAGATAACAGACATACTAGCTACTTTAGTTAATTAACTCTCATCTGAACTACACACCTAACCACCCCCCTGCTGTTTGCATTGTCTGGTAAGATTGCCGCAAGGACATAGGCTTGTGTGTCAATAAATGCTTTATCAGTGATCCCCATTCACATATTTTATCAAGTTAATCGGTTTAATGTATGCAGTTCTAAGCACAGTAAGCTAATTAATGTGAATGGGACAGTTGGGCTGACATTATATAGTGATCTTTGCATCTTTTCTTCTTCTTCTTCTTCTTTTTATTTTAGCAACAGATAATTCTTTCCGCCAAACAAATTGACAGGTCTGATACTGTGGCATTTTTCTTATAAATAAATATCATGTAACTTGACAGGCATTCCTGGTGCACATGTTTGAGACCTAGTTTTGCAGTCAAAAATATGACTGTTTGACAGCTAGATCTGCAGGGTAAGTGAAATACAAAGTTAACAAGCTTGTACTGGAAAATCTAGTTTACAAGTATTTTGTTAATTTCCAATTTACATAGATTGAGATCTGCATTCCAGCTGGTTAACACAAAGATAAGGGGTGGAACCAAGAAAACAAAAATGATATAAAAAATAAAAGTTTCTTTTGAAATATCTATGCTTTTCCTAGGGGGATAAATCACAGGTTGTGCAATTTACTGTACATAGTTGATAAGTATGATATGGCAAAAACAAACAAACCAAAGAAATTTAATTTTAGTTTGCCTTAACAACAAGAACCTCAAAATTGTGTGGGGAATGCGAGGTCCACAGTAGTGGGTGTGTGTGAGAGACACAATTATAAAAAAGTGTAACGCCTTTTTAATTAACTTGTTAATATGTATTCTTGTGCATAACACAGCATTTTTAACTTTACTATGGTCACCACCTTGGTTTAGTGTATAATGCATATGAAAGAAGAATATTTAAAAATTTGATTCTAGGAAATGCGGAATGGTTTCCTAAATTATTGTTCTTATCATTTGTTTTCCTATTATTTAGTGAGGACCTTTTTGTTAGTGCTTATATGGTGACAAAAGTATTGTAAAAGTTGTAAAAAAAAGTCTAGTTTTGTGACAGTTATTATTATTGTTGACAGTATCTGACAGTGTACGTTGAAATGTGACCCATATCCAAAAGCACACCCATGGTGTAAAGGTCTAAAATTTCTCTGTGTATGTGTGTAAGAATCACAGGAAAAGAAAAAGAAACTAACTGAAAAGTGCAGGAGATAAGAGTGCTTTTGGAGATGGTGAGAGGGTGGTAACCAAAAGGCCCTAAAAGCTCCTAGGTCCTGTGTGTGAGTGTGTGTGTGTGTGTGTGTGTGTGTGTGTGTGTGTGTGTGTGTGTGTGAAAAAGAAAGACAGAGAGAGAGACAGACTGTGTGCAAGTCTCAGAGCTCCATTATCACATTGTCGGTGCACAGGCCTGGCGTCATTGGTCTAGAAGATCACACAAAGACACGACTGTGAGGGGAGGAGAACCAAACACAACAGTTACCTGTATTATTCTGCTCGTGAAGACATACCATTCATTCAACCTACGCTTACACTGTGAATGGAAAAGGTCAGAAATCACATATATTTGTGACTGTTATTCACCACGTATTGATAGGATTTTCCCAGTGATGTTATATTCACATAAGCTATAGGCTAAGAAACATGTTCAGTTAAAATGAAATTACCTGACACTACTTGACAGTACATAGGAAAGAGAAGAGCTGAAGTGGGACTGTCTCACAAGTGCATGTTAATGGATTGATATACAGTAAGCAATTACAGTGGAGTCCATAATCTGAGGCCATGAGACCAGACTCAGACTTTTGGACACCACTGTAAATATAATATATCTGCATATATGTATGTGTGTGTGTTAGTGTGTGTTGATATGTATATATATATCTTTTATTCTATGTTTTTTTTTTTTTAATTTTTTTGAATTTTTCTCTCCTGATCCACATGTACAGTGTTCTGCACAGAGGGCAACAAGATTCTCTGTCTGGACTCAAATAGGAGATGTTGCAGACCAAAACTTTGCAATACACTCAAAAAAACTGTCTCTATCAGCCTTTATCAAATCATCCTCTCTTAAAAAAACTTGTGCCTTTCCTGTGTTCTTTGAACTATCTTTCTCCCTGCCTCCTACCTTCAGCTTTTTTCCTCTTCCCTTTTTCCATCCACATCTACTGTACAAACATCTCTATCCATCAGACTCAATGTTCTTTGTCCCTCTTACTCTCTCTACGTGTCACTGTGCCTGCCCTCATGCCACCGCCCTCTCTGCTTTATCCTGCAATGACTGAATCCCACTTTATCCCTCTTCAAGTCCGTCTGCCAAGTCTCTATGTCAATCTTTCCTTGGCTCATTCTGATTTTTCTTTGGCTTCCCGTCTCATCAACCTTGTCCATTTGTCTGTTTCTCCTTTTTTTCTCTATAAAACCCACTTGTTCCCCTCTATACTGTACCTCTCACATCTCCGTCTCCCCTTTCTTTGTGTACCTGAATCTGAGCCTGTTGAAACCCAGGGCCAGGGTGGCTTAACTTTAATTGATGCATTGGATAGAGGAGAGGAAGAATAGGGGAGAGAGGGAAGGCTTTGGGCTGACAAGGTTAATTCAGTTTTTCCTTGCTCCTCGTCACCTGGCGGCAATTAAACCCATGACATCACTCCCAAGGGTAAGACACCAATGGAAAGTAAGTGAGAGGGAGAGAGTGAAAGGGAACGATTGATTCCCTGAAACATGTTCAAAGGCAATCACAGACAAAAATACATCATGAAAAGTGTAGAGAAGACTGTAAGAAGCACATCAGATAAATCCATATGGTCTGAATACTATGCAATAATGTAGTATTGAAAATAAAGAGAATTATGCTTGTATTGCTATAAATAGTTTATTCAAGGGATGCCTCCACCAAAAGCTCACCTAACCCTATATTTGAGGATGAAGACTGACAATGAGATATATGAGCGGTTTTGCACAGAATAAAGGAACTTTATGTTACTTCATGTTAAAGTTCTGCAGGTGTGCATGTGATGGAAAAAAAATCAAAAATCCAACTAATAATCCAATATGAAAATCTATTTATTTCATGTACCTCGATGTGCATCAAGGCGGCTGTAAATTTAGCTGTGGGATATATTGTGTTTCTTCCTGCTGCACGAACATTATTAAAGGGACAGGTAAATATTTAGGAAGTAGTAGGAAAAGTCTAGCTCAAAATGCCAACCATCCAACACCTCTAAAGCTTTGTAATTGATCCCCAACAACAACACTTCTATAGATTTATGTAATGGCCATTAGTTTCGATTATTTCTCCTTATTCAGAAAAAAATTGTGTAAGTTTGGCACTGCAGATGGATTTAACTACTAGTGAACATCAGCCTCTGCTGCCTCTGCTGTGAAGCCAATTAGACATTCAAAGCAGGGCTGCAAGAAATTCAAAACTCTTTGTTGCTACATTATGGACCATAGCTCCAATGTTACATTCATCCAAAATTTACCAAGTAAGTGAATTAATTTAAGTTTCTTACTGAATTGTCATTCTAAATGTAAGAGAAGTAGATTCTTCTAAAGCATTTGGTTATCATTTGTTCAATTTTACATCTCTAATAAACAAAATAACTAAGATGTGGTTAATTTACCCTGTACAAAATGAAAATGGAGAGGTCACATTTTTTTCTGTTATGTGGCAGAAGTTAAATAATAGAACCATTTCTTGAGAAGCTCATGGGCTCGGTGATTGTATGCAGCATCTGCCAGATTTAATGCCATGGTGGTTGTACAAAAACCAAGACTGAAATCCTTGATCACTGAGCACTTGGGTAGATAAATTGTTGTTCATCACAAAATAATTCCAATTCTGAATAACCCTTAAAATCACAAATTGTCTTTTTATGCTATATTATTTCAGTTAAGCAGACCAGATACATCATGTAAATAAAACCAAATTAACAGGCTAGCTGTTTAGCTCTTTGTCCAGTGCTCATGCTCAACTATGTGGTGAGTCCAGCTCTGTACTTATCACAAACACAGGAGAACGATATCCATCTCAACAAAAGATACCAAATACACAGTTTATAAAAGTGTTAAAGTGGTTTATTTGGTTGTACCATTTGGTATTTACAGATTCAAAAAAAATTCAAATGTTTCACATTAAGATGAACCAAAAAACTCAACTTCAAAATAACTGGGCATAAATGGCACTGTAAACCATGTCGTTCAGTGCCCTAAAATAAAACAAAGCACCACCCATGAACAACACTGTGTTGGGGGGAAGGAATGGGAAGGGGAATGGGCTGAGATAGATGTGAGAATGTGAGAGAGACTCGAAGAGAGAAGAAAATGGAGAGAGAGAGAGAGAGAGAGAGAGAGAGAGAGAGCAACTGAGATCTGGTATTGTTGTTGTAGATAAGGAATGATTAAAGAGCTAGCGGAAGAATCAGACATACCGAGTTGATCCAGCTAACGGTTCACTAATCAGTCTCCTAATGGTCTGGGGGTGGAAGAGTGGGGGAATGCATTGTTTCAACATGGGGTCCCAGATGTGACAATGTGACCTGTCTCCCTCCATGCCTCTGTCCTTCCTTCTTCTTTTCTTTTTTCTCTGCTGATTTTCCTTTTTAATTTTTTTGTTTCTTTCTTTAAGGAAGCTATAGGGGATGTGTACTTTTATTGTGTTCACAACAGTGCATTTTGTAAATCTAGTGAGAGCAAGCCATTAACTGTAAATGATATTTAGAGACATCATATCAAGAGTTGGCTTTGATGTTGGTTCTAATCACATAATAGGCTAGAGCTGTCACAATCAGGTAAAAATAAATCAAACTATAATAAAACTTATTTGAAGTACCTTACACCCAGGAACCCTAACTCAAATTATTTTGTGACTGCAGTTACGTAAAATTTTGCCTCTTCTCTGCTTCTTTGCTCAACTCTGCCACAAAATCTTATACATATGTATTTATATATATATATATATATATATATATATATATATATATATATATATATATATATATATATATATATAAGAAAAAATAATAATATTTCTATTCAAAAATTTGATTATATAGTATTATTTTTCCAGTGGCAAAAATGGAAGACCATAGGAGAGAGATATTGGGAGAGGAAAGAAGAGAGAAAACCAGATGGTAGCAGGGAAAAGGAACACAAGAAAAAAATGATAGGGGACTGAGAGTACAGGAAGTTGGAGCTAAATGTAAATGGGGTCAGACTGTGGAGTACAAGTAAAGAAAAGGGAAATGAGAGAACATGAGAGAAACAAACAAATCCCCTTCAAACACAGCTGCAACTTCGGCAAAAACTTTAACTGTTGTCCTCCTCACTAGAACTGAATTACCATACGTGGCAAATTGCTAATGATTGAATGGGTATGGCTTACAAACAAGCCAACTATTTTTGAGGGATTTCCAATCAGTTTAGTTTTCTTTGGTTCAAACCTTACGTCATTCCCAGCCTCCACTATGAGACTGGCATCTACATTTTAGGTATTTAGCTGATAAAATGGGTACTGGAGAGAGGTACAGTTTCTAAAGACAGAAATGCATTCTTTTTGTAGGCTGATAATAGTTCTAATTTAGGCATACTTACTGATGAGTCAAGGTAATGTTTATATTCATTTTTATATATGTTTGTCAGGAAAATAAGAAACATTTGTCAGTAACTATTGTGAGTTTAATCCATTCAAGTCCTGGCCAGATGTTTTTGGTAGTCTGGAGATCAAATCCTACAGTGTGAAGTACTGAAAAAGTGACACCAGGCTGACAAGTAGGGTGTTCCTGTCTTCAACACCTCTGACCATACCCACCATCACTAATGAAACACCATAGCTGCGGCAATGTGAGAAGTTAAATTAGTGGGTATTAAAATACTATTAAAATTCTAGTCACCTTCGGATCAAGTCACTACCAGTCATTTCAATTAAGAATATTTTATCTGGAATCAGGAACACAGATTTTCTCCCACCAAAATGAATGAGAGAAAAACTTGTTTTTCAAAAACCATTACCACAGTGTAAAATAGTGTGGTATGCAGTGAGTAAAAATGATCTTATCATATATTTCATCCATGATTCACAGCCTAACAATTCCACTCGTAGACATCCATAGTTCCATCCAAATTTAGCTTTTGCTCATAGTGTTTTCTTAAGAGCACTGATTCAGTATATGTTCACTGACACAGTAGCTAGCTGCCTCAAAATCAGAAAATGATGTAAGTAACATGTAAAAGTACATGGCATACGTTTAAAAGCAAGGGGTTGCATGCTTGTAACAGCGGGAAGACCATCAGACCACCACAGCTATCAACACTAGCTTGAATTTGCATTTGTGTTTAAGCTTTTGTTTTGAACTGGCACTCATTGTAAAATTAATGACTATAATCTTGTTTCATTTGATAACAAGTGTTGGGCATTGGAGCCAGTTGTTAACACATGCCAGAGAGGACTGGACTGAATGCAGTGTCAGTAAGGACCAGTCTATGCTGCGTCAAATCTATGACATAGCCGTGGACCCTACGCCGTAGCCTTCACCGCAGCCTTTGCCATAGCCGGGTGTGTACTTCCCAAACTATGTCACTACGTGTTGCGGCAACCTGAACAGCAAGAAGTATAATTGGTCAGCTTGATAGCATCGCATTTCTAGCTTCTCCTTCTTCCCCGCCGTTGAACAGACCATCTCCTCTGTCGCCTTTTTGTTTCTGCTTTGGAGTAAAACTGCAGTTCAATATCTATCAGCTCCAACTCAAACAAGATCCGTTACATTTCAGTCACCAACAAACTTGTGGAAAATTGTGGAAAAAAAACTTAACACAGTGGCATATAAACACCACTGCAAACAAGCAGTTTGGTGGTGTAATTGTATAGTGACACCAACACAGAAGTAGACATGCTCACGATGCTGTAGGCCCCATGTGGTGGCTATGCCATAGGTTTCAGGCAGAAGCCTAAATTTGTCTTAAAGCAGCAATCACTGTGCTTATAAAATCCAAAATCTAGTGAATATGCTGTCTAATCAGGGCACCAATACTGTCCCTATTATACCCAAAAACTGTTATACTTTTTTCTTTTACTTTGCTACACTTAGCCAACATTTAAGAGGATTTTAACCTGCCAACTATATAGTGCAGAGAATGTTAGAAAATATGTACAATGTTAAGAAATGCAAAATCCTCAGCAGATGACTACATATTAGGAAAAAGTTAATACAGTAGGCAGACTAAAAATGCCAAAACTTTAAATGAATGAATGGATCATATGAGAATTCATTTTCTTTCGGATTTAATTTTCTTACAGGTTTTCCCCTGCACTCAGTCAGGAACTGTCTAGATAAAGAAAAAACAAAAAACTAAAAAAACTGTCATGTAGGCAGTCAGTATTTGAAGGCTGTCTGATCATTATAGATTTTAATAATCTTACAGTCTGTTCCCAGGATAAGGACACATGAGTATGACAACTACAGGATATGGAGATCAAACCAATGATTCTTCAGTTGGTGGGTGGAAATGCCACCAGGCCACCAGGAGATGACCTTCTCTGTTGGATTTTCTCCAAAATGCTATGATTAAAATCGTCTTATCCCTTTTTCTCCTCGGCCAGTTCACTCATTTTGGATTCAAGTCTTCAATAAAGAAACTACTGTTCTGTTCCTACCTGACAGCTAGAGATAGTATGAATGTGTGTGTGTGTGTCGCGCATGTCTGTGCATATGTGTTTGTAGGATTCGTGCATATTGCTATGTAATCTTGCTATGTGTTGTAAAATCTGTAATTGCCCAATCGAAATCAGCTGCCAAATGATTTCAAAGATGAAAAAGCAACCCAAATAAGAGAGAGTGGGTCTATATAGTGAAGTTGCTAAGTCTTGGTTTAACTTTAAATAGTGATTTTTCACCTTTTTCTAGGTGAACTTGTCAGTAAGACTGCATTTGTACTGTAGGCTAGCATTCAGTTAAATATAGATATTTGTCCTGCTTTATAGCTTAAAAAAAGAGGTGTCCATTTTGCATTTACAAAGATGGAAAAGAAAAGCATCAAAAATTGACATCCTTTGTCTTACTGGCCAACCTAGCAACAAACCATTTAAGACATTTCAAACAACTTCAAATTAAAAATTTCCCTTAAAGTTGGTTGAAATTCAGCTACTGATGGACGTATTCCTTGCAACAAATCCAAGATGTCATTGAAATCTAATATATTTCTGTTCACATCCTACTGTGTTTTCACATCCCACTGTGGTTTCATTTAGTGTTAACAAATAAGCTGTATTTAATTATTCCTTCCAGGAATTCACATTATGATGCAGGATGACAATCATAAAAATATTTCATTTTATAAGTTTATTTTTATGGAAATTCAGTCACCACATCCATAAGACACCTGGAATCAAGGCAATGCAAAGGAAGATGTATCTAATGTGTCTGCACAGAATACTGCTACACACATTGCAAGTTAAAATGTATCAGCATCATGTACAAGTTTATATACAAACTAGAATCAAACTCTCTACCTGCCTTACCTGAATGCTTTAAGTCACAGTTACAGTGCAATACCACTGGCATCTATATAACTGTAGTTGCAAGTTAAGTAAGTATCATAGTCAATGTCCTTAGAGGCACAACTTGGCAGCCAATCTTGGCAACCACAGTTACCTTGGGTTAATAAGACCAGGCCATGGCTGGCATACAAAATTTGCATGTATTGAATCACCAGTCAAATCTGATAGAATCGGTCTAAAGAGTTCGGTGAAATTGCCCCAAAATAAGGTTTAAAATGCCTCTTTTCCACAGGCTATACTTCTACTACACAGCTGGAATGTTTTGCAACAACATGATTTGCTTGATATGTTTCCTGGTTACACTTTTTTATAAAGCAGACAACTGGCTTTTGGGGTGAAGGGGAATGATATGTGTCATACAACTGCCATTTTAGGATGCATGGACTTTTCTATTTATAATTCTTTAAGTGTTTTCTTCTCTATTATAACATCGCTGCCCAGTTGTATACATTCATCTAACTGTTAAACATGCCCTCCTTCTCTCCTATTCATTGTGATGAGAGTCCACATTTAGACACAGATTATTAGAGAATTATGAAAGGTTGAGGTGACAGTGACCTCATGTTGGTTAGGAAGATCAAACTAATGACCCATGACTGATGAAGGCCTCCATGTCTGCCTGCCAAATTATTCTGGGCTGACTCTCAGAGGGATAGATGCAGAGAAGTAAAAAAGGTGGCCAAAGTCAGCTGCCTACAGGTGCCATTATCCATGCTTTATAGATAAACACTGCCCATTGAAAGTTTAGAATGGTATAGACCTGTCACATTCTGCAAGCACCACATCAGCAAACACATGATGCATGTGTGCCTGCTTTTGATTCATTCTTAAAACACACTCAAAAACTTTAAATGAAGCACTTAGCCTGAAATTACACAACTGGAAGCTGAAATACAACTATGACATGATTGGGTATTTTTGACGCTTTTCATATTGTAACTATAGAATTAGAGAAACCTCTACTGTGGCTGTATGTCATTCACCATTTTGTGATTAACATGTTGTGTCTGTAACATTTAACATTTAACCCATGCAAAAACTTAATAATAAGAATTAAGAGTGATTCTTCAGTTGGTGTCTTGTATTGTTTCTTTGTGAACACCCACTTAAGTTGTGATTTAGCTGTTTATATGTTTCAAAATAGTGAGCAGATGAAATTACTGTAAGATAAAAATGATGTGGAAAACTAAAGAGAGGTAAGAAGAGGAGGTGCAATAAATGTTACAAAAATAAAAGGAGAAACTTTCCAGCAGTCTGAAAAACACAAATGTCAAGGCAAAAAACAAACAGAAACAACACACCTCATCACATTCAAATGCAGAGAAATGGCAAAAAGGCAAATAGAAAGAAATGGAGACAGAAAACATTCCAGGTGGGAAATATTCCACAAAACATTATTTAGTACACAAAGACACACTCGTGCTGAAAACAGCAAGGTAGAACAGAAGATCAATCAAATTACGTAAGAGTGGAGTGCCTACTTCTGAACAAGATAAAGGAAACTATAGAAACATCAAGTATGATTGATATCTTTGACTTCAGAGATACTTATATACAATACACACACATATAGAGTCTGTGTGCTAAAAAAAGCAAACGGGATTGGAAAAGTACTGGAGACGGAATTGTCCTGAACTTATTCTTAAGGCAATATGCACTTTTTCAAAGTATGGCTACTAGATCAAGATAAAACAAGGAGAGAATTGATACTGTAAGCTTGGGCACTTGGTTGTTTGTACAGGTGTTATTTCTTTGCTAGTTTTGTATTTCCTCTCTGATAATTGTGGAATTTTAGCCATGTATTCCTTACAAGTATTAAAGCACTGATCCTTTCATTAATCTGTCCATTGGAAATAAAGCGGCCCTATGCAAAATATGTTTATGGATATGGAAACTTATATTCACCATCTCTAGGTGAACATAATTATCGGCAGGTTTTATCACTGCAAGGGGAGGAAGAAGGTTTTTTTAATTCTAGTTTATTTTGTGTAGTTTAATTCAATTTTTATTTAACTTAATTTTATGGCAATACTAAAGACAGAAAATTAACAGGAAAACAGGAGGAACACAAAACAATGGATACAAGAAAAAAAAAAACAAATAACATTATTACTGACTTTTTTACAAGCATAAAATAAATACAAGACAATTGCACAAGTTTTAGGTTGTCTGTGAAGTTTCTCAGTCAACCAGGTCATGGTTATCCTAGAAGAGTTTAATTGCGGGCAACTGAACTTAGTTGTAGATGTTCGAAGATGTGCCCTACACAATCTAGAAGACAGGAGCCTCCACGTCGGAGTATACAGGAAGCCCACACATAAAGACCTATACTTACTCTTTGACTCTCACCACCCACTGGAATAAAAACTAGGAGTTATCAGAACCCTGCACCACTGAGCTGACAGTGTGCCAACAATTGCCCAGGCCCAAGAGAAGGAATACAAACAACCAGAGTTTGTTAAAATATGTAGACACCCTAACTGGACCTTTGTGAAAACAACCACAAGATCCAGAAGGACACCAACATTGTAGGTGGTGAAGAAAAAAAATAAACACAGCCACATCATCATCCCATACTTGTCTGGAGTAACCAAGAAATGCAAGGATTTTCAACAAGCACAGCATCCCTGTATTTTTCAAACGTAGCAACGCACTCAGACAAAAACTGACAAACACCACACATGCAAACACAAGAAAAGCAATCTAATGTATGCAGTCCAGTGCACAGTAATATAAATCAGTAAAACTAACATTGAACAAATGCATGGGTTAAGACAGGAGGGCCAACTTTTAACGTCAAGACTCAACAGTTTAGCTACACCTGAAAGATAAGGGACACTCAAGGAAAACCACATACATATTCTGGATAGAGAAGACAGGTGGTTTGAAAGAGTGAAGGAGGCTATCGATTAAGTAGAGAAACTATACTTCAAAAGGGGAGGACATCTATGACACAACTTAAATCCACCTACGATGTTGTCCTTTCAGTTCCTCCCAGGGGATTTAACAACCATTCACACTCGGCCTCAGGTGACTCTAGTGACTAACTACTGTCATTACAACAGCCAGGAGCACTAGCACACCAAGTGACATCAATGGCCTTGATAACGACCCTGCAGAGGTTAAACACGTCGGACTCTCACCCAGTCAGTCAATATCTTCAAGTACCTACAACCAAGTCCTCTTGCCCTCTATTCTTGGATAAGATTTATTTTTTCTGATATTTTAGTGTGTGCTGATTTGGTGTATGTGACTATAACAGATGGTTATCTATTATTATTATTATTATTATTATTATTATTATCATTATTATTACCACCTCAAAGGAAATTTCTATTTTAATTTGATATTTTCAGAGGCTTGATAAAATTGTAATTGACAAGTGTGCCGAGATCTGGATTCGGAAGTCTGATTAGATAACTAGTCTTGTTAATGCTAATGCCAACATTCCCTATTGCTGCTTCTTCACATTCAAAGCATTCACCTAGGAAAATGAGGGGTGTTTTTTTTTCTTTCAACAGTGTCACTGAAGTAATCAGTGACTGTTTATCAAAGATGCATCTACAAAAGAAGAGGCTGTCATTTTATTTATTTGCTGACAAAAAGAAAATAAAACATCTTTGCATCAGCATGAAACCAGATAGTCATAACAATTATTATTTGTTGTTTCATAGACATTCCAGTGTTTTTCTGAGAACGTAGCTGCCCAGGGATGGTAGCAAAAAGTCCATGCTATGACCACCAGTAACCACTGGTGTTGCCAAATTATATAGAAATGAAATCTTAAGGGTTATAAACTTAATGGATGACAATAACAGATAACCTGGGTCATGATTTTCCAATTTGTCTTTTTGTCGTTGGGGGTTTGGTTAAAACGCTGCATTGTTTTCCAGAAAGACCATGTCTTTTCTTAATATTTTTCTCCCTCAACCACATAAGCTACACAGCCTCTCACACCTACCAGCCTTCATTCTAAAGAGATTTAAGAGGGTAGAGGGCCTATCTGTTGATTGTGATATTGCTGTCACATTGTGCATTGAGTCATTCTGCTTTTGAGCAAATTATTTCTCTCCTTTTTTCCCTATATTTTTCACAATCTATTTCTGTGTCTCACTGGAATGAGTGTTATATAGAGAAAGGAACAGGACTGTCCTTAGGGCTCTCAGTGTCTTGCATAATGAGAAAAATGAACATAAATCAGAACCTAATCAAAAATACACGACAGATATAACCAGCATTTTCTCCTCTGACTTTAAATACAACTGTTCAATTAAAGTAATACAGTTATGTTTATCTTTGTTCTTAATCCTGGGAAGAAGGACACAATAACAAAGTAAATTTAAATCACAGATGGAATGTTTTTCCAAAAGATATGGTATGCAATTAAGCAGCAAATTAATCATGAAAAATATGAATTAATTAAATCATCAATTATCATCAATAATCATCAATTATCATCAATAATCATCAATTATCATCAAAAATCATCAATTAAATAACTAAAAATGTTAATATGATTTGATTTAATCAGTACCTTAATAATATGAAAGAATGTACTTTAATTTTTTGTTTGTTGGGCAGTGGCAGCTGGTGGAAAATTTCCAAAAGTAGGGCTATGCCTCATCCAATCATTCAATCATCAAGGTGAAGGTATCAAAAATGCATTATTGCCAGGCGGTTTAATATTTAACAACTGATTGATTTCAACATGAAATAAAGCAGTAATTAACACCTTAAATTTAAGGTGATGATGTATAAATATAGTATATATATGTATGTGTGTGTGTGTGTGTGTGTGTGTGTGTGTGTGCGTAAAGAAGGAAATAAATCAGTGCAAAAAGACAATAAACTTCCACATGTCAACTTCACGTGTCATCTACTCATCAGATCTATTTATGAAGTGGGATATTCATCCACCGTTGATTGAAGCGCTGTATCAAGGAATTTCACTCTGTGTTCTGGGAACAACTGTCCATGCAGCAGTGTTGCATTTATGAGGTTCTACGTGAAGAAGAACTACCCTGACAAAACACATGCTTATGTCTTAGTCAAGTACGAGGTTACTGTCAGGGACTAACCTTTAACACAATTATTCTTAATGGTATTTTACAGTACATTTTTGTTTCCTGATGTTTAACTACCTAAATCTTTCCTCAACAAAATTAGGTCTAAAGGAGCATTTTGATAAATAAAACACATACCTTCTGTTGCATGTTAGGATGCTTTATACTTTGACTTTCTTTCCGATGTGTGTGGATGACACCTGCTGCTTTTAACTACCCTATCGTAAACCTGGATTCTACTGATATATATATGTGCGTGTTTGTGTGTGGCAATTTGCCATCCTGTACAACATGTCTTTTTAGTTGTTTTTTTTTTGTTTTTTTGTATATTTTGTTGTTTGGCTACATAATTTATTTTAGGGGAGACAATTACATCACAACTTAGCTCTCTGTTGTTCTCCCAGTCCCAGCATCCTAAAATGCTTTATGGGCTAATGCTGCTAGTCTGCTAGTCAGATGCACTGTTAACACACAAAGAGGAAATGGAGGCCCTGGTTCAAAAAATAAGGTTTACGTTACAAACTTACCTTTTAACCTTTAACCTGCAATTTCATTATAGGTGCAATTTTTTATTCTTCTGTGAGTTTAGTTTAGCATTTTTCTGTAAGTCTCATGAACCAGCTGCAATGTAATCTTGTTCCGCTGTATACTTGTCCTCAGTAAGTCATAGTCTGAATGGCAGTTAGGTTAATATTGAACCTTCTTAATCTTGAATCTTGAATTTTCAGTAAAAAAAACTATGCCTCGTCTAGAAATTTACCTGGTAGACAGGTGAATAACCCTATTATTACAAGTTGCATCTAATAATACTTTACATGCATTTTTACCTAAATACATCTCTTCTCTTTCTTTTCAAAATATTATACATATGATATAATTTTGATGATATGATAATATGATAATCTGATAATCATTAACTTTAATTACAAGACACATTTAGCCTTTTACAGACCTTTGGAACTGAGCAACTAATCTTTCCAACAACACCTCTCTCGGAGCCCCTAGACAAGAGCTTTATTCAAGATAGGGTTGATATTCCTCTTCTGCAGCTGGTTTAATAAAATGTCCACATTTGGCATGCAGTTGTAGAGCAATGCCAGGGAAAAACATAAAGCTTCATCCTCAAGCACCCTCACAAAGCTCCTAGCCTCTCTGACAGTTGGGGGAAAAGTGCCCAGAGTCTCTAATGGTCTGGAAACACTTTAGGAGGTCTTCTTGTGCTTGTACACAATGTTTACAGTGTGACTGTGGAATTTCCACTATGTTGTAGAAGCTCTGGGTAATCTATGCACAACCCCTTGGTCAAATATGCTAATTAATTTGAGTGACCTGGAGAAGAAGGCAAAAAAAGAGATGAAATGAAGATGAACAATATACAAGATCCTGGGGATGTGCAACGTCCCCTGCTCTAAGATGAGGTTCGGCTGATGAGCATTACAGTGGTAATAGTTAGAATTTTTGTAGGCATCCATTATCTCTCACTGCACACCACTGGTAGGTCTCCTCCCACAACACAATCCTTGGGCTGCTGTCCAGCTGCATAGAAATATTCACTCTTTCTAATATAGCTAGTTGGACAGAGTTATCCATGTGTGCCCTGGTGTTCTCATTGTGCTCATTCCTGTCACTGTCCCTGCTGGATCTGCCCCCAGTTGTTATAAAAAGCAAGCAAGGAAAGCAAAATAAGACATCAGCATGAGTGTACCCATCTAACCAAGCCTTTCTGCTGTACCAGCTATGGAAGAAGCTATGCATGTACTGCTTCCTTTTTTTAGCTAGCTTTCTGTCTGATTTTGGGGTTTGCCTGTAGTTTCTCTGCCAAATTTTTCTCCTCAAATGGATCTTGGAGTAGGATTTTATGGAGTTAGAGTTAGTTTAGTAACCTAGCACCCTCTATTGGCTAGCCTACCATGTTGTTCGGGCTGTCACAATTTAAGTTCAAATGAATGAAAACTAACAGGTATTTTATTTGAATTAACTTCAATGCAACAGGTTACTGTAGCTCAATCACTTCTGATATTATCTTATAAAAAAAAAAAAGCTGTGGTCACAAGCAACTTCGTCTCTCTGCGCTAAGACTCACACTGGCTTTAAAGAGACATGTTTCTGTGCTGAACAAAGGACAATAAATGACCACATTGGCTATGGTTTAGTGAGAGATAACTTTGTGTCATTACAAAGTAGTTATTACAACTTCTTAAAAAATATCACTGCAAGCTACATAGTTTAAAAGGAATAAAAGGCACTTGATTCCCTATATTTCCAACATCAACAACTCACATATATTCACATACACTCTCCTTCTTTCTCTCATTCTCTCATGCATACACATACCTGCACACACACACACACACACACACACACACACACACACACACACACAAAGATACCAGAATTTACAATTATCTTTATAATTTATATTAATAATTAAAATTACAGAATTTGTGGTAAATCATTTATCAGCCAACTCTACAGTTCCTCTCAGCGGATTGTTGTAGATTTATAGTCTGCAGCTTACTTCTGTACTGGTTCAACCTCACTGCTCGTATCAGCCTTTTTTTTCATCTGCAGCAGGCAGGAGTTTTCAGGGAAAAACTACTTATAGCATCTTTGTGCAACCCTAAGTAGCACAAAAACAGCACACTGACAAAATTAGCAACTATAAGTATCAAGTTGTATTTCCCAGATGCTAACGGTAAATGGTTTAAACTGGTATTTTACAATAACTGTGTGAAAAGGCAATGTGAAAAGGACTGCTCATAGGGATGAATCTACAGAGAATTAACACCTTAATCTGCAGCTCTGGTGAGCTTCATCTCATTGTTTATCCATCCAGTCGATTATTTTACCATTTTGGTCCACTCTCACTGCAGTCATAACACTGCTGGCACCTACAGCAGGCAGCAGAGACTCACCGTTGAATATAGTGGAGAAGCTAAAGAACAAGATATAGGAGTTAGGAGTTGGTAGAGACCAAACAAGGCTAAAAGAGAGTGATGATTGGACTTTCTACTGTTTCTCCATAACTGCTGTATGAGTAATTAAGTAACTGCTAAAAAAAATCGGCCATATCAACTTAAAATGTGGTCATATGTCAGTATTGTTTTCACAGATTTTTTTCCATTCTCACCAAGTGGTCATGTAAGAAACTGTTATTGTGGGTTTAATATTTCCTCACTATAAAAAGCATTTAGATTGTGAGTAAAGACAACGCCCCTTTTTTCTTGCACATGCATGTTTTTACATGTAAATTGGTAGCCTTGGGTATAAATTTACCTATGGATAGTGGTGTGTGTTCATCTGTATATCAACTCCTGTATATGTATTAACAGTCACCTTCCTTTGGTCCTACCTGATATATGCACCCTGTCATCTTAATACACCTGCAATTAGATTTGAATGTGGTAAAGCCAATCACTCCATTGAGATTCAGATTCAAATACAGGGATTCAGATTCAAATACTGGGAGATAAAGTCTCAACAGATGTCGACTGGTGCAGTTATTATTAATGAATGGATCATGAAATAAAAGCAGATCCTCATATATAGGGGAATATTCATAAATAAAAACAAGAGTGATTGTGTTTTAAGAGTTAACGAATGTATGTAGAAATGAGAGAGACCAGATCAAAAGTAGCCCAAGTTTCTACTCTCTTTGGATAATCAACCCAAGAAACTCCCAGAGTCACCAAAGTAAATGGTGATCTAAATAAGAGATTCTACACTCACTGACCCTTTATTAGGAACACCTTATTAATACTGAGTAGGGCCTCCCTTTGCTTTCAAAACCATCTAATTTCTATGTGGCATGAATTCAACAAGATGTTGGAAAAACTCTTTTGAGATTCTGGTCCATGTTAACATGATTGCATCACATAATTTCTAGGGATTTGTCAGCTGCACATTCATGCAGCTAATCTCCTGATCTACCACATCCCAAAGGTGTTCAATTGGATTCAGATCTGGTGACTGGGAAAGTGACTAAGGAACACAGAACTCATTGCCATGTTCATGTGACCAGTTCAAGATGACTTTTGCTTTGTTACAGTGCATTATTATGCTGGAAGTAATCATTAAAAGATAGTATATTGTGGCCATTAAGGGAAGCACAAGGCCAGAATAATTCTCAGATAGGCTGTGGCATTCAAACTATGAGTAATGGTATTGAGGTGCCTAAAGAGAGCCAAGAAAATATTCCCCACACCATTACACCACAACACCAACCTAGACTGTTGACATAAGGCAAGATTGGTTCTTGCATTCTTTGTCTTGAAGCCAAATTCTGTCCATTCCATCTGTTGTCTCGGCAGAAATCAAGATCCATCAGACCAGCCTACATTTTTCCAGTCTTCAGTTATCCAGTTTGGTGAGCCTGTGGCCACTGCAGCCTCAGATTTATGTTCTCAACTGACAGGAGTGGAACCCAACATGGTGTTCTGCTGTTGTAGCACATCCATCTCAAAAAAAGAAAAAGCAATAGCTATTTTTGTAGAGCATGGTGTTCTACTTGTAAATATCAATGCTGCATTTATTCATTTGAGCTGATGAATCAATTATCTTCTGTGGTGGAACCAAACCCACAATAAAATGACTTGACCAAATAATTACAAGGATTTATTAACATAGATTTATAACATTATGCAATTTTAAACCACTTTCAAAAATAATTTACATCTTATATACTTACCTGATATTGTAATCCAGATAAATTTAATGGGCTGCTGCAGAGCCAGTGTTTGAGGGGTACTAGTGAGGTTCAGGAGAAATCCTGGTCAGATTACTGTACTTTAACTCATCTGGAGACATGTGGGTTTTAAGTTAATTTTTAGCTATGGACTTGTCATGCTTGCTGCCATATAGCTCACCTTAAAGCTGTTCTGTCACATACATCTATTGCTGCTGTTTTTCCTATATAATTTCAAAAGCACCACCTCCAACCCCGAATCCATCTGTGGAATGTAAATCTACATGTCCCTTGGTAAAATGTTTTTTTTAATTTTTTAAATTTTGAATCATTACTCCCCACTCCTCACTGTGCTTAAGTTTGTCTTGTCTTTTAGGGAGTGAGGACAGAGTGTAGGCCAAGCGCCAACACTGTAATTATTCTCCCAATTAACACCTGTACCAAAGGTCAGCCCCACTCCACTCTTGTACATAGCTACTTTAATAAATTGGGATGAGTGGAGACACAACTTCATAAAACAGTCTAACCATGCAAGAGAAAAAATAGTCAATAGACAACTAGACAGGCTGTATGAGAAAGAAATTGAACAAAATTAACATTTTGAATATGCATAGGTATGCTCAAATTTCCCACGTGTTCAAAGTTGATCTTGACGATTTGGACTATAATTAAAATGATCCTCTTATAATAAGTGGTTTAGACCACAGACTTTAGTTCAATTGTTAAATGAGTTCAATTTCGGACTGGATTTAAACCCATCTCATCGGTTAAATTTTGTTTTAAGCCATTCCAGGAGTAACTGTATAAAAAAAAAAAAAAAAAATTAAATTGTTGCTAAAAAAGCCACTTGGCCAATCCATATGACTTGACAAATGATAACTCATCTTTAAATACATATTTAGGTGACATTGTCATGACGGAATGTGACTCACTGGCTAAACTCAACTACTACAATACAGCAACTCACCAAAACAAATATATTAAAATATTAACATGAAATTAAATACATGTACACTAAATGGTGCCATAAACATAAGATGGAATGCAGAGGTTTCCTGATTGTATCCCTTTGGCTTACAACATCAATATTTTACAATGCATGACAACAGGTTGGCTGTTGCATCTCTAAGGGGGTGTGGTGTGGGGAGGCTTCAGTGATCCAAGGGATAAGAAGAAGTGATCTCCACTCAATCCCAGGTAGATAATGATGTGTTGGTTGGGTCTAATAAAGGAATCCAGCAGTTCAACAGAAAGCCTGGAACTGAATTTTAAGTTGCTGGACAGTCTGAAGGTCATTACTTCTGGCTGTTTTCTACCAGAGGGGTTGGCTGGTGACAGTGAGAGAGAGGATGTTTTAAGAAAGATAAATAATAATGACAAAGAATAAAATAAGTGATTTGGGTCACAAAGAAACAGGATTTGGAAGATGTCTTCTCACTATAATGTATTTTCCAGTTAGACTAAGAGATCAGTGTTGAATAGGGGATGATATAGGATGGCAGTGATTAATTTTTGTTAGTAAAGCAATATACTGTGACATTCTTAATAAAAATGTTAGCTGTAAAAAAAGAAAATCCCTGAATTCTCATGGTGTCACATTTAAAAACACATCCCTACCACTAGATTTTTATGTATTAAATGATTTTTTTCTGATTTAGCAAACAGACAGAGGATTCATTTCTGCTGGACTTATGCCTAAAACAAAACAGCTATCATTATCATTTTATAATGGAAGTCCCTGATCCAGATAACTTCCAAATTCCAAAACAAGTGTTCCATGGCCTAAGGTTTTTCTGTCCAAATTAAATGAGGAATCACTATAGGTCTTTGAGACATGTTTAGATAGTCAATCTGAATAATGAATTTCCTTTGCAAATGTAATTCAATTCAATTCAAATCAGTTAAATTTTATTTATATAGCGCTATATCATAACAGAGGTTATGTCATGGCACTGTTCACATAGAGCATGTCTAGACCAGACTCTTTAGACCAGACTCCATCTGGGACTGCTAGTGTGTGAAGCTTTTAAATTTAGTTTTAAGATTCTACAGCACTGTAAGCTTCTCTCAGTTCTTCGCTCAGTTTTTGGTTGTGGTAAATATTTATACATTAATTTATTAATCTTATCCAGTCGCTTACTCCGTACTGATATTGAAATGATATAAGAAAATAAGCACTGGAAAGACAGCTAGTGGCACATCATGAGATGAAGACAGTAGCCTCACCTGGGCAACACACATGACAGAGGAGCCCTTTGCATTATGAGGTAGGAGTGGCAGATAGGTACTTAAAGAATCCATACCTCTGGTACTAGCACCAACAGGATTGATCCCCCCTAAAAACGAAACAATGAATCTGCTTCACATTAGATAACATTCTGACATCACAAAAAAAGCCTTGCCAGAACTACTGACTTTGAAGAAAAGGTCTGTCTCTGTTCCTTTACTCTTGTGGGGTAATGATGAGATGACAGTAGGCTGAACTGCTAGCTGGTGCATCTCTCTAGTAAACAGGGATTTGGTTTTCTTGATAACTGGCCTTCTTTCTGGGGCGGCTTTGACCTACTGAAAGTGGATGGTCTTCACCATACCAGAGAAGGTGCTGCTACTTTATCCATGAATATAGATGCTTAAGGTGTTATAGGTGTTTACGTCAGTTTTGCAGTACAGAATAGGATCTTACTAGCTTAGTTAATGTGTCCAATTAGGGAAATCCTCAGAGAAACAACAGAAAATTTTAAAAAGCAAAAAGTGTATATTAGCAAAATAATACAAACACATAATGTACTCCGGACACAAATATTGGCACCCTTAACTAATTATTTGATTGCAGAACCTTTGGCAATGATGGTAGCCTCTAAAAAAGTATTGTAGCCATGCACAAGCTTGGCTGTACAAAAATGTCTGTAAGTTCTAAACAGTTGGTGGAAAATTTTGTGAAACTCCTTGAATTAAAGCTGAAAGTTTACAGTTCAATCACATCTCGATTTGTTTATTTCAAATCAAAGGTGGTTTTGTAAAGTAACAAAATTGCAAAAGTTGTGCCATTGTCTAAATATTTATGAACCTAACTATATGTTTGTGACAGTGAAAATGTAGGTATGTAAAAGGAGGTCTGTATGTGAGTTACCTAGAATGAATTATGGTCTGAATGTCCCCTGATACCATGCCACCCTATGCCCAAAACGCTGCTTCAACCCTTAAATGATGTATTCCTAAATCGATTCCTCTCTACCAACTATCTACCCTCATCATTACAACATGCCTTTGTTATCCCTCTGCATTTGGCTCTCTGTCTACAACAGCCCTAATCAGGCTCTGGTTTATCAAATGAAAGACTCATAATCTTAGTCTTGTTTGAATGGGTTTCAAATGAGAGAGCACCCTTCCAGCTTCCAACAGTTTCCAGAGAAAAGAGTGAGAAGGTTTTGTGTGTTACAAGAGTTAAGTCAAGGGCAACTGGACTTGGTTGCAAATTTTACTTTGAAGACGTTTTGCTTCTCATTCAAGAGGCCTCCTTAGTTCTGGCAGACTGGTATTTGACCTCTATGGAGTCATTATCAAGGTCACTGATGTCACTAGGGTCGTCAGTGGTCCTGGCTATGGTAACAACCGTCGCTTGAGTCACCTGATCCCAAGTGTGGATGGCTGTCATAATGGGAGTCACATGATGCTAAATGTGACTGTTAAATTTCCTGGGGAGAGATGAAAGGACAGCATTGTCTGTGGGGGAGTGGGGGATACGTGATGTCATAGGCCTCCTCCAGTATTGGGGGATGGTTTCTCCACTTTAATGTAGATGGCCTCCTTTTCCCCTCTTTTGAACCACCAAAGGAGTGTCCCTTGTCCTTGAGCTGGAGGCCAACACCGCTGAGTCCTGGTCTGCAGTTTGCTCTCCTACGCTGAACCATACATTGGTTCAAAGGCTGTTTAGTTTCTCGGACGTATAGGTCCATGCATTCTTCATTGCACTGGACAGCATATACAAGATTGCTTTTCTTGTGTTTTGGTGTGAGGCCTTTTGGTGGACCAGTTTTTGTCATATTGTGTTGACAGGTTTGAAGAACATAGGGATGCAGTGCTTGCTCAAAATCCTCCTTAGTGTTTCCACTAACTCAGATACATAGGGGATGACAATGTTGTTGCGCTTACTCTTGTAAACCCCCAATGTTGTTATTCCCTCTGAATTTTGTGGATATTTTCAAAAAGGTCCAGTTGGGGTACCCACAAGCTCTTCCTTCCTAAGTTCTTCCTTCAGATGTTGGTTCTCCTTTATTCTTGGGTATATTATCAGCCTGGTGTTGTAGGGTTCTGATAACTCCTAGCTTGTGTTTGAGTGGGTGGTGGGAATCGAAGAGTAGGTACTGGTCGTTGTGTGGGTTTCCTGTAAATCCCAATGTGGAGGCTCCTGTCTTCTTCAAAATGGAAGACAGTCCAAGAAAGCCAAGCTGTAGTTTTTGACATCCTCTTGTGTAAACATGATGTTTTTGTCAACTGAGTTGATGTGTTCCAAGAAGGCCTGTACTTGTTCTTCTTCTTCTTCTTCTTCTTCTTCTTCTTCTTTCGGCTTTTCCCTTTAGGGGTCGCCACAGCGAATCAGTGTCCTCCATCTAACCCTGTCTTCTGCATCCTCTTCACTCACACCAACTACCTTCATGTCCACTTTCACTACATCCATAAACCTCCTCTTTGGTCTTCCTCTAGGCCTCCTGCCTGGCAGTTCAAAACTCAGTATCCTTCTACCAATATATTCACTATCTCTTCTCAGGACATGTCCAAACCATCTCAGTCTGGCCTCTCTGACTTTATCTCCAAAACCTCTAACATGTGCTGTCCCTCTGATGTACTCATTCCTGATCCTATCCATCCTGGTCACTCCCAGAGAGAACCTCAACATCTTCATCTCTGCTACCTCCAGCTCTGCCTCCTGTCTTTTCCTCAGTGGCACTGTCTCTAGACCAAACAGCATCGCTGGTCTCACCACAGTTTTGTACACCTTTCCTTTCATTTTAGCTGAAACTCTTCTATCACACATCACACCTGACACTTTTCTCCACCTGTTCCAGCCTGCCTGCACACGCTTCTTCACCTCTTTTCCACACTCTCCATTGCCCTGGACTGTTGACCCTAAGTACTTAAAATCCTCCACCTTCTTTATCTCTTCTCCCTGTAACCTCACTCTTCCACTTGGGTCCCTCTCATTCACACACATGTACTCTGTCTTGCTGCGGCTAACCTTCATTCCTCTCCTTTCCAGGGCAAATCTCCACCTCTCAAGCTTCTCCTCCACCTGTTCCCTGCTCTCACTACATATCACAATGTCATCTGCAAACATCATAGTCCATGGAGATTCCTGTCTAACCTCGTCTGTCAGTCTGTCCATCACCATAGCAAACAAGAATCAGGGCTTAGAGCTGATCCCTGATGCAGTCCCACCTCCACCTTGAACTCCTCTGTCACACCTACAGCACACCTAACCACTGTCTTACAGTCCACATACATGTCCTGCACCACTCTAACATACTTCTCTGTCACTCCAGACTTCCTCATACAGTCCCACAGTTCCTCTCTGGGCACCCTGTCATACGCTTTCTCCAGATCTACAAAGACACAATGCAGCTCCCTCTGACCTTCCCTGTACTTCTCTATCAACATCCTCAAAGCAAATACTGCATCTGTGGTACTCTTTTTTGGCATGAAGCCATACTGCTGCTCACAAATGCTCACTTTTGCCCTTAGTCTAGCTTCAACTACTCTTTCCCATAGCTTCATTGTATGGCTCATCAGCCACAGTTCTGCACATCTCCCTTGTTCTTAAAAATGGGCACCAGCACACTTCTCCTCCATTCCTCAGGCATCTTCTCACTATCTAGGATCCTGTTAAACAACCCAGTCAGAAACTCTACTGCCGCCTCTCCTAGACACTTCCATACCTCCACAGGTATATCATCAGGACCAAGTGCCTTTCCACTCTTCATCCTCTTCAGTGCCTTCCTCACTTCATCTTTACTAATCTTTGCTATTTCCTGGTCCACAACAGCCACATCTTCTACTCTTCGTTCTCTCTCATTTTCCTCATTCATCAACTCTTCAAAGTACTCTTTCCATCTTCCCATCACACTGCTGGCACCTGTCAATACATTTCCATCTCTATCCTTAATCACCCTAACCTGCTGCACGTCCTTCCCATCTCTGTCTCTCTGCCTTGCCAATCTGTATAGATCAGTCTCTCCCTCCTTACTGTCCAACCTAACAGACAAGTCATCATAAGCCCCTTGTTTGGCCTTTGCCACCTCTACTTTCACCTTACGCTGCATCTCCCTGTACTCCTGTCTACTCTCTTCAGTCCTCTCAGTGTCCCACTTCTACTTAGCTAATCTCTTTTTCTGTATACACTCCTGCACCTCCTCATTCCACCACCAAGTCTCTTTATCTACTTTCCTTCCAGATGACACACCAAATACTCTCCTCCCTGTCTCCCTGATCACATTAGCTGTAGTTCTCCAGTCATCTGGAAGCACCTCCTGACCTCCCAGAGCCTGCTTCAACTCCTTCCTAAAAGTCATGCAACACTCTTCCTTTTTTAGCTTCCACCATTTCGTCCTCTGCTCTGCCTTTGTCCTCTTCGTCTTCCTCACCACCAAGGTCATCCTACACACCAGCATTCTATGCTGTCTGGCTACACTCTCACCAACCACTACTTTGCAGTCACTGATCTCCTTCAGATTACACCGTCTACACAAGATGTAGTCTATCTGTGTGCTCCTACCTCCACTCTTATACGTCACTCTGTGCTCCTGCCTCTTCTGGAAGAAAGTGTTCACTACAGCCATTTCCATCCTTTTTGCAAAATCAACCACCATCTGTCCTTCATGCTCCTCTCCTGGATACCGAATCTGCCCATCGCTTCCTCATCGCCTCTGTTTCCTGCACCAACATGTCCATTGAAGTCTGCACCAATGACAACTCTCTCATCTCTAGGGATGCTCTGTATGGCTTCATCAAGGTCCGACCAGAATTTCTCCTTCTCCTCCAGCTCACAGCCTACCTGTGGAGCATACCCACTAACCACATTGAACATTACACCTTCGATTTCTAGCTTCAGACTCATCACTCTATCTGACACTCTTTTTACCTCCAGGACATTCCTAACAAGCTCCTCCTTCAAGATAACTCCTACTCCGTTTCTCTTCCTATCTACACCATGGTAGAACAACTTGAACCCTGCTCCCAAACTTCTAGCCTTGCTGCCTTTCCACCTGGTCTCCTGGACACACAGTATGTCTACCTTCCTCCTCTGCATCATGTCAACTAACTCTCTACCCTTTCCTGTCATGGTTCCAACATTCAAAGTCCCTACTCTCAGTCCTAGCCTCTTGGCATTCCTCTTCTCTCTCTTCCTACGAACACACCTTCCTCCTCTCCTTCTTCTACCAACAGTAGTCCAATTTCCACCGGCACCCTGTAGGTGAACAGCACCGATGGCGGTCGTTGTTAACCCGGGCCTTGACCGATCCGGTATGGGATTCATAGATCTGACTCGCATGTTTAATTTGGCAAAAGTTTTACGTCGGATGCCCTTCCTGACACAACCCTCTGTATCTATCCGGGCTTGGGACCGGCACAATAAGACACTGGCTTGTGTCCCCTTGCAGCTACATTAAGGCCTGTACTTGTTGAGTTTTGATTTTCACCCATATGTCATCCACATATCTGACTTATCTTACATATCTAACTTATGGATCTGTCTTTATTTTCTCTTTTAGTGTTGAGATAATTGTGCTTTGTGGGTGAATTCAGACACCTTTTCCAAGATGTATTTTGTAAATGTGGGGACTGAAACTGAAACCAGATGAGACCTATTAACTGAGGAAGCCTCTTTGATGAAAGGGGAAACGTTTTCAAAAAAAAAATAAATTGCAGTTGCCCTTTACTTCACGCTTCTAAGATAACTAAGATCTGGATGAATGAGAATCTCCACAAAAATTTTGTGTGTTGGATTTTTTTTTTTTCTTAATTCTTTCTTCATCAAAAGACTGGCCGAATTAGATATTATCTGAAAACTTTAACAGAAAAGACCAGACAAAAGCACCACCATCCATGTGTTTAGCACTTTTAAAGTCCACAAATATACATATACATGTTGTGCCTCAGCAACAGACAGTAGACAAAGAAGGCCTATGGGCACACCCCAACCTGGAATCCAGCTAAGGCCACGTGTTGCTATCTGAGGTAGACAACGAGAGATGAACTCCTCGCCGATAGAAGTAGCAACAATAACCGCTCCTAAGATTAGACCCGTCTAATGTGACGAACACTCTAGTCATAGTTAGGGGTTTCCTGTGTACACCGACTAACGAACAGGCCTACAGATTTCCCTCGCTGACCGAGCTGATCTCCACTCTCCCCCTGCGTGTCGAAGAAACACAGTTTATCCCGGTACGATACCATTGATCGAACCTCTCGCCCGGATGCCCGCAGATGCCTGCGGATACGAAACCTGGTAGTTAACAAGTCCTACCTGTTTCAAGAAGAAGACGAAGGACACAGACCTTGCTTCTTTCAAAGTGAACGAACTAATTCTGTGAGCCAGAATTAGGTCGCCTCGCCGAAGACTGGTCATCTTGCCGAGAAGATACGTTTGCCGCTGGTAGCAGCTAACCAACACCACCTCGCCTGCATGGGAACACCGAGGACAAACGAACCCCACTGCTGGATTTGCAAAGAGTAAGAGGCTTAGCTCTGGGCAGGTATTAACAATTAGAGTGTGTTAAGATGTTGCAGTATCATGAGAATATTGTTGTGCTGTTATTAATTCATTGGTGACCATACTTGAATGAACTTTAATTTATCCGTCTGCAGCGGATAAATTCTGTCCTGCTCTGCATCACGATCGAGACCAGTACTTTCTGTGCCGGTTGTTAAGTCACGTTGTAATGGCGAGCCGCCATTACCCTCGACTGACTTCCTTCCGGCCGACCCTCACGTGATGTGACAGTAACGAGTCACATCCGCCATCTTGCTCCACCTCCCTTCAGGCGGGCGCACACACATATACCCTCGTACACACGTCCACACACACATACACTCACACACATATACCTCCACACACACACTTCAATACTTGTTTCACGATCTTTAGATAGTAGTTCAGTAGTAATAGTGCATGATAGGATCTATTAGTCAGAAGTGATATTAATTGGAAGTTGATATTACTGATGATAATAAATTCTGTTATCTTTTAAATGAGAAGTTGCCTTTGTGTTTTCTGTTCATATACTGTGATACCACGCTGGTTGATGGAGTCAGTGCCGACTTCCACTCCTTCTCTGTTCACTCTAGAATTACCAATATTTCCCAAATATTGGCATTTCTGAGCGAACACCCCTTTGAGACTACATCCAATATTTGGTTATTGGCCCGGTGATGCCCCGTTATTGATGGTCTAGATTAATCAGACTCCTTTAACTTTTAATAATTGCCAATGATTATCTTTGGTAATCAGTAATTATCGCTAAGAGCCAGGTCTTGCTCCTGCACTGCACAAGTGGTGCCTTATGTGAGGTTGTGCCCCGTTATTAGTAATCCTGATTAATCCGACTCATCTAAATCTCGATAATTATTAATGATTATCTTTGCTAATTATTAACTATTGCAGATAACCAAATCCCGTATGAGGCTCTGAAGCACAACACAGGTACACACAAACTATGTATTCACTATTCCTCATGTCAGGAAGACCAGACACTTGACCTTTTCGAAGAGACAGCCCTGACCCCAATTGCTTCATCTTTGCTGACGTTGCATTGTGAGTGTGTCTTTGTGTCACTGAGGACGATTTCACATGCCAGAAGTGCTCATGTAAGAATATGAGATTATGAGATGAAAGAAAGAGAATAAAAATAAATACCCTCCTCCTCACCCTCACTTGGCCTCATAAATGAATAACACTGAAAGATGTAAATGTCTTATTTTTATATATCCCTGGCACAATACAGCTATCCTGGCCAATATAATCAGTTATAAGACACAGTCAAGCCATCAGTGGTTACTGATTTGTTTGAAATATTTAGTGTCTGTAGCCTTCAACCTAACTCTTCACCACTCCCTTCTATCATAAGACATCTGCATTCATAGGGTAAGTAAAACACTGAATTGAACCATGTAAGGAAAGCAGCATCCCATCTTTTTAACCACCAGACCCCTGAAAGCTTTGACGTATACACAAAGGAGGGGGGGCTATAATTGCCAGAGCTGGGCTAAACCATGCAATTAGCTTCAAATGACAAGACAGTCGGCAAGCTGAAATTAGACATCTTTTAGAGCATCTCCTAGAGGAGAATATGCCATGTCTTCCAACCCTTCACAGATGAGAAAGAAGAGAGGCTAAAAAAGACATTAAAAAGGGAAAAGATGAAGTGGCCCCCTGCTTAAATGCTTTACTTAAAGTGTTATTAAAAAAAGGTTTACATACCCAGCAGAATAATGATGTTGGAAGAAACTATGAAGCAGATGAAACAATGGAGCACATGTCAAAACTTATATTTTACCCCAACATATATGTAGCTGTGGGTCATTTTGAATTTTAATCATGGTTTGACTTTTGTTTCATGCACAGAACTCAGTTACAGAATTTATTAGTTTAATACTGCTATATTGGACTTGTTTAATGTTATTCAAACAATGTACAATCTTTATAATCTGGTATTAATGGGAATTTCCTCTATGTGCTGTTGGCCCAACATTGCTTAATGTAAACTAATATAAACACAGGGACCAGATGCCCATCTGTCAACCTGCAATTCAGCTGGCCTCCAAAATTAAATATGCAGTTCAGCTGCTGCCAAACTGAAGCACTGGTAACTCCCTATATAAAAATGTGCAAAAACAAAAAAATTACATCTTGCTGTCTACAGTGGGCAGAGAACACAATGCTTGTGACTTAAGCCTATAAGTCATAAATTTCAAAGGCTAAAGCAAGCAATTATTACAGTGTAAGTAGTTCTCTTAACTTCAACTTTCTGTTAAGTCATTTACCCCCAAATTAGATAAATTTGATTTTTTTTTTTTTAATCTACATCAAATGCACATGCAAACTGAATGTATAACCCATTCTCATGGAGGTTTTATTCATGTACGTAGACACAAATTTTCAATTCAATCAAAATAATGTATTTCAGTTGGAAACTTACTCTTTGAATGAATGGTGATACAGTCATTCAAAGTCCTGCCTGTGGTTACGTTTAGGCAACAAACGCACTTTGATTAAGGAAAGTGAGAGACTGTAGGTTTGGTTAACTAAACAAACATGTTGGGGCTGAGGCCACTGTGAACTTTTTCTGTATTGAAACAGACCAGGATCTATGACTAAGTATTGTGAGAGTCTAAAAATAACCATAAATAAGTTTACAAGAATATATATATAAAATTTAGAAAGTATTTCATAAAATCCTGTGACACTGTGTTTAAAATTGAGGTATGTTAGTTAAGATTGTAGACTGTAGACTTTATAGTTTGACAGTCAGTGTAACAAAAAATGGAAAATTCCTGTCTGGGGGACTGTAAAGGATGGGGCACAAATCCCAGTTGTATGAATCTTCTTATAAAATTATAAAAGGATCCACATAAAAACACTCAGACTAGCGGATGCAGTTCAGTGATTTATTCATATGTTTTAAAACAAAAAGGCTTATTGGAAGGCAGATAAGGTAGTTAAAAACAGATAAATCTAAGAAGGAGTAGTAAAGAATCCAGTGTCAAGGAACACAGGTAAAAAATCCAAAAAATAAAAGTAACAAGAACCAAGATCGAAGCACAGAAACACTGGGAAAAGAAAGATACAAGCTGACAAAAACTAGTGATCAGTGGTAGGTACATAATGACCGGGGTGATGATGAATGAGGAACATGAGGAAAGATTGAACTACAGAGGGGTTAATTTGGAAGGGGTTATGGAATTTGACTGGGGATTGAGAATGCTTGAGTAACTGAGTAGTATTGGGAAATAGTGGGAAGTGTTTATTGATTTTTACTGTGCTTTTGTTGTTTCACCTCCCTTGCCTTAGAGCAGACTCTCTCATAGAGACTGTGGAGGCTGGCGTGCACATAAACTGTAGTGCTAGCTGATAGAGAGGGTGAAAATGTTTTTGTTTGTTCCAATACTCAGGGGGATCATGTAATCATGAGAGGTTTGTCTCACTCAAGTAGTGTTGCAATTAAACAATAAATTATTGTGCTCTGATCCACTTTTTCTGCCTAAAGAATAGAATATTTGATTTACAGTGATTTTACTTACCATCTGATAAATAAACAAGACTAGAGGAAAATGTAGTATGAGGCTGGACCATGTACGGTCAAAGTGCATAATTGAGAATGTATTTTAAAACTGTTGTGCAACCACTATAAACAACAACTTTCAATGGAAATTACCCTTAGCCTACTTGAACGGTCCTACCTGCTAAATGCTCTCAATGATGAAATATTATATCAGTTCAGGTATTTACCATATCTTGATTTTTTTTTACTTTTCATCAAAAGAGCTTAGTTTTTTGCAGAAAACACACAAACCTGGTAATTCTGGATAGATCTGTCCATCTGACATTGTGGGGTTAAATAACATCAACTGAATATGATTAGGAACAATTAGCATCTAGACACTCATAATGACATGGCCCAATCATTCACATCCAGATCTATACTTATTATACTAAAAGACTTGAAAAAAATCCAAATCTTTTAACCTTTATATTGAATACCTTTTTTCCCTTGTGCACAAGATAGTGGCAGGTAGTTTTGTCAGACAGAGGTTTTTTTCAGTGTTTTCTTGCACATATGAACACAGATATATTCCAGCAGAAACACCTTCATATTTACATACAGAAGAACCAAATTTCAAACAGACAAGTTACCTCTATTCTACCTCTGGCACGCTCATGAAGACATAACCTACTAATTTTTAAACAATAATCTTCTTCGCATTTGATTTTACTTCTAATTTCTCATGTCTTACAATCTATTTTATTGAATTGTGTCTTAAATGTATAATTGTAGCCCGTTGTCTGCTATGGCCTTGAGATCTCTTATTGGGGCAAGACTGGAAATGCTCGACTCACTTAAATAAGTCCAGTGAGGTGGTCATTACATGGATCTGCAGCTGTTATTACAGTAGCTAAACTGACCATTAAATGAGCAAGCAGCTCTCCCCATCTGGACACAGACTTCCAAGGAGCTTACACCAAGCAAGGATTATGATTCTCAACGTATATGCTCAGTGAATTTTCTTATGCCTTAACAATCTACTGCTGATATTTCTCTGGCTTTCAGCTCTGATGCCTAAACAAAATGTTACATGCATGAGACCAAAGTTAGAACTGTGTGAAAAGTTGCTAAATTGGTGTTTTCTGCTTCACTAATGAAAATATAAGTAACACTTTAAAACATTTTGCCAATAGCCTGAAGAAAATATTACACATATGCACAATTTTGCTTTAGCAATGAAAATTTGTATCTTAATCTGACTGAATGGCAGATAATAGATTCAGTTCCCATTATGAATACTCATAATGTTTTATGTTCTTCTTGTTGACAGGCCTTTTTTACCTTGTTGCTCTGGTCTGAAAGATTCTCTGATCAGCAAATCAGTATAACAGAGTGAGCTTAGATCCTAGTTTTGAAAGCAGCCCCTGTAGGAGAAGTTAATGATTTCCTTTAAAGGCATAAGCATCATCATGAATTCAGCAGGGTAGTGGCAAAAGAGAGTGCGGAGGTTTGTAGGCTTTTACAAGCATGCGATGCAGTGTGGGGTAGACCTTAAAGCTTTGTCATCAGTGTTTTAATACATAATGGATGACAGTAAGACAGAAAGGAATGGGAGAGCAGTTTAAGGGCAAGGGAGTAGAGAGATACAAGCAGACAGACAATAAAGGCCAAGAGTTTTTTTAAAGTTATCCGGCTGCTACAGCTGTTCCACCTTCTGATAGATATTTTTAGAACTTGCCAGAATCACTATAAATAATATAAATAACTGGAGATTCTCAATCTGTTTGCCTTGTTGAACTGAGAAAAAAAATGACAAAAAAAAAAAACAACTATACATTTGCAGTCAAATTGAACCAGCAAAAGCACTGGTCAGCACTGGTTAAATATGAGAAGACTTTATGCTTTAATGTTAGATTGTGATAATCTAAGGTATCACCTGTATCCTGTTTTTTGTCTTTATGTTGCCTCCTCTTCTTGTTAGGAAAAGTTTTCATAACATAATTATCATTCATGACAGAGGCAGGGATTCATTGGAAGCAAAGTCAGTCTGTCAATATGTATCCGGACTAATTTCTCATGGATTGCCATGATGTTTGGTACAAATATCTATCGTGGCCAGAAAATGACTTTGGTGATTTTCTAACCTCTCATCTAGCACCATCATTACCTTTGGTTTATAGCTAAATATTTGCTAAACTAATTACATTTGTATCATCCTCAACTGTACTTTTTTTGGTGCTAATTAGCAAGTGTTAGTATAGTTACATGCCAAAATAAATGGCGATAATGTAGACATTAGATGTGCTCAACATCAGCATGATAGCTTACTGATGTTAGCATTGAGCTTAAAAGAACTGCTATACCAATTAACAGCATCAACGAGCCACTAGAATGGCTGTTCACTCTTAATCTTTTAGCATGCGGAGGGTATGAAATCATTTTTAATTCAAAAGGCTAAAACACGAGTAAAGTTAAAATCAAAGTTGATGTGCAAGTTTACTTGTGTCAAATGGATTCAGAAGTAATCTGATTGATGACTTGGGCTTAAGTCATGTGATTCATTTTAGAAACTGCCAAATTAGTATTTGTCATGCTAAATACATGCATTTCACATATCTGCAAAGCTAAGGCACTTCTAACTGTAAAGGGCATGCGATGGCATTAAACAATGATTTTGACAGCCGCACCCACAGGCCAGAGAATTATCCCTCTTTTGTACAATCCAGGGAGAGGGGTGGCCAACTTTATGTGATTACCAGATCAATATACTGTATGCACAGTTTCACAAATATATAACAGATGCTCATTTGCTAAGAACCCACAGCATTCTGTATGCCATTTTTGAAAGCACCTGGGCCTAAACATGATTAGTACTGCTGTTTTCATATCAGCTGCAATGATCAAATTATATCTAATGAAACAACTCAGTTTTGCAGGAACAAAGGCAGCTGGGTTTAGGACACAGAGGTCTTCATTGTGCCATGTTTGGCCGGTTCAGCTATGTAAGGTAACAGAGCTATTACAAACATCTTGCTAACAGTGAAGCAGAATCTTAAATAATTATGTAATAATGTGATAGTTGATTAGCTACTAAGCAATTAATGAGCTCACTTTGCTGCTTTGTAGGGATGTAGCTGGGTGGATGCAAACGAAAAAAGAGCATGTATGGTTAAATGAAGCTCCCCATTGCAACAGAAACTGATTCGTTTATATCTGCACAAACCAGATCACAAACAGGTAATTTGATATGAATGGTTAATTAGTTCTTTTATCTATCATGTAATGCTACTTGAGAACATTAATGTCTGCCACTGATTATAGCTTGAACAGATTTTTTTTTTTCTGGAAAACAATGTAATTATTTATTCGTTCATTAAAAAAAATGTAAAACCATATGAACACAACACTAAAAAACTCATTAATATCAGTGTGCTCATTTATGCTCCCTTAAAGTAAACTTGATAAATTAATTCCTGTTTACATTGGCACATATTTAATTTGACTTATCAACTGTATGCCTTCAAAAAATAAAGATGAATTGTGATGTTGCATTTCACTGAAATGTCCAGAGTAATCACACAAACACTGTTGAATGGAGAGAAATTTCCAAATATGAATCTCACTTTGAAGACTTGCATGAGCAGAAAAAAGTAAGAGTGTCACGATAAGTGTGTTGACACACAGGTTGAGTCTGAGTTAATTATTATGCCTCATATGATGCCAGAATGCTTTCACTGTGAAAGGTAAGTATGAAAAGAAATACATAGATAAAACGAGAAAAAAGGCAGCATCTTGGGTTTTTTTTGTTTTTTTTTTGATAATTTACCTGGAAAATTTAGATGGATTAGTAATTTCTTTTTAAGTACTAGCATACCTTAGACACTGACTTTGTTCAGTTTATGCTGTATGAAAAAAACTTGAATGAAAGTCTCGTTCATTCAAGGTTTCAAATTGACTATTCATTAAAACTGAAAAAATTCTATTAAGTATTGTCAACCCTGGTTGTCTCCCTACAGAAACAGCGCTCGTGAGTCCTTTAGTTATTTCTCCTGTATGTTTTTTTAGTTTAATGAGAAAGAGATAGAAATTTAAATGACAGTGTTGTTGATGGAGGCCATTATGGCAATGGTGACCATGCTAGTAGTGTAGCGCCAGGGTATGCAATGTCTTTCAGTAAGTCGGGTTGGTCCCTTCATATGACTACTACTTTGGCCCTGGCTGAAATAAGCAACTGTTGAGTGTATTGCAATGGAATTTTCTATAGACATTCCTGTTCCCCTCAGGATGAGTTGAAATAGTTTTGGTGGGTAGTTCACTATCAGGTCAAATTTATTGTCATGTTATCATGTTAACTTAGCACACTGGTCGTGAACTGGGTGTAAAAATTACACCTGCTAAACATCAGCATGTTAACATGTCATTGTGAGCATGGTAGTTTGTGATCGATATTTTTAAATTTACTCCAGTTTTAATTTTTAAATTTATTTGCTACCTTACACTATGCTTCTCTAATCAACTTCTTGTTCTAAGTACAGAACAAGACAATTTGTGTTCAAAAATGCATATTTTTCTAATCACTGATTCACAATAAAAGAAAAAAAAAACTGAAACTCAAATTCTCTCTCTCACACACACATACACAAACTGAAATTCATCCCTCTGATTACTGATTAACGCAACCAACAACACAACAGCACAGGTGGCCCACCCCGGGCTCTATTTCCCTTCTCCTCCTACTCAACCAGAGAGCAAAAAATGGAGAGTCAGAAAACTGGGGATGAACATATTAACATGAAAACATAATGTAAGTCTGCCTGAAGGTAAAGACTGGGGAATACAAAGTGAATCTAGGCATGGCAACCAGCTGGAACATTTTTATTTTGCATACACACACTTAATATGGTACCATATTATGGTTTATGTTCCCATCCTGGAGAGCTCAGAGCAATATGGGGACTGTGGTGAGTAAGATCTGTGAGTAGGATCTCCTACTGAACTTTGACATGCTAGAGGAATGGAAATAGCAAATGTTTGAAGAAAAATGGTGATGATGGTTTGAATAAAACAGGACTTTACACTGACAATGAGCATTTTTTTTTTTTTTTTTGCATAGAAGCTCTATATTACGTAACGCTTTTCAGTTGATGGCTATGAAGGCAACGTTTAAGACAACTCCTCATGAGAAAAAGAAAAAAAAACAGTACCCCACCTTTACAATAATGGAAATTTAAAAATGAAAAATTAAGTTTAAAAATTTCAATAGCAATGCATCTTTCCAGAATTAGGATCAGAATGAGGCCCTATATCAAAATCTAGCTCTAAAACATACATATACGTATATACAGTTAAATAACTGAAAACTGAAATACTTTTTGCCTACAATTTTGCCTCTGTTCACAACCACAACAGATTTGAAAGGAACAATTCAAGATGTGATTATATTGAATGTTGAGAAATTAGGCATATTTATACATAGTCCCTCATTTTCCGAAGCTTTTAGTTTCCACAGTTTGGTACATTATTAAAAAGAAGGAATAAACTGGCTCAGCATCACCAAAAGGCCTGGAAGACCATGGAAAATGACTAAAGTGGATGATCACAGAAATCTTTCCTTGGTGAAAAATAACCCCTTCACAACATCTAACCAGGTAAAAATCACTCTCCAGGAAGTGCCCATATTATTTTCAAAGTCTACAATCAAGAAATGCCAAGAAATGTGAATGTAAATACAGAGGGTTTACCACAAGATGCAAACCACTGGTAACACTCAAGAACAGAAAAACCAGATCAAAAACACCTGAACAGTTCTGAAACAAGATTCTCTGGACAGATGAAACCAAGATTAACTTGTACCAGAATGAAGGGAAGAGTATGGAGAAAGAAAGGAAACGACTCACAAACCAATCAACGTCATCATCTGTCAAACTTGGTGGAGGCAATGTTATGGCAAGGGCATGTATAGCTGCCAGTGGAACTTGGTCACTGGTGTTTATTGACAATGTGACTGCCGATAGAAGCAGCAGGATGAAGTGTATAAGGCGATACTATCTACTTTTCGCCAAATGCTGCAAAACTGATAGGAAGGTGCTTCACTGTACATACTAATGACCCAAAACATACTGTGAAAGCAACCAAAGTGCTTCTCGAGGCAAAAAAAGGGTGTGTTGCCATGTCAGTCACCTAACCTCAACCCAATTGAGCATGCTTTTTACTTACTGAAGATAAAACTGAGGGCAGAAAGACCTAAAAACAAGCAGCAACTGAAAGTGACTGCAGTAGAGACCTGGAAAAGCATCTCAAGGGAGCAAACTGACTGCAAATGATTTTTATCCAAGTATTAAAAATCATCCTTATATTTATAATTATGTTGATTTGCTCAGTTACTTCTGAGCCCCTGAAAATAAGGAACTAAAAGGTTAATGTAAATTTTTTGTAAAATCTCGAATTAAAGCTGAGAGTCGACACTTCAGTGACATATTATTCTAATTAATTTGAAATCCTTTGTGGTTTTGTACAGAAGCAAAATTTCAAAAATTGTGTCACTGTCTAAATATTTTTGAACTTACTGAGTCTATATTATTTCAGTTTCTATAGCTAAAGGAATATAGGGAAGCTGCCATGTGTAGTTTGTTGTGTGCAGAGAACTATCCGGGTACATACACAAGGCAGAGAGAGTAGAAGAATTAGGGGTCAGTAGGAGCCCTCAGTTAATCTTAACCAGGGCCTTATTAGCAAGTAAATCCAGCCCTTCACTCTAAATAATTCACAGACCATACTATAAACAGTTTTCATTGGAACTACTTTCTAATGGAAAGAAAAAAGTGCTTCATGAAAACTCTTCTGTGTTTTGTGGATTATTCTGAGGTATTGGGATGCTTTTTTATGAAAGACATATTTTTTGTATGTGTCTTACAAAATAGAAAACATACAAAACATACAAAATAGTATTCATCTCTATTGTGTTTGAATGAAGACAAAAATATCAAAAAAAAATATCAGAGACAGATGTCTCAAAACATGGATAAATTAAACCAAAATTATTTTAATGACAAGATACCATTACTACTAAATGAGAAAATTCATTATGCTTTTGTAAAAGAAGTGTTAAGTAATTAAGAATTTTTAAACTGGAATCACTTTAGTACAATCTCCTATTGTTGCCACAGACTAAAGAGGAAACAAAATGGAAAGTGTAATCGGTGGGTGTGCTCACTGATACGGTATGTAAAACTGTGATGTAATTAAGTGCCAGCTTCCCTTACTATTATAAAGTATTAGGAATACTGAAATAAATGTATACAGAAATAAAATAGAAAAGGAAATCAATACATATGAAATAAAAATTTATATTAAAAATCCTCAAGTTAAAGTACCACAAGACACTTGTTTCATCTTTCATCATTTCTCTTTCCATGTGTGAGTAAATAACCCAGGTAGCCAACATCCCTCATAACAATGACACATAAGTCAGTGTTCAGTCTCTTTGTCTACCAGTCTGAACCTCCCCCTCTTCCCTTTGTCTAGCATTTCAAACAGGAAATATATTCTGGAATGTGCATGTGTACGACCCTGCATAAGCCTGTGCCTGTGAGTGGAATATGAAATGTATTACTGTTAGAATTCTGCCTGCATAGAAGATTTGCAAGTTGTTCTGTCATCTCAGAGATATGCAGTTTATCGATTTTAAAATTGACCATGATTGAGTGAACTTAGCCTTTCAGGAAAAAAACTGGAGGGATGAGGGAAATGGTAAAACCCACAGTTCCTTCAATGTGTATTTACCCCTTAACTGCCTCTGGGATACACTGTGGTACATTTCCAGTAGCCCACAAGTTAAAGATACACTCTAACAATACAAAAGAATGCCCATACTAATAAACAGGATGAACCGTGAGTAAACAGAGAGCATGTGTGACCAAAAATGCACATTGATGCATAAACATGAGGATAAGGAGCTGGTGCATGACACTATTGGCACAGAATCATACATGTGCACACCTTCCCTTTATATCAGCAAACCAATGTGACACCACCCCAGCAAAATCACTATGTGAACTCTAACACTGATTATGTGATTGCTAAGGATTGCAGTTGTGTTTGTCATATTAATGCAACTGACAGCCACTTGATTTATTTAATAAAACACTACTTGATAAAGACAAAATTTTCCTATTTAATCAAACCAATGATTGCAACCTAAAGACCGATTTCAATAAACAACATGATCAAATTAGAATTGATGGAGGAGGGTCAAAGAAAATGACGGACAAACACAGATTTAAACCTTTTCCTCCACTTTTGTTTTGTTAATTTGGCATTTATTCCCTTAGTATAAAATATGATTATGTCAGGCAGAAATACACTATGAGGGAAAATAACAGAAACAAGAGATCTCCTCCTCAAGGCAGATGAAAAGTTGTTAAATTGTTTCCGATGTCACTGTACTAGAGTTTATATCAACGGAGCTTAGTCATTTTCATAGGATAAGCTGAGTAAATGCAAAACCCTTATTTATTCAGTAGATCATTGGATTTTGTAGATTTTAGAGTTCTTCCTTTTTTTTAAATTTCAAAGTCTCAATAGTGACCATGTACTGTGAGGCAGAGAGTCCCAGGGAGTAAGGAGAAAATGATTGTATTAATTATCTACATAACCAAGATGGGCAGGTGAGGAATTTTTGAAGAAATAAGTTCCCCTTTTTTTTCCAATAAAATTCACAGATAAATGCGTTGGATGCAGTTCATATGATAGAATGTGTTTTAAAGAAATTGACAATTTATTTGGCTATTGAGAAACTTTAGAATCTGTTGTTTTGTTGATGCAAGATGATATCATCATTTGCTGGTTTCTAGCTCACTAAACCAGGAATAGAGTTATGGGGGCACAGACCTGAAAGCAGGTAGTTATGGAAAGAGATTAAAGTAGCATTAAATGTAATTATGAAATAGCTCTACCCTCTCCAAGGTTGGTTGTTTTTGTATACCTTTAATGTGCAGTGTGGTGGACTGCATTAAAGACACAATATGGGGAAAAATTAATTGTTTAACCAGGAAAATAAATTATTTAAAAGACAAGGTTCCAGGTCCCAGCAAAGATACTGTACATATACTCACACAAATGGATACTGTACATATACTCACACAAATGGATGTAGAGATATGCTATGGTATATGGGGTATGTAGATTAGTGTGGTCATTCATGTATTGGGGGCATTCATGCAATCATAAATATGACACAAGGTAGGTGGAAGAACCCAGATGCAGACTTGGAGAAACAGTAGAATATTAGTGTAAATCCTTTAAAGAAGAGACAAGGAAAACTGATCACTCTCAATGCAAAACAGAAGTTACAGAAAACTAAAACAACTGAGAGACTGAAAAAACTCAACTAGGAACTGTAGCTCTACAGCAAGGAATATGTATGAAACTAACAAAAAGAGCTACAATGTTCTGGCAGCAGCATGCTACAAGCTTGTGAACTAAGAAACTACTGATGAGGGTCTTCCAAAGATGTGCTCTCAGCAGGAGATGACATTGTACTCATGTGCCTTATTCATCCCATGGAAAGCAGGAAATTAGTTAGAGAGAGAGAGAAAGAGAGTGTGTGTGAGAGAAAGAGAGAGAGAGAGAGAGAGAGAGAAAGAGAACGACATGCCCCTCCATGTATTTCACGAGGTTTCTCTGGATGTTGGCATTGAATCCCTCACCGAGGCAGAGTCCAAGATGTTGTGACGATGGACCCAGGACCTCTCCTCTGGAACATAACTCTCCCAGTCCACCAGATATTGCAGCCCCTTCCCCTGCAAAGAATATCAAGGAGGCTACGGACGGTACAGGCAGGATTGTCACTGATAAACCAGGAAGATGGATGGCATGGAGAGGGGGACACCACTAAAAAACCACTTGCTTCACAAACAATGAACCTTCACAGTCTCCAGGAGCTTGTGCTACAGCACCACAGGGTTCCGAGCCTTCTCCACCAGGAATGAGCCAATGAACCAAGGAGCCAGCTTGAAGGACTTGATTTGCATTGATGGCCATGCCTTTTACCCTGGGGTGTAAACAGGTATGGCTGAATAATGGCAGTTGGTGAAAGTCACATTCCATCCCATTGTTTTCTGGAGGGGCATCCTCACATAGCAACATGTGTAATGGCACCATTTCAAGTGCTTTGAGGTAAGGGACCTCCAAATTCTGCTCCTGGGAAGGGAATGGAGGTAGAGACACTGGAATGGCAACATACTGTGGGCATACTCCATTCATGGCAGGTGTGTGGACCATGTAGAGGAGTTCTTGGAGATGAGACACTGTAGAGTAACTTCTAAGCTCCTGGTTTGCCCTCTCAGGCTGGCCTTTCGTCTGTGGTTGGAAACTGGAGGTGAGGCTTGTGGAGGCATCAATGGATAAAAGATAAAATAAGGCCCCTCACACTGAAGAGGTAAACTGAAGCCCACAGTTTGGCAGAATGTTAGAGGGCAGACCATGGAGTCATTACACTTCCATGATTAGGGCATAAGCTATGTCTGTAGCTGAGGGGAGCTTAGAAAGAGGAACAAAGTAAGTAATCCATACTTGTGGTCAATCCACACAACAAAAGGATGCTAAGCCCCTTCCAGACAATGCACCTCTCCTCCAGTTCCTAATATCATAATTCTTCTATGCAGAGGTGAGATGATGGGAAAAATAGGCAAAGTGATGGAGCTTAGCGTCAGGGGTATCTCCCCCACTCCTAAATCCAAAATGTCCACCTCAAACACAAACCAGGGTACAAAATATTCCACAAACAAACTTGACGCTTTGCTTCTCAGATTAACAGTCATGTCATCTGTCCTCAAATCTTGCGTATAATATGTCAAATAGATCTGATGGTTATTTATTCTGCTTAGTATGGCTTTGTCCTTTAAGCCTAGCATGGCCCAGTGGACACACACTAACACATGTCCCTGTATGGTCTGTTCTGCGGTTTTGCCTTGCTCCAAAGCTTCGTAGCCAATGCTGCCATTAGAGTTGATTTCATGTGACAGTGATGAAACCAGATGATGAAAATCAATGAGGCAAGCTTCTCTAAGCCCGCAAATTTCAAGTTTTGTAAAACAGTTTCTTGGCCAAGGTAGAGCTTTCTTAGATGCATATATAAAAGACATATGCAGGCAAATCAACACTCATGCAACAAAAATATCCTCGCATGCATGCATGCAACTGAAATATGTTGGCTCACTGCATATTTTCCTACTGCAAAAGGGAAAGAAATAATTTTGCAAAGCTATGATTTTTTTTTAAATCAGCCATTTAGTCTGTGAAAAGGTCAAACATTTTTGTTATCTGTTTATGTGCTTTTCTGTTATATTAAATATGTGTTACAATTTTTTTTCAGGCTAGACCACTAATCAAATATAATTTCAGTGCATTTTGTTAAAACGAAATTTCCCTGATCTAACCCCAATCACTCCCTGAGGCCCTTTTGTTCCACTCCTTATTCAAGACTTTTTGTATTACATTCACAGACAAAGATCGATTTTCCCTCTCTCTCTCTGACCTATCAGTGCACCAACTTAGACAAAACACATTTATCTGCTTCACATTGCTTCAAATAGAGTGTACAGTGGAAAATGAGAAAACTAGAAAACAAGATGCAGGGGGAAGTTAAGAAACTAGCACAGCAGCAAGCCTCACAATCATCCCATCACACCAGTGCACTGGAGAAAAGTTGTAGGCTCCTTAACACAATAGGTCTTGATTCAATTGCTGAATATTCTCTCTCTTACACACACAAAGAAAAAAATCAACAAACTTTCTCCCAAAGATCGCAAGAGCTGTTTTTGAAACAGCCCACTTGACCTTCTTTCTTTGGTCTCTCTCTCTGAACCTTTATTGGAATGCTGCAGCTTTACCAGACAGGGTAATAAAAGTCTGGTGTTTTTTTTATCCATCTCTGTGGCTCTCCCTGCATCTTTCTTTCCTGCTCAAAGGCACAAAACTTTTGGCATATGCTGCAGCTCTTGGGAACAGAATGACAAGAAGAGTAGTGATGTTTGTTCATCCCACAGAGGGAAAATGTGTGTGTGATCACAGGGCAGGAGTGACAATCGCCTGTATTTTTAGCAGAGGGCCTTGTGTCCTTGGAGAACCCTACTGTGTCATGAATATCTGACAATGATAGTGATTGGCTTTTGTGGTGAGGCGAGTGGCCTTGTCTGTGCTCATTACTGGCACATCTGACAACATACAGTATAACAGACAAGATGGTTTAAAACCACATGGAACAAACACCAGTATGGATGTAATTATGTTCAGTAGGTTTGTCTTTGTTTAATTGAAGACAATACCTTGTCCAGAAATCCATTTTCCCAAGGTTCAAATAAAAATAGTTCTCATGAGGTTTTTGTTAATGGATGCTGAGGCATATTGTGTTAAACATAAGAAGACACTTTTCCATTCAATTGAACCAAAAAGTAATCTCAGAGTTTTGGACTCCACTGTATGTAACATTTACTACATAGAAGATATGTAACAAACACAGTACAGTTATGATTCAGTAGAGCAATTAAGTAACAGGGTTATTTAGGGCCCTCTCCAGTAAGCTGATTTATTAAACTTCATGTAAATCAGGAAGCTGGTTACATAATCAGCACGACAAAAGACTAAAGACAGGGAAGGGAGAAGTGGAGTGGGTGGATAGAAGGAGATATCATTACACAAAGTACTGTGTCTTCCTATGTGAAACAGCCCCATCAAACATGGTGAAACAGAAACTAACAAAAAGTTGGCTCTAAAAGTCTAAACAAGTGACTTTCTCTTGGGGAATATTTGACTACTTGTTAAATATAGAAATGTTTATGTGTTGAAGACAGGATACTCTGCAGGCATATTCAGGTTTACACTAAATAGGTTACTGCAGTGCATGCAAACAAGTTGTCTGATTACCTTGGGTTCTCTGAGTAACCTTGTTACTTTAGTGCATATAAATGCACCAAAACCAAACATGGTTTCTTCTGGATCTTTGTTGTATTCATTATATCATAATTAAGTCAAAAGTAACAAAGGCTAAACATGTTGGGAGGAGGTTGGGGTGGTGGTGGTGAATAGCAGCAGAAATCAGCATCGGCAAGAGCATATCAGCAGTCAGTGAGACGTTTTGGAAAGGTTGCTGTATACACCTGTATGAATATAATCAGATGTTACTGTTCAGCTGTTCGCACAAAGCAAGTTCAAGCAGACACTCAGAGCTTTGCCTAAAGTTATGCAGTCATTAATATTTTGGGAAATAGACAAATCAGCTACTTTCATCTAGGTATTAGATGAAAGGAAAAGATTTCCCAGTAAACATACTAAATCTTTCAGTTTGTAAGTTTTTAGGAATGCCACCAAGGACCATATTGCTGAAGCACTCCAGCAAAACCTTTTTTTCAAATAAGTCTCATTTCTTACAAACTCCCTGAGGGTTCTTACAAAATTATTCCTTTGTTGTTTCAAATGTTTAATCTGCTTTTGAAGTCAGTCAGAGGGGGCACTAATTGTATTAATGATTTATCAGCCCACAGGTACTGTACAAATCCCATTAAAATCCCAAAAGTAGCAAGGTGTCATATCTTGCCTACACTGTCTGTGGCACTCAGGCCCAAGCACATTTATTTTCTAGAGTAGATGTACATCTTTAAAAAGGGGGTATAAAGGTATAGTTTCATTTTGAAAATGGTCAATTTCCTTCCTTGTCACTGCAGTTTTTAAGCAAACATTACATAATGAATTGAGAATAGCAAATTATTACTTTTAGAATTTTTTTATGGGATTTTTTAACAATATGAAAAATACTATCACCAGCCTTATTCTTTAAACCTAGCAGCATTACGTTACACTTAAATGTTGAAAAAGCATTTTAAAGTTGAAGATAAGAAAATCTGACAAAATCCTTAGGTAGAGACAATAAGTAGGCATCACTGTCCTACAAAACTGAATATGTTTATTGGCTGAGTACAGAGTTATTCTTGTTTTTAACAGGCGTATTTCTTGCTCATGTGGGAAATACTGCTATCATTACAATGAGGTGAAAACAAAAATAAACACAAAAATAGATGACAGTTTGAGTGTCCCGAGTATTGTTAAATCTGCATTGACTGGTGAACAGATACTAAGGAAGTGAAGAAGGGAACCTGGTACAAAACTTTAGGAAATTGAAATAGCACCCCAAACAACTTAGCTGCAGAGATTGATTCATCAATAAGTCCTTACCACCTTTCAACTCAAACACAGCAAAGTTTTTTTGTCTCTCTCCATCTCTCCTTAAACGCTCTTCCATATTGGTAATTCACCTGTCTTGCTCTGACTACAAGTATACGTATGCATAGTCTCCTTTTGCATGCTAAAAAAATATTAGTCATGTAAACTCATCTTCCTGAGAGCAATTTGACTACCATGTGTAAAAAAGTTGGCAGTTTATATTCTGTGAGCCAAGACCACTAGATATGGCTGCAGAGACTAACAATGTAAAACTTTGTGTGGGATTACTTAAAAGTACCATTGTAAAAATATATTTCTTTCCCTTGTTAACTGGCAATCCAGTTAAACTCAGTAAAGCCTGTTCTGGCCAAATGGAAATGTATAAACAAATCTATGACAAATGGCTTTGATGTTTCCAGGAAATTAAATTTTAGGCTATAAATACTCTTCCTCTCAAAAAAGGGAACACCACACAGTTCTAAACTATCCCTCAATATCACCCCCAAGAAATCTGACATTATATGTCTGTCCCATTTTTCCATCAAACTATGCAAGACACTGACGCTTTATGCATAAACACTGCCTCTCTCCTTTGGTAGAATATGTATTGTACTGGAAACATTTCTTTGATGTTGATAGGACACCGTTTTAGAATTTGAATTGCTATGAAAATTTTGTAAAGACATTAATGAGAGTCAGAGGATTAATCCTACTAATTTTGGTGATCCCCAGGCTTTTCCTCAAGGGCCACTATGAGTTTGACATTTGTGATTCAGATATGAATATCCTGCCAACCACTTGATGGATTACCTTGACATTTACAACAGATATTCAAGGTCCTGAGAGGATACTCTCTAATGACTTTGGTGATCCTTTGACTTGTCCTGCAGCTCAACATTCCCCTGATAGAATCGAAATTGAAAAGTTTGGTATAAACATTCTCACAGCATGACTTTCGTGATCTTTGACTATTTCTGTGGTGCCAACTTTGGGTAGACTTTGTATTGAAATATTTTATTTAAATATCTTGACAACTATTGGATGAACTGCTATGAAATTAGGGGCACAGATTCATGGTTCTTAGAGGATGACTTATAATAACCATCCTGAACATGGTAAGTATTGCTCTATATCTTGTAAATATCAAAATGCTAGGATTATTATTTTACAATTTACAGTATTTTTCCAGTCTGTAACTACTTATCTATACAGTAGTTTTTATTATTACTAGTGGAGTATGCTCTTCTTGTGTTGAATTAAAATTGTGCACTCACACAAAAATTAACAGGACATAATAAATGCAATTGCTTGAACTGGTGTGGAAGAAAAAAGCTCTTTCCAGCTATATATGATGTGATAATTCCTCTCATGTTATGGTCAATCAGTAGATCACCAAATTTTTTGGGTGAAACCTAAATACCATATTATGTGCCAATTCATGTGACACAGCTCATGATATTTAACTGGATATGACATTGACCCGCTTGTGGCACTGGATGAAAATTCAGGCTATCTCAAAAGTCATTTGAATACATCCTCTGGGGAACATGACTGTCTGTACTAAATTTAATAACAACCCATCCCATAGCTCTCAAGGCAACTTCACTCAGAAACAAACAAACAAAAAATGGCTAGTGCTACTCAATGAAAATATAATTCATTAGGATTCATCTCATCAGAACAAGTGTTTATGGTAATCCATCCCATATTTGTTGAAATATTTCAGTCTGGACTAAAGTAGTTGACCAACAGGCAGACCATATTTGCCATCCCTCAGGCCCCACCAAAAAAATGGGAAAAAGCTTTTTTCTTAGCAAATTATAAACATTTAAGTCTTTTGGCTTCTTGTTGAGTTGGTAACAGTATTTAAAAATGTTGTGTGTTACTACTCAGCCTGTAGCTTGCTCAAAAACTGTTCAGTCCAAAAAACGAGGCAATATTTTTCATTAAAAGAAACAATAATAGTGTTAGGTTTGAACCAATAATTGTATTCATCTGGTAACATGCAACTTCAACCTGCTAATGTTGTATATGGCTCTCAAAGACAAAAATGGACAGACAAGCTAATCACTGTCACAGCCACAATCGACATAATTTTTCCCCCAGAATAACCTAGAAAGGTAGAGTACTTGGGTTTGGTTTCATATGCATGTATTTGTGTATCTGTATGAAAGTACTTCCCAAACTTTTGTACATCTTTAGTAAAATAAAATAATTTTCCTATAGACGTAATTTGCTGAAGAGACTCCCTAGTCCATCCCTGGTCCATCCCTAGTCCATCCCTAGTCCATCCCTAGTCCATCCCTATCAATTGCTGAACCTGAACATATCCAGTTAAATTAAACTCATTGTTGGCCTGTTCATGCCCACACAATTTTCATAATAGGCAATATTTCTGCAACAATACTTTATTCATTCTTCTGCATCTCCAGGAGCAAAGGGTTCCAGTATGACAACTGGCTAGTCATGATGCTTGGTATCCTTGTTAAAAGAGGCTGTTAACTGAGATAGTGGAAATTCTCCATTAACATTATATCTCTTTGGGGTTACTACAGCAGGCTGTTCATCAAACCACAACACAAAGAAATGCAGTTGGTTGAGTGAGTTTATGCTGTTTATGTGCTAATAGTTGTGTTTTCTGTTCTGAGGGAAAAGCCATCACACCAGAAACTCTTTTTAAGTCTCAGAAGCTCTTGGTTGTAGGCTGAAGAATGTGGTCCACATCAACTTAAAGATTTGAAATGTTTGTGCCAAGATGAGGGCAAAATGTCAGAGAACAGGCCTAAAGTGGTGCCCTGCAGAGGCATTTTTATTCTGAATCAGGTGCACTTCATCACTGATTCACAATGTCTGAAAACACTTTTGTTGAAATACAGGTCCTGGGAAACAAAGCTACAAAATCTATCTAAAGGTAAAGGATATGCACATGGACATGGACACCGAATACATATACAATTTTTCTTAAGGTTTATCTAACACTATGTAATCTGTCACACAATTTGCCTCAGTCTTGCAAAAACTCATTCTTTCCAGCATTGGTATCACAGATATCCATTGAGAATAAATAGATACATTACATTAGAAATAAGAGAACACAAATAGATAAGGGAGTCAGAAAAACTTTAAAACTCTGAAGTCTGCATACCCATCATTGTCAAGCAATCCTGTACAATTCTGTACACCCATGGTTACAGTGCTAAACATCAAATATTCTTTTAAATATCACCAGTTTAAAAAGATTTTTGGTGGAATGCAGGATAAACATGACCACATGATCTGATATTGTAGTCTAGCACTCTGTGTAACTCAGTAAGTGGAAACTGACAAGTTTGATTGCATGATAGATAGTCTTGACAAAATTCATTTTCATCTGAGACTCTATACTGTACATACATATGATTATGTACACAACCTCAAATTTGTTTAAGAAAAATCATACAATATGCTTCTCATCCTCTCCTTCAATTTGCATTATTCGCAACCATCCAAACCATTTACAGTCAAACAGTGTTTATTTAGACCCATTTTAGACTGAATGTCATTGTATATTCCAACCCATACATGCAAAGAGTATGAAGTGGCAGCAAAACAATTAATCCTGTAACTGAGGAAATTTAGACAATTTCAAACAATTTCTAGTATACACACCATTTCCACTTTAGGTGTAAATAAAAGTTTAGATATGAATAGATTTTAATTTTTTTTTTAAAGTTAAACATTGTACAGCAATGAATTACTTTCCAGCAATGACTTCTGTGATTAATTCTTATTTTAATTTCAGCAGCAAGGCAAAAAAAAATTCTTATTAAGATTTTTTCCAAAATCTGAACATGTATTTTTGAGTTCTTTGAGTTTTGCGAATAATGAAATGTTAAAACAAAGCAAAAAGGAGAGGACGACCCTTCATTACTACAGAGGTGATCTACTCTATACCTTGTAGTTTTATTTTACACCAATTAAAAAGCAACTTAACACCCAATTTTAACTTGAACATTAAAAAAAGTATTTTGAACGCTTATATAAACATCTAATTCACCCTCTGACAATCGTATAGAGTTCAATAGAAACTTGGCTCTGAAAGTAAATTCAACTTTAACATCTATATCAGCTGGTAAAGCCTTGTGTATTAAATGTGTGACCAAAAGAATCGTTCCTATCAAAGGAAACTAAAAGCAGTAACAGTTACTTCAGTCCCATCAAGAGTCTCTGCTGTCAATTATTGATATAGTATATAGAGATTCAGAGTAACTACTAGATGCTAGCGTTGCCAAGTGAGGATGTAGGAGAAGAATCAGAAGCTTTTGACAGTGACAGAATAGAGGATATGAATGAATGTTAGGGAAGATGTAAATTTGCCACAGCTTAAAAGCACTGGTAGGAGAAGTATTTTATAGAACTGTAGTATTTCTGCTACTGAAACTCTCAGTTCCATTCTTGCAATCTATCATACTCTTTTCTGTCCGCAATGCTGAGGGCTGATTGTTGTATCTTATAGTTCAGGAGCAGGGAATCCTGGGGTGTTAAAAGTCAACAGGACAAAGTTACTGCATTTTCTCAGGAAAATAGAAAATAATTTTCACTGGTATGCACACCAATACAGGACCAGGATAAATAGAAAGTACATGCCTGTACATGTAATTTACTAATCCAAAAATGTATTAAGTGTTAAGTTATTCTTTAATGACAGGTAAATCACCTCAAACTGCCACAAGTTATATATCTGTAAGTGTTATTTCAGCAGTGGAATTGCACTTTTTGTTCCAGTACTAGTTTGTTGGGATGTCCTTTCTTGGTTATGAATTGACGAGTCAATTTCAACAAATCATAATTATACATACTTAGGTTTATTCTGGTTTCTCAAAACTTGGGTTGTATTTTCAAAGTTTTGGCTATACTTTATATCATTAATAACTTTGTATTATTGAATTAATTGCTAAGAACTGGGAACATAGCTAAACAATAGTCAAAGGAGTCAGACAAGAAGTTTTCAACAAAGAGCCAGGTGAAAAGTTAGATGATTACTTAAAGTCTCTGGTGTAATCATCCATCAAAATTTATAGACTGACTGGTTCAGAAATGAGACAACTAGTGCCATATTGCTGTGCACACAGAATTTCTGACATTTCATGTTAACTCACTTTCTGTTTTACCTCCAAATAATTGTGATACCAGAGTTTTTATACAGCAATCACAGTTGTGCACATGTTAGCCTGAACAAAGGAATATCCCTTTTAATTAACAGGCCTGTAATCTGTTACCTCTCTGTTTGAATTTTATTCTCTCTTGGATCCTTCCCTCTCACAAATTCATTTTATTGATCTCCATGTCCTCTAACATAACATGTCAATGGGCCTTAAGAACTAAAGACAATCCCCAGTGTTCTCAGTCTTTTGAGGCTGTTGGTCTGAGAGACTACACCACAGCTGGATTTGTTAAATCCTTTCACTCACATCTTGCATGTCCACAACTCTAGTCCCTGCTCAGTATGTTCAGTGCAGAAAAAACAGCTGCAGTAGAGATTCAATTTGGTGCTTCACGTAGTGAACTTACCAACTACGTATAACTGTACAGCACTACACCTGTTGGGATGAAACATTACCACAGAGAGAGACAAACAGCCACAACTCTGCCAGCATCCACAAGCCGCCTGTAGACATACGGGCAACATTGCAAGGTTTTTTTTCACCTGTTTTCAGCCATGTAATTAACCACTTTGCTCACATTAGGTTTGAAAACTGCAATATATTTGACAGAGAATTTTTTATCATTTACTTCTCTCTATGTTTGAAATGGACAAAAGTTGTAAATTGTGACAATTGTGGTTATTTCTGAGGTTCTAGCAAAGGTGCTGTAGAGAACATGGCTGCTCTGCTTAGTGGACCGTGGCTGTCTTGATGTTACAAGACTCTCATGTGAGGAAGTCTCTATTCTCTTTAGTGTCATTGAAAGACTTTCTCTCTGTGCATTTCTCGCTCTCTTTCTCCTCACCTCTTTCAATGTTTTTCTGTCTCTCTCCCTCTCTCTCTTTAGTGAGCCCACTTATGTTTTATGATAGTCTCTCATGGGCCCTCTTTGTTGAACCCTCTGCTCCCTCGGCCTGTCTCTCTCCTTCCTCTCTTTCACAGTCTGTATATCGCTTACTCCTTAGAGTACCACTTCTACCCCACTTACTTTTTATTACCATCACTCTAACCTCCAACTCCCTCACAAGTTTCAATTGTTCTCTCTGGTTTTTGCTTTTTTCTCTCCTCTCAATCTGTCTGCCCACAACATGTCCTTTGGTTGCATTTATTTATCCTTTGATGCCTAGATGTCCATATTCAGCACTCAGTCTGGTTTTCTCAGAAGAGCCTCGGAGAGCATGCCCCTCCAACCAACACCACCATCCCAAAAACAGCATTCTCTGTGGTAGTGGTGACAAATGAAGCAATCAAAAACTGGTCAGTTGCATAAGGTTAGTAGTTTATGCTTCACTACTGTCCTGGCAGCTGATTTCTTTACATTGTAAATCTGATAAACCTCCCTAAGTTAAATGTCTGGTAGAGGAGCTGCTTGGGATACATTAGTTGTAAATCAAGAAAAATATTCTTTATACCGATTTCAGTACATAAATTTTTAAAATATGGAAACCTCATGTATATTACATATTTATGTTATATAATATACTTTAATTTAGATGATTTTTTTGGGGGGTGGCCTAATAATAAAAAAGATAATAATAAAAAAAGGAAGCATTGCAACCTTTAGTTCTATGGGGTCTAAGTCTGGGCTATGGGGTCTAAGTCTGGGCTCATGCCATTCAACAACAGTCAGGGACCTGTCCTGAAGCTATGTCAGTGTTGTCTTGGCTGTATGCTTCAGGCCACTGTTGTGCTGAAATATGAACCACTGCTCCAATATCAGGTCATTTGCACTCTGGAGCACATTTTTGTCAAGGACTTTGGCAGCATTCATCCCTCTGCTTTCATCTGTCCCTCAAAGGCATCCCCAGGTGAGGAGCAGTGCTTGGTCTTCATCAGACAGTGTTTGTAGTTCTTCCCAACGGGTTAAATTTCTTTCTCATCAAACCAGAGAATCTTTTTCCTCATGCTCTCAGTGTTCTTTACTCTATCATAAAGGCCTGATTGATGGAGTGGTGCTGAGATGGTCATGCTTCTAGTAGGTTCTCACATTTCTGCAGAGGACTACTTAACCTCTCAAAGTTACCTTTGGAACTTTGTCTCCTCCCTGACCAAGGCCCTTCTTACCTTCTTACTCTAGAAAAGTCCTAATGGTTCCACTCTTATTCCATACCCCAATTATTGAGTCCACTGTGCTCCTGGGAACACACAAAGTTTTAGAAATTGTTAAATACTGTTGCCCTGGAAGGGGGTATATAACTAGGCATCCACAAGAATGCCTAGCAAGAATTTTATCTCAGAGATCTACAGACAGTTTCTTGTACTTCATGGCTTGGTTTTTGACCTGATATGCAGTGTGAGTGGGACCTTATATACACAGATGTGCACCTTTCTAACCTATGTCCAATTAATTAAGTTTGCCACAGGTGAACTCCAATCACGTTCTAGAAACATCTCTAGAATAATTAAAGCAAAGGGAACACATTTGACCACAAATGTCACAGCAAAGGGTCAGAATACTTTTGTAAATGAGAGATTTTGGTTTCTGATTTTGAATAAAAGCATGAATTTCTAAAAATGTATTTTCTCTTTGACATTGTGGGTGCTCAAGTGTAAATTAATTGGAAAAATTTACAGAATTGTGTGGAATACTTTGTGGGTTATCAAGTATAGACTGATATGCAAAAATTAAAATTTTATTGATTAACAATTTCATCGTTAACAATTGAATCTACAATACATTAAAGTGTGCAAAATACTTTCTAAAAGGATACACAATATATACAAGATGTATGCAAGATTCTGGTCCATAAACCTCTAAGAAATCAAACCTGCTCCACTGACAGTAGCTATAGCCCCTTAGAAACCACCATGGTGGTTTCTGATGACCACTAGTAATTCTTACAGGTACCACTTTCAAAATTTATCACCATGCAGGAAGAAAACCTTCAGCGGCCAAAGAGATAAAACAGGTGCTATTTACAGGTTTATTCTAATTGGTTCAACAAATTGTGGTCCAAAACAGCAGAGAAGAGATAGTTTTTTGTTTTTTTTTCTAATTTTGACAGAAAAGAAAGTGCAGAGATTGTATGTGTGTGTGTGATTTTTTGATCAACCACCCAATCATCATCAACCTCCCACCAGAAAAAAATGTATGCAGACATGGATCTGTTAGTAAATGCCGTGTCTGAAACTGAAGACTGAGGAAAAAACTATAAGATGAGTAACATTAAAATGTGACAGACTTTGCTTCAAGGATCCCACACTGTTCCCCAGGCTCTGTACTTCTTAAACAGGAGGGACAAAATTGAAAAAAAATAGGAAGCTGCTATAAAGAGGCTGTTGAGAAATATCTTTAAAAAAAGGTCAGCACTGGTTGCAGCCAAGAGAGACATCCATCTCTTGTTCAGAGCAGCATCTGCCATCCAAGCCAGGTCTTCAAGCAAAGGGGAATCCATTCGATGTGCAAAAAGGGAATATTCAATGTAGCTCACATTAACTGTGATAAAAATTAAATGGTATGTAGCAGTTGTGTCGATGTTGAGACATGACTCTTTGCAATCAAATCTTAAATCTAAACCTGCAATATCTAGTGCATCGTCCTCACTGAAAAAAAAAGTATAAGGAAGAAAAAGTAATGCAGGTTAATTTTAATTTTGTTAACATTGCTTGATATTTTCAGTTTTTTCAGTAAATCCACTCATTCCAAGTACTTTATAAATGTGGTTCACTGTGGAAGATAAAAGAAAAGAATTAAACAGTTAAATTAATCGAGCAAAATAGGTTAGAGTATCAAAATACTCAGACATCTGCATCCTGAAGCTATGACAGTCACTTTGCAATTTAAATGATGAAGTGCATGTATGGAAAGTTTTTGTGAATTCTTCTTTTTTTTTTTATTTTGATTTTTTTTAGCCATGCTGCCTGCATGGTACTGGGGATACCAATGTGGGTCTTAACAACTACTGGGTGGAGTCAACATCATTACATTTTGAATAGCCATTTATGATCCTTTAAAGATGAATCCTAATACCAAGTCCATAGATGGCCCTCTAGCACCACTGGCAGGTCAAGATTCTAAATTATCCAGTAGAACATCTTGAAATCTACTACATGCATTGGGGTAAAAGTTGGTACATATGTCAGTGTTCCCCACAGGATGAGTTTTTACAACTTTGTTGATCATTAAGCTTTTAATCTAGTGCCATGATTGAGTCAAAATTTAATTTGTTCAATACTTTGATATATGATCATTTTAAATGAATGTATATTGAGAATTTGGGTTATCACCACAACAGGCATCACCATCCTTCCAACCAAAAGCCCTGAAGGCAATGTCCACAATGGAGGCTTTGAACATGGCCAGCTGGTTTGAGGCACTTAAGAAGCTCCTCAATGGAAGGGTGACAAGTGTATATGAGATTTGACCTGAGATACTGAAGGTTCTGGACCCACCTTCTGACACGTCTCTTCAAGGTAACACAGAGGATGGCAACAGTACTTGTGGACTGGCAGACCAGGGTGGTGGTTCTCATTTTTAAGAGGAGGGACTAGAGGAAGTGCTTGAATTATCGGGGTATCGCAGCGCCAGAGTGCTGGAAATGAGGCTCAAACCCATCATTGAGCCTCAGACTCAGGAGGAGCAATGAAGATTCTGTCCTGGCCTTGGAACAGTTGACTTCTTGAGGGGTCGTGGGAGTTTGCCCATCCAGTCTACATGTTCTTTGTGGACTTGGAGAATGCCCACAACTGGGTCCCTTGGGGGACCTTGTGGGGGTTACTGGGGGCATTTGGGGTTACAGGGCCATTACTAGGATTCATTTGGTCCCTATATACACATTTCCAGCAGGTTTGGCCTCCCCAATGGTTTTTCCTTGTCATCAGTCCTGTTTATGATCATAATGGACAGGATTTCAAGGCACAGCCAGGTGGAGGAGAGTGTCTGGTTTGGGGGCCTCAGATTTACTTCTTTATTTGTAGATAACATAATTCTGTTTGCCTCTTCAGAGTATGACCTTCAGCCTATGCTATGGTGGTTTCCAGATCATTCTGAAGCAAAGGAGAAGCTGAAGCTGAAGTGAAGAAGTTTAGATATCTTGGGGTCTTATTCACAAGTAATGGTAAAATGGAGATTGACAGGCACATCAGCAGCAAAGCAGACATTCTACTCATCATTTTGGTGAAGAGGGAGCTGAGTCAGAAGGCAAAGCTGTCGATTTACCAGTCGATCTATGTTCTAACCCTCACCTGTGGTGATAGCTTTGGGTAAGGCTCAAAATAATCATATCTTGGATACAAGCAGCTGAAATTAGTTTCCTCCACAGGGTGTCTGGGCTCAGCTTTAGAGATAGGGAAAAACGCTCCGAAATCTGAAGGGAGCTTGGAGTAGAGCCATTGCTCCTCCATGTCAAAAGGAGCCAGTTGAAGTGGTTTGTGCATCTGATTAAATGCCTCCTTGGCATCCTCCATTGGAGGTCTTCCTGGCAGTTCCAACTGATAGGAGACCCTGGGGTAACCCAGAGCATGTTGGAGAGATTTACATCTCATCTGACCTGGAAGCCCTTTGAGATTCCCCAGGAGGAGCTGGAAAACAATGCTGGGAATGTCTGTCTGGGATACCTTGCTTAACATGCTGCCACTGCAACCCAACTACTGGTCTAAAGGGAAGAAGCATTTCTGGACAGCATGAGATTATTTTTTTTGTTGTTGTTGCAGTATTGTAGATGGCCACTGTGATACATGGGCATTGAGTCTGAAACTGATAGTTGTATCACCTTCTCTTAATACATCAGTACAAAAATGCTGCAAAACTAAAATCTTCAAATGTTTTACAGTGCTTTTATTGAAAGTGTTTTTACCTTCTGCATCATCTGCTGGTTTGGCAATGCCACTGAAGCACAGAAAAAGACCATCAGAAAAACTGTAACAATGGCCAGTAAACAATTGTGATCACTAAGCATGGAAAGCATTTACAGTGACAAACTGAAGAAGAAGCCAAATATCATTGTGGATTACAGGAGGAACCCCCTTGCCTCCTGCTCTATTCATCAATAACAGATCCAAATTTTCATTGGTTCCACAAACCATCGAGCTGGTCTGCAAGGTGTGAGACGTGTATGCATGTGAGTATGTTCATGGGTAGGTCTACTAATATGTATGTATGAGTATGTTAATTGTTTATTTGTAACTTTATGATGATGTGTTATACCTCGTGTCTGTGACCTTGTGGTGAAATGCCCTATAATTGTACTGCAAACCAATTTCCCCATGGGGACAAATAAAGCTAACTATTTATCAATCTATCTATCTAACTATCTATGTTAAATTCGGCTATACAATGTAATCTCATTACTGTTATCCTGCTCATCTTCATCCTTTAAATATTGTATTTGTGAAGCATAGCCATTCCTCTCCACTCTCCTCAACAGATCCCACATCCTTTAGTTTTCAACTTACTGTCTGTTAAAACTCTGCCTGATAAATGACTTGGTACACCATGACACCATTCATGCTCACAAACAAAGTGAGGAAGGATGGGAAAAAGGAGAGGGAAAGAGGAAAAGAGAAGGATTGTGGATGAGAGGCTCTTTTTGACAGGTTGAACAATGGCCTGGAGGGTTCTCTGGAAAAACACTTTGCACTAAAACATCCCCATTTAGCTTTTCATTTTCACACTGTATATCTACAGCTCTGACCCCTTAGTAAACAATGTGGAGACCTCTGGTTTTCTTCCAAGACCAAAAGCTGTCAAAGCACATCTCAAAATTGGAAAATAGGCTTTGGTTTCCTTGCAAACAGGAAAGAAATCCAACACTTCAGCTTCTGTTGCATTGCACACTTTCTGTGCCTGTCTGACCACTCATCCTAGATCACAGGAAACTGAGGAAGTATTTTTGTATTGTTTAGCTAGGCCTTAAATGCAGTCTGTCACACAGAAAGCAGCTGCTGGTGAAAACATATGCCAAAACTCTGTTTGAAATGTATATAATTTCCTCTGCTTTTTTTCCCGAAGCTCATCTCCTCCCCCTATTTAGAGCAAAGCATTAGCAAAACAGCTCTTGATTGTGCACTCTGTCTTTTAGGGTTGACAAGTTGATTATCGTTGATTTGCACCTAGAGACGATACAAGGCGAGACAAAAGAAGATAAAGGGATGAATTTTGTGAGAGGAAAAGTGAACTGTGGTGGACAAGGTCATAACTCTTTAGTTATTCCTCTGAGAGAGCCAGCAGCAAAAATTGCAACAATAGGCACATGGTTGTGGTGATTCGGATCCGAGTAGTAAACCCATCCCAAAGGACAAAGGATACAAAAAAAATAAATAAAAAATTGTAACATCTTTGTCCCTGAGCCTGCATTTCCACAGTTTGTGTGTGTGTGTGTGTATACCCAATGTCCACATCCTACGCCACATCAGAAAAAACGGAACTAAAAAAAAACAAACAAAAAAAAAACACAATTAGATTTCTATTGAGTGTTTGGAATCAGAGGGGGCCTGATGGCATCCTCTCTTCTGCCCTGAGAGTAACTGGAAGTGAGGATGATTGAATTAACCTCAGGCAGAGAGGAACATACTGGAAAATGTATCTTCAGACACTGAGTGGCCTAAGACACTGGAAACATAAACTCAATTCTCTAGCAGGAATGATCTCAGGATGCTTTATAATTGCAGTGGGAGAGAAGGTTCTCACATTTAGTCAATTATTTGACAACACACAAGCTGAGTTTGGTGTAGGGTTTAACACATTGCTTTTTGAGCAGATACATCCTTTAATCGTTATTTTGTGACATTTATGCTTTTGTGGGCTCAGTATTTCAAAACTATAACACTTACTCTGTGTGTTTAAGCCTGGCCTGTCTGAAGGGTCATTTGGGTCCAGTAGTACCTTGCAAAGGGGTCACTTCTCCATCCAAGGGGGCAGTTACCAATACTGTGAAAACTGATACCTGTAAACTGACTTCACAGACACACAGACAGAAGTGACCATGTATAACAAATGGTTATGTAGTAGCCCTTTGGCTCGAATAAGCAGGATAGAGTTTCACCAGGTGTCTATTTTCTCTCTCTGTTCCTTGAGCACCATGAAAACGATAGAGAAATTACAAAAGAAATACAATTCTTGCTTGTAGTTTTGACAAAAGGGTGCATTATAGCAAGCTCATGAAATATGATTATATTAACTGCATAAGTGCGAAACATAACAATAAATGTAATGAACAAAATTACATCTTTGAAATGAAACACTAGTTCACAGTCAGAAAAATCAAATGCTTTTAAGCTTGGAAACAGGTGAATTATTACTCCTATGAACAAATTAGATAACAAAATTGTCTTTTATTTGCCTTAAGCAGAAAATACATCTCTAATAGCAGTGCTGAAAACATTTTTATACACTGTTCTGCTTAAAAAGGATGCTAGTTTAAAAGTTTTGTACATAAAAATAAAAATAACATTCTGTCAGGAGAAAAAAAGCAGAAAACTCCCAAAATGCACTAGGAGAAAAAGACAGATCTCCCAAAATAAATGCAAAAGGGAGCACTTTAGAATTACATCATCTGGCATTATAATCAGTGTAAACAATCACTGCATGAGGCTGGAACTGTGGTTTGTCCAGTATAGACTGGAAAAACCAAAGTCAGAACTATAAATTTCAGCAAGCCTTTGTCAGGTTGGTCCCAGGCTAAATGTGATGCTGCATTTAGTGCTGCGAAAAAGGTTATTCAAATGATCTAATATTCAATATTAAAGATGTTATATTAGACATACAACTAGCTTTGTTTTTGATCACAGTAGGGAAATGAAAATGTTTAGAAAAGTAGTTAATACTATGGACAAAAGCTAAATTATTTTACCTACATTAGTTCTACATTACTTTGAAAACTATTTTGTCATTACTCTAGTCATTTCAAGGAAATGTGGAATTATATTTAATGGTGAAAGCTGGTAAATCTGTCAATTAAGCTACAAATATCACATACGTGTAACATCTAAATTAATCATGTTGACAGCTTTTAGTCCCCTCGTGGGCTGCCGTGCTAATGTCATGTTAGATAAAGTAATCACAGACTGACAGGAGAAACTTTTAAACTCAGAATGTTGAAAATTCCTCGTTAAGATTATTTAGATAGACTGATGTGGTGTTTTTTGAAATTATAAATGAGTGATTCCCTCTCTCTTTTACTACCTGCTAACATTAGCTCACAGTCATTACTTGACTCCAATTGAAAAAAAAAAATGACTGACAGACAAAAAAAAAAAAAATATAGTTAATACTAGAATGTCCATTATAGGCACACACACAACACTGGATGGTAGAGCATATGTAGCAGGTTTTTTTGTTTGGTTTTTTTTTTTTTTTTTTTTTTTTTTTTTTTTGTAGTTTAGCTAACTCATGAAATACATGGATCAGTGTATGTCATGATTTCAATGAATTTTTCTTTTTTTTTTTTTTTTTTTTTTTTTTTGGCTGAATAGTAAATGGTGGTTTCAATGTGGAGATGAGGATGAAATGAGAGGATCAAAAAAAAAATAAAAAATAAGTTAATATCAAAGCATTCAATTTTCAACCTAATCATGATTTGCAAGGATCAGCAGGTGAGGGAGGTTGTAGTGATGGGGGGGTATGGGCATCATTATATGTGTGGTGTGTTCAGATCTGTTTAACTTTCTTAATTTCTTTTAAAAAAATGATTGCAAATTGATAGAATTAGAACCTATATGGCTGTATATGGCTAAAAAAAAAAATAAATTGTAATTTCTGCTTTTCTTTATACCTTCTTTTTACTTACTTCCTTTTACTTTCCTTTTTTTTCCTTTGCATTATTACACTTACACTAGCTATTACAATACATACTAACAAAACTGATTACTACAAGCCTCTGGTTTTTTTTTTTATATTTTTTTTTTGTAGATTGTATATAAATTATTTGTAATGTTGTATGATTACATGGTAAAACAACATTTTTTGAACTAACATTTGCCTTTGTTAATTGCTGCAGAAATGCATTACACTATAGATTCATAAAGGTATTCCAAATATAAGACTGAGAGTGGTACTATCTTGCATCTGCTCATCACTGGCAGTGCTTCATTTTATTTTTTTTTTTTTTTTTTTTTTTTTTTATTCAATTCAGACTCCATATTATACCCTTCTTACCTTACCTCATTACTTTTTACCTTTTACATGTTACCTCAATCCAGGACCAAGCACTGGACCTGGGGTGACAGGGAACTCACCATAATTGCCACACTCCTCTGGAAATTTCTTCTGGTGAGTAATGGTTTTCTTCTTGGACACCATCAGTAGAAGTTCACACCATGCAATGTCCTTTGCACAGTCTGATCAGTCACTGAAACACCATTTTGCACAGATAATCCCTGTGTAAGTCAGAATTCAAGATTGAAAAAATAACAAATTGTGAGTGGTGTCATTGTTCAAGGCTGGGGTCTACTCTTTGTTGTATACTATAAGTGCTATACTATGAACAGATTCATACTTTGGGCTATACTTGTTTATTGTCCTAGTTATGATCTTGTATAATAATGGTCATCAATGAACTAAAGCTTAAATTGTTGTGCAGAAGGAGTTAGTTTTATTATTTCAGCTGATCAGCTGTTTTAAATTGACCCCTTTCTATATTATAATGTAAAATCTTTGAACTTTCTGGTTTTCTTAGTCTACAGTATAGCCAAAAAATGAACTACAAAACCAGTGAGCCTTTAATTTTGGAATCCATATATTAATTTAGAGTGTGTGCTTAGTCTATGCAAGTTAGTCTGTGTATATGCATACTATGCATGTGCTGTATGTAAAACCCAGAAAGGTCAATTGGAGTCATTTTGGTTGAACACTATTAGTTTAGGGTCAGGTTTTAAGGCTTACACTAAATTCATAGGAAGGCAAATATAATCAAAGTCAGGGCCAAGAGCTGTAACAGCACCAGGTTGTTCATTTGTGTAGGTGTGTGTATTGGTCAGTGAGCCAGAAGCAGTGGGGCTCCCTGAATGTCTGCCCTTTCCTTGGTATCCTGAAGGCATATGATACTGGGCTGACACTGACCCCATACAGGCCAGGCACTGCTTTCCTCACTCATCACAGACATAGCATATTTACTTGGCTTTTATTACCCTGCATGCCCTGTAACATGCAGAGATAAGGAACTTCAAAAGGGAAAAATATGAGAAACTGTTTTTAAAAAGATTGTCTTGAAATGAAATAAATTATTGGATGACCTTGTTACTCCACAACTGTGACCTGTCAGTCAACACCTGCCTGAGATTGAGTATATGTAAAACTCACATTGGTCAAACAGGCTGATAAACATTATCAAGGTACCTGACTCACTCCAATAATAATCTCTTTAATCTCCTACCTTCTGCAGTAGATACAGGAACATAATGTGTTTATTCACACATCCAATTTTATGAGCAGCTTCTTCAACAGGGCTATCACTTATTTTGAGCAATGCCCATAAACTATAACCCTTCACTCCCTCTCTAGCAGATTCACATATGTAGCATATTCTGTATCCATTCGTGAACAAACAAAGTTTCCCAGTGTATAATATAGCCATTTACCAAATTTATATTACACAATTCATTATATACTGTTTCCACATTGTCTTAATACATAGCATACGTTCATATACACTATATTGTGTTAATACTGTATATCTACATACTACATTATTCATATGGCATTTTTCATATATAGCTATCCATTTTTTTAGCTTTTCAGCCCATGTAGATCAGGAAGTCCTACATAGAGTTTGGAAAAAACAATAAAAAGATCTATAATTCTATGATAACTAGGCCCCAATTGCTGTTGAAGAAAATATGATAAAAGCTCCCAAATGGCTACTAAATGTTTCCTGTGAGATTCAACCACTTGTTTATTTATCTTTTTTTTTTTTTGGTAACAATGACAATAAAGCTCTCTTGAATATGTTGAATCTTCAGTGTAAATTACATTTTTTCTGTTTCCATGGAGGAGACCTTTTAGAATATGTTAAATGATGGGAAATATGAAACTGGCAAAACAACGAAATTAGGGAATTAGCAGTGATTTTTACTTGATAATAAAAATGAAAGCACAATTCAAAGAGCAATATAAAATCAACTGTAAGCTGAATAACCAATTGGGTAAGCCCAAATCACAAATCAATGACAGCCAATTAATCAATCAGATGATTAATTAATCAACAGTGAATTAATCCATCAAAACAAGAGGTAAGAAATGTACCCCTGCATTATATGGAACTTTCATCAACGGTCATTCCATAGCCATCTATGAGGTGGCTAACTGGACTTCACCCTTCTCTATTAGTCACTGGACCGTCCCTCCCAATTACCCCTGTTCTTAGTTTTCCAATTATCCTGCCAGGGTTCTGGGTTCGAACTCCAGGGCCTTTTTGTGTAAAGATTATATGTTCCCCCATGCCTTTGTGGGTTTCCTCAGGGTACTCAGGATTCCTCCCACAGTCCAAAAACATCCAGGTTAAGTTAATTGGCAACTCTAAATTGCATATAGCTGTAAATGTGAGGAAGAGTGGTTATTTGACCTTTTTGTGTAAGCCCTTTGAGAGACTGACGACCTGTCCAGGGTGTACCCCAATTCTTGCTCAATGTCTGCTCGGATTGACTTCAGCCCCACCCATGACCCTCAAAGGATAATCAGTATAGCTAATGGGTGGATGAATGCTCACTGCCAGATTGTTTCATGCCCCACTCTGAATCTTGAGTTGTGTTTTCTTTGCATCATTCATCCATTCAAGGTTTTCAGTTTTATTTCAGTGATCCTAACCTCTCCCCTCAATTCAGACACTTAACAATGTTCCTAACATGTTCCTGCCACCTGTGTGATTAACTGCCCTGCCCTGATTAGTTCCATCTGTGTCTCATCATCTTCCTTCACTTGTGTATTTAGTCTCTGCTTTCCCTTCAGTAAGTGCTAGTTCATCTTTGTACCTCATGTCTAGTATTCCAGTAATTTTCTTATTGTCTAGGGTTCCTGGTTATTGATTTATAATTTGTTATCTGACCTATGTGTGTACCGAGCCCTTTTGACAAGTTAAAGATTATGATTTTTTTTTTTTTTTAACCCAGCGACTGTCACAGACTCATGAATATGAGTCCTCTTTCCTGTGGTGTTTGAGTTGTTACAGTCCATAGAATTTTTCAACATGTTGCCCTTGGTGTTTTTCATGCTGGTGACCCTGTTCTTGCAATTGTGCTTGTTGCCTGCCTACTTTTAAGCCTTTGCTATCATTATCATATTTAAAGTCTCTGAATTGTTCCTCCCGGTCTGCATTCATGTCCCCCTCCCTGTTTCCTGCATTATCTAGGTGACAGTGTGATTTCACCAGACATGGACCAAGCGGATGTTGCTTTCACCAAGGAGAAGCTAAAGAAGGTGTCTGCTAACTTACAGCAAAAAAAAAACAAAAAACAAAAAAAAAAAAAAAACCCTCCAGCTCAGAACAGCTCAACAAGTTTTGCAGTTTTATTTTTTTTTTTCAGGCACCTAGTCACCAGCCTGTTTCCAAGTCACCTAATGTCAGGCCTGCTAGTTTCCAGCCTGCACCTCAGTTGGCTAGTCAACTCCTTGTTTTGGTCCCTGATTAAACCAGCCCCTTGCCTGATCCTGCCCCTAAAAAGTCCAAGTTGTCACCTATCCTTGAACTTGTCATGGTATTTTAGGGGGCATCCTGGTGTTAGAGCCCCAAGAAGGCATGGCACTCATGAATGCCTGTCTCTTTAGCTGCCAAGCTACCCAGAGCCTTCTACACATTGGCTATCCCCATCTTTGGTATTGTCATGGGAATAAAGTATGAACTACTTCCAGGAAAACATAATCCTGGTTTTATGCGTCTCCTAATTTGAAGTGAATGCACCACATGTATTTGAAGAGGAGAGAGGCAAAATGAAAGGTAGGCATGAGTAATGTCTCATACCATAAACCCTGCACCATAATTTCTCAGCCACCATTTACTGCCCCTCACGCTGCTTTGTAAGAGCTTGGCACAGACACATAGCATTACCATCTCGTGCTGTAACTCCCTCTTCTGTACTTATAATCATTGTGATGAATGTGAACATGTACATACACATGTGTGGCCACAATTCCAAGGGGAAGCAAATGCTTTTAGCCATTTAGATCTTATTTTTTTTTTAAATAATTAATTTTTTTTTTGGGTAGGCACAGTCAAGCTGTGGGTGCAATATTGAAAGAAATGAGTGTGTTAGGAAACACCACTGATGGGTGACAAGCTTTAATGTTGATCATATAAAATCAAATCTGCAGACCTAATTCCAATAACCCTTGCAGTCCTAATGGATTAGAGTGATAGCTCACTATTAACTGCAACTCTGTTTTTTTTTTTTTTTACAGCCTTTAAGAGTAACTGGGTAGGAAGACGCTGCAGCTCAGCCCATCATTAGATTGTAACAGGGAAAAGGAAAAGTAACTGCATTTTGTTTTCATATCATACTTTAGAGGGAATCCTGTCAGTGCTGTAATAGCACTTTCTAGAGTAACATTTTTTTTATCTTGAGAATTTGAACATACTGTATATGTCACTTGGATGAGGATCTGTCTTTAAAACTAGATCAAAGGAAAAGCTGCTTTTCTCCTGGGAGGAAAAAAATGCAAAAAATCCAGTCTTTGGCCGATGAAGATATTTAGAAGTACAAGACTTTGAGGCAGGGATATCTGCTTTAGAGAAGCTGAGAGGGTCTCCGTTTGCCCTCAGGGACATCTACAACTTTAGTATACCTACCTCTATTGAGGTGTTAAGACAGCCGGTACAAGTGAGGGATATTTTGCCTGCAGCGTGCACTACATGTCACTGCACTATCTCTCTAGTCGATGTCCTTTTGGGGTTTCAATCTTGTAGCTCATTTTGCTGTTACCTAGACTCCTGTCATCCTGGGCTGTCATAAATTAGTCTAAACTTTAATCACCCTGGGCGCTCTGCATCTTTATTTCTCAAATTATACAGTATATCGATTTCCTACCAATTACTTATTTTTTTGTACATCTCCTTATTAAACATACTTAGTTGTTTTTATCTTCATAATATAAAAAACAAGATGTTCAGACTTTTTGTAGAAAGAGATCCCAAAGGGACACTCCACCAAATTTACACATATCTGCCTGCTTATGTATAATGTGTAACATGGCTCTAGAGTTGCTTTTCAAGTTTGAGAAAATAAGCAAGATGATGTATAGGTCATCACGGTTATCTTAACAGCGCTTGACAGTACAAATTAATGACATTAAATCTGTGTAACGGAGGTGTGAAGTTTAACATCCAGAAAGGAGGGTCCAACAAAGGACATTTTGAGTTGCAATATGGAACACAAACGTACTAGGAAAAGCATTTTATCAGACGCATGTAATAGAGGTTTTGTCATGTTTAGTAATGGCACCACTACATGTGTACCCCAGTAGTAGTTCTTCAAAACAAAAAATTAAAATCCATAGATGCATGGATAGATGATATAGTTCTGTAATCCAGATGTTATGCTTTGGAGGGTTGGTAATGACTGTAAATTGGAAAGTAATCCTAAAAGTTTTTTTTTTTCCTCCTCTATGTTCTCTTTGCTCTTCCTCGCTTTCACTCCCTCCTCTTCATTTCTCTCTGGCTCTTCTTCACAGGGTAGGGATGTGGTTCTCCTTTACACCTGTCTTAAAATAGAGAAATAGATTTCCTCTCTGCCTTCTACTTCTATATTAGGAACTCATATGTTAACATCATACAGATGCAGAAAAAAACCCCAGTCATATTATTATATGCTATTTTATCAATTAAAGGGCTATATTATCTTGTGAGTGCCATAGGAGAACATATAAAAGAATATATTTCAAATGACTGCACACTGTTCACCCCCTCACAATCTAAATTACTTATGTGGTGTATGGATCCACTGGACCCGAGGGTAATAAGTGTGGAAATTGTAGGTGCTGTGTACCTGCACTCTATCCTCCCCTCCTACCTGGGCGTGCGTGTGTGTGTGTGTGTGTGTGAGTGTGTGTGTGGGTGGGTGTGTGTGTGGGTGTGGGTGGGTGGATGGGTGTGTGTGTGGGTGTGGGTGGGTGGGTGGATGGGTGTGTGTGTGGGTGTGGGTGGGTGGATGGGTGTGTGTGTGGGTGTGGGTGGGTGGGTGGATGGGTGTTTGTGTGGGTGGGTGTGCATGTGCGTGCGCATGTGCATGTATTAATTTTGTCTTTCTGCACCTGTTATTACCGCACAAGGGTACAACATTGTTTCATTTCATGCATGTACACCTGTCTGCTCCCACATTCCCGCACATCTTATGTTTTCACACAATTTATCCCAGCTGCAAATTGGGGGTGAGATAAAAGAAATAAATAGCTTTGCCTTTCAGATCATCAGGATCACATTTCTGTCAATTTAGCATCTGACAGTGAGATGGAAGAAGAGAATGACATTGGCCATCAGCCAGCTACACAAAATGCCTGTCAGCAGCCAGCCCATCAGCATCCAGCAAGTGGAGAAACGTGGAGGTCAAAAATGGTGAAACTGAATGGTATTCTTGCCCAAGAAGAACCATCCCACATGGCTGCGGATGTGATAAGGATGCAACCAGGGCCTACACGACTGGTTACTCATGTGCAGGACATCAAGTCCTTTATTAACTTTTCATCATGGTGTGATTTTAAAGAGAGTTGAATAGAGATGTGTAAAACACCTTTACTTATATACTTTGGGGAGCTCCCACTTGAGCTCCCATTTGTTGACTACAAAGAACAGGCCTGTCAACTCTTCCAAGTTTGTGTTCATGGCCAACCTGTGCCTGGTGTCCTAGATAGCAAAGAAAGGTAAAATGGGAGAATCCTCGGCCAGGAGCATCAAAAACCAGATATCATCATGGGTTATAATACCACAAAAGGAGGGGTGGACAACATGGACAATCTGGTTATTGACTACAGCTGCAAAATTGCTGGTCACTTGTGATATTTTTCAACATTTTGGACATGTCACCATACAACACTTTTTGTCATCTAAATGGTTTTTAAAACAGACTGGAAAAGAGGGAAGCTCCAGAGGAGATGGCTTTTTCTCAAGGAGCTAGACAAGGCATTGATTAGATCTCAAATCCAGAGAATCGAACATATACCAAGAACCCCAACTTCTGCAGTGATCATGAGGAGGATTCAGGAGGAGGATGTTGTTGCTTCATCCGCCCGAACCACAGAACCAACGCATGCAATGCCGTTGCATATATATATATAGTGTATATCTGACTCTTCTACCTCGACCGGCGTGGGTGGGTGGGGGTGTGTGTGTGAGCGAGAGTAAGAGAAACAGTGAGAGAGAGCGAGACAGTTGTTGGTAAAACTCCTGATCTAAGTATTTTCATTTCCCCTCATTTATTGCATAGGCTGGCATGAATATGTTCAATTTCTAGTTAAGTTCAAAGAAATTAAGAATTAGATATGAAAAACCTTGTTTCATTTATATTTGTTTTTCTACCCCTATCTTGATTATTGATTGATTTTTTTCTTTTTTATTATACTTATTACACTCATTTTTATTCACTTTTATTCATAACTGTGATTTACAGAGATAAATGGCAAATATTAACCTAATATGCTGTCTATATAGATCGCAATTTGGATAAAGTAAACATTCCCCCAGTCTGAATGTTGAATTGTTCTTGAGCAAGACACCAAGCCCCAAATTGCCCCCAATATATCACCAGTGCTTTAAAGTGGGTGTGTATAGAGAGTGCTGTTTTTATAGAAAAGTGCTGTTTGAATGTGTGTGCATGTGGCAGTAGTGTAAAGTGCTTTGAGTAGTTGATAAGTCTAGAAAAGCTGCAGGCCATGACAAGGACCTATTGTGGTTGTGTGAATAATAAGTTCAGTCACAAGCAAAGGCAATAGTAGAATTACCATTCTCAGCAGCATACATGTTGAAACCTCTCAGAGGAGGGGCTGGGGTGGTAGGTTGCTAATGAATAGCATCAGTAAGTATGACACCGTGAAGATGATCAACATTTCACAAGTCATCCTCGTTTTGCAAATTTCAACTCCATGCAATAACACAGAGTTCTATTTATCAATTGACAACTCATATTTTAAGACAAATCTGACAAGTCACTAACAAAGAAATCTGCCTTGATATCCTTGCTGCTCAATTTCTCCTGGGTGATGGTCTTTCCCCTTATTTTTCTTTTGCAAAAACATACACACCTACAGAGCTACACACAAAGGGAACTATACACTCACAGAAGACACATACAGTACAATACACTCGTGGTTCTGTCTCAGCTCATGAAGTAGGTAGTGAGGCGTCCCATGTGTTGGATATATGGGTCGTTACCACACTGCTGGATCCACCTAAATCGCTGGACACATTCCTCTGCCGGCATTATTGTTTTAATGGATATAAATGTGTTCCTGAGTCAAATACTGCAAAAATGTCCATTTCAAAAACTCATTTATAGAAAATGTCCAAACATTACCTGGTACTCTCTTAGTCACAGGAGTAGTTTAACTGACATTTCATGAAGTGACAAAGACAGCTGCATTTTTACAGTATCAGATAAGAAAGATTCCTGTATTGTATTCATTTCACAAAACCATACAGGTAGTGGCTACAGATACCTAACATCTGAAAATTCATTTTGCTAATATAATTATAGTGCTTCCCAGGATTAGCATGTAAGATAACATTAATGTATCTCCATAATCAAAGCATATCCACTTACAGTGTCTTGAAATGGAAATGCTCAAAATAACTGGTAATTGAAATAAATAAAATTACCTTTACCTACTAGTTGAATCTTAGTTACTAGTTAGGTAAAGGCTTTTTTTGCCAACATGAGGTTATATCTGTAGTCCATTATTTTTTACGCATTTTTTTTCACAGCCTGATATGTTATTTTTCCACTCTGCTATAGAGCTCCATTGTTTTCCAAAAATATCAAATACATATCAGTGAAGCTCACTATTGCACTGAGTGACATGTTCATTCATTACCATGAACACACACACACACACACACACACACACACACACACACACACACACACACACACACACACACACACTGTAGTTTATTTGACTTTGTCCCACACACACTGTTGTGCTCCTGTAAATATGCACTTGAGCACCAAATGTGTAATAATCTGTGCATCTGTTTCTGGGAATCACTGAGGCTTTTTTGACAATTCAAACCAATTCATTGTGAGCTGCTTTTTAAAGATTTATGTCTTCAGATGGAACCAGTGGGTTTTGGATTCAGTGCCACAGAAGTTAGATCATAATCAGAGATATCATCTGTATAAATAGGATATCATCATTCTAAAATTAAACAACTAAAACACCTTTGAATCAATATAAGTTCTTAAATTTGACTGATTTATAGATTATGATTTAAAGATTTTCTTTTTTTTTTACAGTGTGCATAACTGTGTTTTGCAGTCCTCACACATCAGATGTATCAAACAGTTATCTCACAGTCACAAATTATTGCATACACGTAGACACACACATTCATATGTGGACACACATGCAAGAACACAAACACACACACCACAGATGCAAGCAAAGCCAAGGCTATGACTTTAATTATCACCTTGTCTCAGCCTAAATGAGGGTGCAAGGTTGAGCTCATTTCCACATGGACTGTTTGTTGTGAGGGGTTGTGAGACAGAGAAAGAGAGAGACATTTAAAAAATGCCTCATTACATTACTTCAACATTCTGGTTGGCTTATGTGCAACAGCATTTTTTGTCATAAATGAGTATTCAGTGGCTTCCAGTATTAGGCACCTGACCCAAAACTTCTGACACAGCCAGTATTATTCATTCTGGTCAGAAGTTATTTCGTAACCCTGTTACCTCGACAAAACCCCTAATTTCTTTCATAATAGACAAAGTTATGGCTGCAAATACAGACTCATACTGTAAACAATTTTTATGTCAGAGGAGGGGTTGTGAAAGATGGGGTTATTTTGCATGTTACATTATCCATCCAAATGAACGAGAGAATGAAAGAAAGATTGCAGCGCAGGGCACAGTAGATCTGTTATATCTGCTAAAGTGACATTTCAGCACCCTGTGATGATTTGATTACTATCACAGATCTATGACAATCCACTAAGCTGAAAATCAATGGGGTTCAGTGTATCAGAGATAAATCATACCAGCATCATTTATCTTACCCTTTATGTGATATTAGATATCAAGAGAAGGAAAAATAGTACCGATACTGGAAATAAAAGGGAGAAAAATGAAATGAGTGGATTGTGATAAGGATAAGATATGCAGAAAGCAAAGCTGTAAAACAGAGAGAAGGGTGATAACAAAAGAAAAGCACGAACAAATATTAGCACAACAGAGAGGAAAGGAACTGACACAAAATGATAAAGGCTAATAAAAAATTAAGGTAGGAAGAGATGAGGATATTAGAATAAACGATGACATAAAGAGGAAGTTGAGGAGGACTGAGAGAAACGAAAATGATAGATCAGTCACAGATGTGTTGGGGCTCTAAGATTGCTGCTTCCTCATGGGGAGAAAGGCCATTTCTACCCCCCTTGCTGAAGTCTTAGGCCTGGCATACATGTATGAACACAAATACACAAAAAAAACCCAACAATATTTTACAGAGGATTCAACACAGTGGAATCTGTCTTCAAACCTGAGACTCAATGGTGTGATGCCAGCCATGCACTAACTAGGCTGCTGGAGTAGCTGGGAAAAGATCAGTGTGTGGGGGTAACCAGCAGGCCCAGAGCTGCAGCCACTGCAGCTGACTAAGGTGCTCTGGTAGGATTGAGCGTTGCCACTGTTTTACCTCCTGTAGCCTGTGAAGTTGAACCAGGGCCAGCTAATTTGGAAAAAAAAGAAATTCTGCATTTATAAAAGTCAAATTTAATATTAAAATGTGTAGAAATTATTAAAATGATAGAAATGGCTTATCACAGTTATAGCAAAAGAAGCAGCATCATAAAAGTAACTGAAGTTAATGATGCTGGGTCTATGGTTGTAGTAGCTTTCAATCAGGTAAATAAAACACCATTTTCTGGCAGGTGAAGGGTAACTTATGTTAACTGATTAGACCTTATCTTTGCAGTGAGTGGACATTTAAAGGCTGTGCTCATTTACTCAACTCTCCTACTATTCTTGTTGAACTTTGCATGATGTAAAGTTTGATTTTTCCTATTTAAATGAATGAAATGAATGAAAACACCTAAGTGTGGGCCTGCAAACATTTACGTTTTCTCACTAACAGTCATAAATGGTGGTTGCACCAAGCAAAATTTCACTTTTTGGTGTGACGACCACTTACAAAGTGAAATTTGCTCATCCAGAGGGCCTGGAAGCTTGGTGACAGTGACTACTCACAGGGAATTTGTTGGGGCTGCTGTAGCTGGCAAGGCAGTTCAGTGGCATTGTTTACTTTCCCCCTGGCATTTTGCTCACCGTTGCACAGTATTTTTTTCAATATTAACTTATTACAGAAGTAATATTTGGAGCCTAAAAAGGGCCTACCGCAAAGAAACATGTTGAGAAAGTTCAGTTAGGTTTACAGAAAATAATGTGGCAGTCTCAAAGATTTCAGTCCTTGTTGATTTTGCAACAGTGTTGATTAAACAGTGTAGTTTAATGCTACAGATCCCAGAATTCTAGGCGCAGCAAAACAAACTGTCATTTTATAAAAGAGGTCAGGCAATTATTGAATTTCAACCTAAATTTCAATTGATTTGAAATTTCTCATTCTGTGAGAAACGTTGTCTGATTTTATTTTTTATTTATTTATTTTTTCTTTTCATGGCATGAGTCTACAAACATCAGGTCACAGTGAAATGGGGTTGGTTACGTGGCTGAGAAGTTGAAGGTGTGCCACATGTCGGCTAACAGCTGACTTTGTCTGCTCCCTCTTGTTCCATTGCTTGCTTCAATATTTCAAACTGATTCGCCGACTTAAAACAGAAAAAAATGACAGTTGTTTTTTTAGATGTATTTTTGATGAATGATAGCGGTACGTACTACGGTCACTGACTTTGCATTATCTGTGACTTCATCATAAACAAGGTCAGCTTGTGTTTCACCTGTTAACCCTTGTGTGTTGTTTTCATTGTTTGCAAAAAGAAAAGGATGATTAATTATTTTTTCAACCTCAGGCTCATTGGCCCATTGGCTCATTTTCTGTAAGGAACATATAAAAGTACATATTTTAGATGACTGTACACCCCCCTACACATTAAATAACATATGTGGTGTTTGGGTCCACTGAACCTGAGGGTAATAAAAGTGTAGAAGATGCAGGGGATGTGTTCCTACACTCTTCTCTCCTCCTACCTGGGCCTGCTTTTGTGTGTGTGTGTGTGTGTGTGTGTGTGTGTGTGTGTGTGTGTGTGTGTGTGTGTGTGTGTGTGCATGTATTAATTTTGTCTTTCTGCACCTGCTATTCCCGCACAAGGGTACAACATTGTTACATTTCACACATGTACACCTGTCACATACACCTGTACATTGATTTAGAGGGACTGTGTATTTTTGGGACTCGGACAGAGATGGAACAAACCCATTTAATGCAAACTTCAGGGTTCTTATCCTTGCTGGAGTTTCCAGATCCAAAGGGGAATCCACAGAATCCGTTTAGGATTCAGAAACTGGCAGAGAACATTTACACACAACAATGTGTCCGGAAAACTTCCTCATTATTTCCATGGTTTTCCCCTTTGATAACAGAGACAACAGATCAGCTTGGCAGCAGAGAGACAGGCTTGCTGCCCTCAGGACAGTGTGGGACAAGTGGGTGCACTGCGTCTCCCTGTTTTACAATCCTCGGCCTAATGTCATTGTTCATGAGCAGCTGATGCCATTTAGGGGCCACTGCCCCTTCAGGCAGTACATACAGTTTAAACCTGCAATATACGGGATCAAGATCTGGGTGGCCTTTGATGTTGCATCATCATATGAATGGAGCTTACAAGTGTATAGAGGAGGAGCCCCTGAGAAGAATCAAGTTATGAGAGTTGTCCTGGACATTACACAGGGACTCAGTGAACACAACATCACATGTGATAACTTTTTACTTCGCACAAACTGGGATAGGAGCTCCTACAGATGGTACAGAAAAAAAGCTAGAGCTCCCACTTCATTTGTTGACCACAAAGAACAGGCCTGTCAACTTTTCCAAGTTTGTGGTAACATGACAAAGAAAGATAAAAATGTGGTATGACTGTGGTTCAGGTGGTAGAGCAGTTGCCCATCAGCTGGAAGGGTGGTGGTTCAATTCCGGCTCCTCCAGTCCACAAGTGTCCTTGGGCAAGATACTGAACCCCCATTGCCCCAGAAGTGTGTCATCAGTGTGTTAATGTGTAGGTGTGTCATGTGCATTGATATCTAGAAAAATGTGCTGTGTGAAGGGGTGAATGTGACAGTAATGTAAAAGCGCTTTGAGTGGTCAAAAAGATTAGAAAAGCGCTATATAAGTACAGTCTACTTACCATTTGGTACTCATGAATATCATATTTTTACTTTTCATGGATTTATATATCTTGGATAATAATGCCACAATAGGAGGGGTGGACAACATGGAAAAGCTGGTGATTGGCCACAGCTGAAAAAGGTGAACCCTGTGCTGGCCACTGGTGATGCTTTTCAACAACATCAAGGACATCTCGATATATAATGGTCTTGATGGTTTTGAACCCAGACTGGAGAAGAGAGAAGCCAGAGGAGATGACCCTTTTTTTAAGGAGCTAGACAAGGCGAGACCTCAAATCCAGAGAAAACAACATATACCAATAACTTCTGTAGCTATCATGAGGAAGATTCAGGAGGAGGATGTTGTTGCTTCATGCGCCTGACCTACAAAACCACCATCTGCAAAGCCTGAAGTTATTGTGTGATGCTGTTGCATATCTATAGTGTATATCTGACTCTCCAACCTTGACTGGCTGTACTGTGTGTGCGTTTGACAGAGAGAGAGAGAAAGAGAGAGAGAGAGGGAGAGAGAGAGAGAGAGAGAGAGAGAGAGAGAAAGAATTTAAACTCTGGATCTAAGTATTTTCATCATTCTAGGTTGTGGCCATTAGCAACAAAAAGAAGCTCTGTGGTGGGTGTGAAACCAAGATGGACAGGAAGACACTTTCAATTTCTAATTAGGTTCAAAGAAATAAACATCAATAGTGATTAAAAAACCTTTTCTATTTGTGTTTTTTTCACCCATATATTGATTATGATTGATTTTTTTAACTACATTTTATACAAAGAAAGAATTTTTATTCATAAATATATAGTGATTGTAACTGGGATGCAGTAAACTTCTGTCAAGTATTTTTGCATTTATCGTTTTCATTGTATTGATAGAGAAACCCAACAATGCAGCTTGAGCAGTAGAAATTGTTGATTTACATTTGCAGCAGCACAATACAGCATTTTCTCATGGAATGTCGCCACACACACCCACTCTGTATTACGCAGTCATATAAATATTGCAATTGCTTTTATCAATGGGCAATAAACTCAGTCAAGATTGTGTTATCTCCTTTGGCAATATATAGTTAGTTTACAGAGATTTACTTAAATGAAAATCTTTGAGATTGCCACTTTAACTTTTTGTTGAAAGAGTCTTTTCTCGAAGACAGCATGTAGAGGTCAGAGGACGAACTTCACTTTAAGGTGCTCATTTATTAGTTATAACCTTCAGTCATTTAGCCCACTAATACTGCAGTGATTAGCACTGATGTGTAACTTCTGCTGCACTGGGAGCAATTGCTCTACATTTTGACCACTACGACCAAGGTGATGTATTGGGCATAACGGCTCTCTCTGAATTCCACAAATAGGTAACAGTAGGTTTGAACTGACCGCTGAAGGAATTCTCAGGCCCTCACCTTTCATAATGAAAGTTTCAAAAATTAACATTAACACAGACTAGGAGAAACGCTTCCCCTGCAATACATTTAACAACATGACACAAAAGCTGGAGATCTACAAAAGTACTAGACAATAAAAAAACACTCAAGAATCAGAGACTGATGCTTCACTCAAAAAATGATTTACATAATTTTTAATAATATTTAAATCAGAATTAAACACATGATGACCTGCAGTTTCTCTCTCTCTCTCTGTCTCGCTCTCTCTCTCTGTCTTACACACATGAACATGTCAATGCACTGTAGATGCATTCCTGAAGTGACCAAACACTGATTCTTCTCCCTGGTTAAGCACTTGTCTGAAATAACATGAATTAACTGTGCAATGGTTCTGTAATCCAGTAAATATTAGTCCAAATTGGTCCAACGCCCATGTCTTTGTAATATGAAATGGCCATGTTATAAAATTCAAAATTTCAGATCATCTTGGGAATTAGTTCTATATATCACCCTGAATAATTATGTGATATGCTGCATTATGATTGTTTTTCAAACCATATGTTTTACTTAACATTCTATGAAATGAATAGTGTATACATAATCAGAATCAGACACAGAAAAACTTAATGATCTCTAAAGGGAAATTGCTTTGTTACAATAGCAAAACACACAGTTATGAAAGAAGAAATTAATATTTAAAACAAGCAAATAATATAGTTTACTTATATAGTGCTTTCCTGGTCTTATTTGCCACTCAAAGCGCTTTTACACTACTGCAACATTCACCAGGTTGGTCTAGAGCAACAGCCAATCCAAGTAACTACTAAAAGATTAATAATAATAATAATAATTAACAACAGTTATAAATAACAGTAAGCAAATAGAAAACTGTATAAATGGAAATGTACAAAAATTGATATGTAAGGTATAATTCCCAGGCCTCTTAACATTAGCATGCAGCAAGTCCAGGGTCCTGTCGCCAATCTGGTAATGCAATCCACCAACTGAGTGAAAGTGGGGAGAGTCTTGTCCAGTTAAACATCACTGGAGATCATTAAGTAAGCACAGGGTGGTAGGGTCTGGAACCTTGCAGACAGAGTGGATGACTTCACACACAGTTACTGAACTGTCAGTTAGCCATCAATGGTAGCGATGGGATTCTGGGTATCTTCCCGATACCATGTCTCTGTGTACCAAAAACACTCCTATTCCTCAAAAGGGTCCCTAGCTCATCCATTTTACTGCCCAATGAGCTCACATTATCCACAATGATTGAAGGGAGATATGCTCTTCTCCATCAGTCTCTGTTATATGGACCCAGCTCAGGATTTCCTTCCTCCTCTGTATCCTCTGTGCCCTCCTCCTGTTTTTTATCTGTTTTCTGTTGTTCTGGTCACCATGCTGCCTCAGCAAGATCAGCTGGTCCTTGGTTTATACAATTTAACAGTGGAGTCTCTGCACAATGGTAGCAATGGTTGGTAATTAATGCTAGAGTGAAAAAAAAGACTAAAAGAATTTCTACTAGCATGTTAAGGGAGGGCAAAGCTTAGATAAATTACCATTAAACAAGTATGACAAAAGAAGAAGGCTAAAAAAATGTTGTTCATAAAACCTCAGATAAATTAATGTCCCTAGAGTAAGGGAAGTTTGAAGATGAATTCTTTGACTTTTCTTGGTACAAAAGAAGTATTCATTAGAGGTGAATTACAAGTTAGGTGTGAAAGGCTTGTTCTCAACCCATAATACATTAGTACATGCCCATACCTACCACTTGATAAAAGGATCTAACTGCCTTTGTTAATGTCTTTTTCTGAACTTCTCTTTTGCCTTATCTTTTTTTTTTATCTTTACTTTCAGCTCTTACTTTTGCTGTCTTCTTTTCTTTAAGATTTCTTGTGACTGCTCACCAAGTATGATATATTACTTTTTCCATCCTGGTATTACTGTATATCTTTGTCTTTTTGGTCAAGCTGCAACCATTTTAACCAACATCTTCCTGCTTACAAGAATCATCATAATCCTTAACCCTTCTCAATCAACCCTGGAATGAGGTTACCAGATCAGCTGAGAAGCCTCACTATCTGACCCTTGCTGCCAGGCAACTGCTGTATCCCAGGTAGCATCACCATGTCTGGAGAGCCATAAGTGAGGCCAGCACCAAAACAACTACTTTGGATCTAACTGAAAGAGGTTCAGCTCTCAGAAAATGCTTTCTTTTTATGTCTATGATAGCAGTCAATGTGGAATAGTGTTCTGGATTACTTTAAGCACTAGATAAGTAGATTATTTTGTAATTCAAAGATCAACTTTATTCATCTGTTTGATTCTGACCTCTTTTCTATGTTTTAATTATTAATGCCACATTTATTCAGTTGCTTTTAGACATAACTATAAATAAATCGTCATTTACAGCCAAGTCGGGGTCTTGTGTATTGCTTCAAAATGGACACAGAGATCCTTATATCAAGAGTTGAAATCTTTTGATTATGAGTCTAATTAATTTGCTTTTGCTATATCTCTTCAATTGAAGATCGTGCCCCAATTTTCAACAAGTACAGATTTAAATTTCAAGTGTAGTAGTTGATACAGTGGCATAGCTACAAACATACCAATGAGCAAGCAAAAGCAAAAAAGACTAGAATGTGGCACACATGGATGCATACAATCACACTGATTTTCATTTATCATTTTAGGTTGCCAAGCTTCAAGGAGGCAAATCCTACTTAATATAGGTATGTGTGCGGGGAGACAATAAGTGACAGAGTGTGGAAATATGGATGCATGAGAGTGGTGTGTTGTAAATGGCAGCAAAGAGCATCTATTTTTTGAGATCATGATGGGCAGCCATTAATAACCATCAACCTTAAAGTCTTGTGTTTAGTGTCTGTCTGTCTCTGTTTGTTGACCTAAATTAACTAAAACCAACAGTTAGCTCCATTAATGAAACAAGATTACCATGCTGCTTGACTGCCCAGTCAAGTGAGCAGTTAATTAGGGTGGGAGGGAGCCCATCATATGCTTGGTTTTCTATTACAAAGCAAAGAAAAGAAAATTAACACAGATTCACATACTTTTTTGATTGACCCTTGGAACAGCAAACTGTCATGTTAATAGATTAGAGATTTTGGTGACAATTTTAAGACAACTTCCATAATGGAAGACTATGTCTGTTCCCTGTTTTCGACCTTCATTTATGGCTTTGATAACAGAGATATATGCACCAAGTCATGTTAATAGGAGTCAGCAACAGTCAAAAATGTATTTCTTCTGGTACGTCTTTTGCTATGATTGGGCTTCTATGAGGAGCTGCTCACTATGAATTTACAACATTGTCTTCTCCTGTAAGAGTTAGTTTGCTGTATCTACTTCTCATATTAGATCTCTTAAAATTGATAGAGTTCCACTGTGAGGCATCTTGCCAAATATTTTTTTGGCATTAACACACAAATTCTGTTGTTCTCAACTGCTGAAGGGCACAACGAGGTATAACAATGCAAACAATTTAACTGGCTTACTATTGTGACAGGCAAGGACTAACATATTCCTGGCTATGTAGCACGTCACCTGCCTGATGCCAGCTTTAAAGTTCCTTATCCTTTGAAAGTTGAGTGATTCTTCTTAAGAAGAACATCATTACTTTCCTGTACATTTCAAGCACTGACCTTGATATTTTCCTGAGTATTCAGGATAGCACATTTTTTAGCTTACTTTACCTATGTCTTCCCCCACTGATCTCTCTCTCTCTCTCTCTCTCTCTCTCTCTCTCGCACACACAAACAATCACACCAACAGCTGTAATATTTCTTCAATTAGCTGCTAATGTTAATAACGAGTGCCCCCCCTATAACTAGTCATCCCCATGCACAAGTGTATATACGCGTTAATGCATTTTATACATATAGTATATGTATATGAAATATATAAAGGCACCCTTCCTGAACCCGTTAACCAGTTAGTGTTGCATTTAAACTAACATGATTCCTAGTTCACTCTGCAAAAAGCACCACAGCTCGGCTGAGTACTGGAACCTCAATTACTGTAATCCTGTCACATGTTAGTAATAAGAGTATGATGTGGATAAGATGATAAAAGTGACATACACATTATGTCCTCTACATAATACTATATACACACCTCTGAGAGACTACACAAGTGTGTTGGACATTAATGCTGTTATTTATTTATCATTTTGTTTATGCATTTCTTGTTTTTTTACAATATACATGGACAACAGCAAGTGTTTGGAAAAGGAGCTAAGTGAGTCTTCTACAATGGCCTTCGTACAACTGAACAAACCATATGTACAAATCATTACCATACACCATATCAGATACAGGATTAAGTTCTGCCACTGCACACAGATATGTATCAAAGAAACTTGGCATACCGTACCTCCTGGTATTTGTATGGTCAGCATTTAGTCTTACACACACATGCACATATATACACACAGACACATATACCTTCGATGCAATAAAGTTAGGACTCCAAGCAGCAGCATACAGATAATTTTTTAGTTCGATAAGAAATTTTTAAATGATTGACTGCAATTTCAACAGCAGTTCAGCATCCTGATGCCCAGGGTGTGTCCTGATAACGAGCATTTTGAGGTGTTAATGTGCATAGGGAGAGAGGAGGAGGAGGTGGAAAGGTGAGCTCAGTGGATCATGGGAAGTCCCCTAGCAGTCTAGACCTATACCAGTATAGTGAGGGGATGGCTCGAGCTAATGCTGAGCCAGTTCTAACCATAAGCTACATCAAAGAGGAAGGATTTAAGCTGACTCTTAAATGTGGAGAGGGTGTCTGCCTCAAGGACCGAAACTGGAAGATGGTTCCACAGCAAAGGAGCCTGATAACTCAAAGCTCTGCCCCAGCAGTGCCCCCCATTCCCACAAGTAGGCCTGCATTCTGGGAATGAATCGTTCTCATGGGATAGTAAGGTACTATGAGCTCTTTAAGATAGGATGGTGCCTGGCCATTAAGGGCTTAGTAGGTGAGGAGGAGGATTTTAAATTGTATTCTGGATTTCACAGGGAGCCAATGCAGAGAAGCTAACACAGGAGATATATGATCTCTCTTTCCGGTTCTTGTTAGTACTCTTGCTGCAGCATTCTGAATCAGCTGGAGACTAATATTTTATTGTGACAGCCTGATAATAGCAAATTGTAATAATCGAGCCTAGAAGTAATGAAAGCATGTGCTAGTTTTTCTGTAATTTTGAGAAAGGATGTGCCTGATTTTTGCGATATTACAAAGGTGAAAAAAGGCAGTTCCTGAAGTTTGTTTTATGTGGGAGTTAAAGGACAGATCCTGAACAAAGACAACTCCAAGATTCCTAGCGGTGGTGCTAGAGGTCAGAGCAATGCCATATAGAGTAAGTATGTCATAAGACAATGTGTTTCTGAGGTGTTGCGGGCCAAGCACAATAACTTGAGTTTTATCTGAGTTCAGCAGTAGGAAGTTCCTGGTCATCCAGATCTTTATATCCTTCAGACATGCTTGAAGTTTAGATAACTGTTTGGTTTTGTTGGGCTTTACATATAGGTACAATTCGGTGTCATCTGCATTACAATAGTAGTTTAAGGAGTTTTTCCTGATAATATTGCCTAAGGGAAGCTTATATATGGTGAATAGAACTGAACTTTGTGGAACTCAGTGACTAACTTTTGAGTAGATGGGAAATTAAGTTAAACAATTTTAGCATTAGATGCAACATAACAAAATTTGAACAAAGTTAAGGGGTCTGAATATTTTATGAATGTACTACATATATTTGTGACCCATTTAAAAGATAACCAATATAACTTTAATGAGAAAAAATGGATTTTGGTCTGAAATCCTCACAGTAGTGTGTATGTCAGGTACTGAGAGACAGACTAGCCTTGTTGCTCTTTTCATGGGATTTCTTCCCAAATATTCTTTAATGCAGGGTGACTATCATTTTACAAAAAGCAGAATCAAGCATTGAAATCAAAATCAAATCAATGAACCACTCAGCAATTAAATAATAGAGAAGCATAATTTATTGTTGCAGCATCCGTTTTCTATATTGATATGACTCAACTCAACACACCATGTGTAATGCCACAACCACTCAGCTAGACTATATTACATTATTGATGGCTAATCATCAAAGCTATATGAATACATCTTTTAGATGATTTTTGGCCCTAGGTCTTTATACTCCAGAGACATTATCATTATGACATTATAAAAAACAAACTTAAGGTTGTTGGCATTGTTACTGCTGACTACACTTTTATCATAGATCTTATGATTAGTCACATCTTCCTTTACCCTCTTCAGCAACTTTTCCCTCTTAAGCACTGTTTTTCTCTGGGCAGGATGTTATGAGAAAGGCTGACTTGATAAGAGCTACATGTCCCCATGCCTAAAATAAAAAGAAAAAAAAACTGTAATGTCATTCATGTCATTTAACATCTGTCCCTCTCTAGGCCACAATCAAAGACCTCCATCCTCTGCCAGTACAAGGCCTCTGGATAAGGCCTCTCACTGATCTTGATGAATCATATTTCCCCCTTCCAACCTTGTGGTCCCTGGAGGTCCTCAAAACCCCTGTCTGCTCATTCCCATGCCTCCCTCCCTTATCCCCTCTTCCTCATTCTTACTGTCCTCATCTTCCTCTTCTCCTCTCCTTCTCATCTACCTCTTTTACCCTTCTCTACCCCCTGATACCCACCTTCCTCATCATCCTCCTCTCCCCATGGCTCAGCAGGTCTGGAATCCAGCCACATTCCCCCCATTTCCTCCATATCTGATATAATCAGGACAGAAAAGAGCTGAGAACATTCATTTCCCATGACTCCTAAGTGGCACCACAGGCCTGGGCAAGGCTAGCTGGCTGTTTGGATGACTGGGTGACTGGCTTGCCCTGAAAAAAGAAAACTGAAGTGCATAATTTAGCTGGATTGGCAAGGGGCTCCCCCCTATACCTGCACTGAAATACTTATCTGCGATTACAGTAAAAGGCCATTATAAAATGTCTGTATGAAATCACAGCAGAAATATGCTTAATGTAATAAATCTTTATTCTGTGGTTGTAAGATGCATTATCTATAAAAACAATCAATGCTTACTTTTAATATCTTATCTTTTCTTCTTGTTTATGTGGATACATGCTACAACCAATATTTTCAAGACATATACTGTGGATTGCCTTACACTGTAGCCTGAAATAATGTTATCATGCTATATTCGTTCAGCTGTGGAGGCTATCGCTGCTCATGCTAACCGGGTAGATGAGCCCAGCACCATTTGTCAGGAGGGGCACAGTCTGGGAACTAGTTCAAGTAATCAACTTCAGTCAGCTGCCACATTTTTTGTTACAAGGCTTCTGCCCTACCTCTCACCTGAAAGCTATGTTGTGAAAAACCCTACCTCCACCCTGAATGATCCACCTGTAGACTATGAATCTACCTTTCCCTAGAGTAGGAGGTTATTATAGTATCTCCCCTTTCCCTGCTGCTGCTCTTGGTATTTCCTTGCAGCAGGTCATGAGGTCAGTGCAAACACGTTAATTACACTCGACATTTTGTACAAGGCTAATATATAGTACATGGCTAACTGGAAATATGAAAGCCTTCCTGATGAGAACAAACATGACAGGGATATCATCACATCTGTATGTGACTGTTGAACATGCCATTTCAAAACCATGGATATTAATGAGCTGCTATAAGAGCTACTCTTCAGGAAAGGCTTTCAACCACAATTTGGAATATAGTTGCATAGATTCGCTCCCATTTAGCCACAAGAGCATTAGTAAGGCTGGCCACTCATGATGGTCAGTAAGATCTGGCTCACAGTCACTGATCCAGTTCAGTGTTCCAAAAGTGTTGGTTGGGAAGGTCACATCTCTGTGCAGTCCAGTCAAACTCAGAAAACATTTCTTAATGGACATGGCATTGTGCACATGCCTTGTTAAAGGAAAGAGTCTCTTCCAAACATTTGGAAGCACCTCATTGTGTGAAATATCATCATCATTTTAGAATTAAGATGTTCCTACATGGGAACTTGGAGACTGGCTGAGAGAAAAAGTACGGTGCATGTGTGTTGTAGAAATTCTTTCCTTTTTTATACATGAAAAAGCTCTCAGTAAACCTTTCTGTTGATGTCATGAACAATTGCTCTATACTTAGATGTTGTGTATACATTCGATGCTGTGTGTTGGGTTCCTCTGCTTGGCACTGGTATGTTCTCTTGAGCAGCACTGTGCAGTGAAGTGTGTCAGGGCTGTGCTGGGAAGCACACTGACACTATGCTCAACTTTTGCCTCCCTTCCTCTTTTCTGTCTCACAGTTTTGTTGTACTCAGGGAGATTGGAGCATTAGATGGAATTACCAGCTAGCTGTGTTCCCATGACAACAAGATACTGTTAGTGTCAAGCGGAATCAGAATCAAGCCTTGGGCCGAGGTCTAAAAAGGACCTGCTCCGTTGCCTCTTTCTCACCAACCCCTTCTGTTTGCCCCCCAAGAAGCTTTCTGCTCCCTTCTTTATCTGTCAGCCTGTCTCATCTCCCTGCTGCTGTCAGAACCTGTTCACAGACAGGAGCTTTTTGGATGTCTCCTCTCACACTATGGACACACACACTCACACACACACACAGATGCAAACACATGCAGGTACACACCTAACACAACATACCGTGTCCTGTCATGGAGTAAACTCTTTGAAGCCCAGTCTTTCAGGCAAAATCCTTAAATGCCTTTGCAAGATAAATAAAGAGACAGTTGAGGAAAAGGAGACATGGAAGGAAGACAAAAGGATGAAAAAAGGGATTGCGGAGGATAGGCGGAGGCGGAAGGTGAGTTAAGGGCTGGGTTTGGGGTAGATATCAGCCTTGGTGACTGCAGGGACAGAAGAGGTGCCGGTCTGTGTTTACAGTAGTGGCTCACAATCAACCTAGATCCTATTGAGACATGCATTGCATGGGGTACAGCAAAGATGTATGCTCACATTGGGGGGCTTTAAGTATTTGATTATGGGTGGATACATGTGTGTATACACATAAGTATATGGGAAAGTGACTGATTGACTTTTTGAGCAATTTGATGGAGGGAAAAAGGATGAAAGAGGTTTCAAAGAAATGGCAACGACCAATGAATGAAGTAAAAATGCATTGGTCTGTGTGTGTGTGTGTGTGTGTGTGTGTGTGTGTGTGTGTGTGTGTGTGTGTGTGTGTGTGTGTGTGTGTGTGTGTGTGTGTGTGTGTGTGTGTGTGTGTGTGTGTGTGTGTGTGAAAGCCGGTTTTACTATATTCATGGATCCTGAAAACCAGAGTCCTCTATATTTGTGGGTGCCAACAGCGTTGCAGGGACCCAACACTCTTCTATTGCTGTTTGAAGGTTAGGGTTAGAGTCAGGTTTAGAATTGTGTGTGAATTGTGTGTGTGTGTGTGTGTGTGTGTGTTTCTGTGTGTGTAGGGGGTCTCTAAGGAGAATGGAGATGAGCCACTGACTTCCTGGGCTCCAGGCCAGGATGAAACCATTCAACTATGATGTACAGAGAATGTACATCAGAAGGGGATTAGCACACCCCATGTCTGCGATAGAAGTACAATGGATAATAATTCTGCTTTTTTATTTTGTAAAGGTATGAGGAGGATTATACTATTGTCTGAATGATTTTGGCAGGAAACAATATTTATAGAATATTACTTTGCATTGTCTTTGAAACAAAGGTACCAAGAACGGGAGAAAAATTCATTTTACAATAATTCCCTTTAGGAGAAATTGCCAAATTTATGCATTCACAAAGTCCGGATGCAGCCTTCTAATCCCTGTCCTTCTGACTATCGGGAGGTGAGTTTTGATTAAGTGAATTAAGGTTAGGCCCAGCTCTTGCAGAAAGCATAGGCTTTTTCTTTTAGGAGGGAGAAAGGGAGTTCCTGGCAAGATCCAGAACAACAGAAACAACATTAGATCTCACTGCTTCTCTCTGCTGTTGTTTGATGGAAGATCAAATGCAGGTTGGTTGTCTTGAAGATCTACATATCTCTCTTTAATCATATCCATCAAATAAGTGAAGCATTCACACCTGAAGTGATCTATTTATTCATTGAGCATGATTTCAGCTACCAGACAGCTAGCATGCAGTGAAGACATTTGTGAGCTTGTGCTTTCTGGGCTTGGCAGATGTGCCCACTCCCAGTGCCTGGTCCCAGGAGGAGACATTTGTTATCATTCCTTCAAAGATGTTGCCTTATTAAACTAAGAAGTGGTATGACATGCTGCATATACTCACACATAAAGAAATGCTGACATATCAGGTGCTCCTCTGCAGCCACAAAGTATCCACATCTATATTGTGCTAAATGACTATTCATATGATCAGTTAACATTGTTTTCAAGTATTTGGAAAATATAGGTGATGTCTTGAATCATTAGACACAAATCCAAATCAATTTTCAAGTCATGCAATCAAGACGAGCCAAAGTCAGGTTGTAAGTTATTTGAGACAAGTCATAGTGAAATCTCTCATCCTTCAAGACAAGGCAGATATAATTTTCAAATGATTTGAGATCAATCAAAACCAAATATCAAGTTATTCCAAACTTGAGAGTAGAAGTACATCCTTAAAACCTTGAAGTCCAGGTCAAGTCTCACATCATTCAAAATAAGCCTAAGCAAAGTCCGTCTCTACCTCCTTAGCCATAGCTGCCCCTTTAAGTCCAAATTGCTTTTGACAAATCCCAAAACCTTTCAAGAGAAGTTCAAGTCAGGTCTCAAAGCCCTTTCACACAAGTAGGGGCAGATTGTCCACTAAACAGATCAGTGGTGTAATATTTGGCTCCTTCAGTCTAGATGTCGAAATGTCCTTGGGCAAGATACTGAACTTCTAATTTGCCCCTGATGTATCATTGGTGTGTGAGTGTATGTTTATCTATAGGAGACACCATAAGTAAAAGCACTACATAATTACAGTCCATTTAACATTTACAACTGTTTCTCACTGAGAAGCTATTTACCCTTTTTTTTTTCCCATTGTTGTTGGTGAGTACACAAATAGCCCTCTCCCCATGCTCATTGGCTGAGGCTGTCACTGGAGTTATTCCATTGCCACTTCTAATACTAGATTGGATTTGACTGAAGATGCTGTGTGGATTAACTTTTAGTAATTGGAAAGTTTAACTGGACAATACTGTTGTAGGTATTTGACTGCTATTCTAAATTAATATACCAGTATTAATCTGTATGCAAAGGCAGCAAAGGCTGAGCCTCAGCCAGTGAGCATGGGGAGAGGGCTATTTGTGTACTCACCAACAACAATAGGAAAAAAAAAAGATAAATAGCTTCTCAGTGAGAAACATGCAAAAGTACTTTTGAATGTGTATCATATTTGCATGAATTTCTCACAAAAATTCAAAAACAGGGGAAATTGGACCTAAAAGCCCTAATAAGGTTAGCTATAGTGAGGCTGGTAGCCTGAGAAGCCTGTGTAGTAGTATATGAGAGAGAGCGCTCTATGAGAGAGAGTTTCTCTCCACTATAGACAGTTTTAATAATATCGTGTAGCTGAACCCAGTGCATCCTCTGTTCTTGAGATCTAGAGCACTCGGTTATATTCAGTTCAATTGAATTAGATTTAAAACAGCAAAATAGTTCCCTATCTTAAAACTTAAGAATAATGTTATAAATCCTGGCTGAACTCCTTCCAGTTGAGCAAGATGTTGCCAACAGTGCAAATGAGGTATCCCGGAAATGCTAAGAAGCTATTTTTATAATGTTTAAAATTAAAACTGGATCAAAATTAGCCATGTGCGTGATTTAACAACCAATATTAAAATTTTGATTAAATATGGCATTTTAAATAGGCTTCTATGTTTGTAATTGTAATGGATACATTCACAAAATATACGGATATTATCTCATTCATAACTCCACCTTGATTCTCAAGTAATTTCTAAAAAATCCATTTCAAAGTCTCAGATCATTCAGTTTCAAGTCTGTTGGAGTAAATTTCAAGACTCAGATGCTTAAGAGTGATGGTACATCATGTTAACATTTTCCTTTTAAGGCTGTGTTACTAGTGCTTTTAGAGGTGACACTTATATGGGCATATCATTAAAGTATCAAGTGATTTTAAACAGATCAAAACTGTTTATCTCCTTTTTTTACGAGTTAACATGCTAAATGAAACATTTAGAGGCCCATAATGCAGTTAACAAAACCGCATGAAGCAGTCATTAGATATTGCCTTTTGCTAACGCAACATTATAAATGAATAGTGCTTTTGATCACTATGTTGTTTACTTTGATTGCCCTATCTCCTATGTACATTTTCAATGAGAATGAAGAGCTATGACATGGGTTACTCAGGTGTCACAATGGTGACTGTGGTAAGACAATATTCAACGAGTAATTAAAAACAATCTTCTCAGCTCATTTCTTGTCCTCTCTCTCTACAACAGAAGTCAGACAGTAAACACATACCCTCTTTAGATCATGAATAATTCAGCCAAGTGTAAAAGATGGACGTGTCTGGATACCTGTGACAGAGTTGCAGAAAGCGAAACCTTGGAGTGGCAGGTCAGAATGACTGGTAAGATGGTTGGGTCTGTTTGTGGCAGTATAGATTTTTAAGTGGACCTCATAGGAGTTGAATGCTGCAGGAGTGATAGCAAGTGTTAATATTTTATAGGTGGGATGGTAACCAGGCACGGTATGGACACAATGGATGGTGCAGTGTTGAATGCTTTGCAGCAAAGCACTTATGTCAGCTTGTTAGAACTTTTAATGGGTTACAAATCCTAATTGTTGGGGAGCTGCAAGTGGCTCATAAAAAACAGCTATAAAAGTAATAATGGTCTAGGAGAGGACAATTGAACAAAGAAAGTGAATCAATACTGAGAGGAAACAATATTCTATTAATGCTGTCAGGTGGACAATCATATAACTTTAAAATGTCAGTTCTAAAAGGAAACAGTCTCCTACCCATAAAGAACCACACAGTCCATTTTTCATATCCTAGGGAAAAAAAAAACATCAAGATTGCCAAAATCAAAGTCCAGTTACAAAGCTTCCTGATTAGTGTATTATAGATGCTGAGCTTGATAAATCAACACGAAAGGACAAATAGTGGGCCTAAGGTACAAACAAAGGTGAGTTAACAAACTAATAGACATCATTTAATAGATGTTCATGTTAATCAATTATATCTAAAGTGATACATTTACTTACAATGAGTGTGAACATTTTTTCTGAAGGCAATATGATGATGTCCACTTCACATCAGTTATGTCAATTTGTTGATGAATTTGATTGATAGCAAATAGAGCATTCTAAGAGTCACTTTAACTTATCTTGTCTATAAATGCAGGGAATTAGGTTTCTGCAGCACCTGTTAATATGAGGCATTGTAAAAATAATAATAAAGACTAAAAAAATAAATAATGAACAGTACAGATTTGATTTTGTCCCTTTTTACTGCATTATGTGCTTGGCATGTGGACAAGAGTTTGTGCCAGGATTTAGATTTTCTTTATGTAATTTTATGTATCTATTCATTATCACAATATGTACTAGTCCTATGTACTATTTACTTTTGCAAAATGAAGACTGTTGAAGCACATTTTCAAAAAGCTGGAGGTTTTTCTATGTATCCCCATTCAACTAATTAGCAAGTTATCGCTTGCTAATTAGCCCATTTGTGCAGCAGGCTATATTTAATATATTTTTTTCTTGAATTAGGTATATTTTTATCCATTCGAAAATTTGACTGTTTTATTGAAATGAGGCACATCCTTTCATTGTGAAGGCCCGTCTCATTGTGTGTTTGAGACTGCTACATAGAATCAAGTGAACAACCTGAAAATCCAGATTATTAAAATCAATGTACACCCTATCATCCTGTCTCTGAGCTTCTGCATTTGGTCCCACCTGTTCCTGTAAATCACAACACTAGGTCATTGGCCCAGTTTTTCTCTCCTCTCATGCAAACACATATACACACACACTCTTCACTTCTCTCCTTTTTTCTCCTGAGATATTTATTTTTTTCTTCAATCTTTCACCTATGTTCCAACATAGGTGTACATCATTTTAAGGGTTGTTAAAGATTAATCATTTAAGCTATTCAGATTTTTGTAACAGCCATGAACACTGTAGCATTTAGTTGCATATCATCATTTGCAGTGAGCTTCTCTCAGTGCCACCACTAAAATTGTCTTTCTCTGGTCAAGTCACACTAGAAACAATATTTACAAGCAAAATAGAGGATATTACACTACACACTACACACAGAAATGCAGACCTAATATCCAATATCAACCACAGAAATTACCCCTGTAAAATTAAACAAAGGGGGATTGGTTGTATGATCTAAGAAACACACTGCAAGAATAGTTTTTGTCCCTCATTTGACTTGAACAATCCAGATGCATTGTTGGAACAGTAATCTGTCATTATAACACTTATCTCAAATATGCTGAAAATTTGGTGTTATATGTCATTAAACTCCCAATTATCAAACTCACGAAGACAAGCCAAAGAAATGTGAGGTTCAGCTCAGCTGTCAGTTAATTGGTGGGCTACAATGTTTGCTCATTATCACATTCTAACACTGTTGATGATAGGAAGAACTGCAATAAAGCTTTGGTGGGAACTTGTTACATTGCACAGCTCGCAAACTGACTGATAGAATGTAAGTGGTGTTATATTCAAAATTGGCACATGTAACAATCATATTCAGTTATATTTTCAGGGCTTGAGACCCTCTAATAACTCATTTGCATTGCTACAGAATAGATATACTTTGTGAATCATTTTCTATGGTGCTGTTGTTAACTACTGCTCATTGGATATGGTTTCCTTGAATCATGGGACTTACAGATCCCTGGAGATGCTAAATATACAAAAACACTTTGCTATTGTATTTAGCAAACTATGGTAAATAGTTTGGAATTTATTATTTCAAAACTAAGTATATTTATATTTATTCTATCTCTTAACACTCTTAACACTTTAACCCAACAATTTTGAAGTCAATCTGTGATTGACCTTAACTTAGCCCTCTTTTGACTGAGGTTCATAATGTTCTCAAAAAATACCGATTTTTAAGAGAAAATATTATCCAACCAACTCTACAAAATTAGCTTCAAGTCTGATTACTCATGTATTTAATTCTTGTAAAATGCCAAACATAAAAAATGTCTCCGTTTTAATCTTCAAACTTGTCATTTGTGATCACTCTTTGACAAAGCACCATGTAAGTACCATGTTTCCCCTGGGGCTAAATACACAGATGCAGATACATATGCACACGCTCCACTCCTGAACTGATAAGACCCCACATTAGAGAACAACAAAATGTGGTTATTGTTTTCTGATGATGAAATGATGGTCAACACTAAATGGAAATGGGTCTTTAAGGTCCAATATTACTTGAAAAACTTTTATTTATATCACTATTTAATATTTAAATCAATATCTAAATACATACAAATACAGCCTACCTGCAATCACATTTCAAACTGACAGGGCTTTGAATATATTTGTCCTGTACCATATAAATACAACACAATGATTCAAATAAAGTCTCACTGGTAGGATAACATTTCTGTCTGATTGTACTATGTACTAAGTAGTTACCCACTGAAAAGTTAGAGGAAATTGAGCAGACATTTAAATTCAACATATTGCCATAGGCCTGGCCAATTAGGTAACAACAGAGTGTAAAAGACATATATAGGTTTTCATTGTAACTTAACATTACTTCACACATAAGGTAACCATTACATATCTGACTTGTCCCCCCAACTAAAGTAATGCTTTGATACCCATTTGTAAAAGGTTACTTAATGAACATTCACTAAAAGGAAGTATTAAATTCTTGACATGGTAATTCTAGATTCATTATTAAGTAACCATTACTTCATTACTTTTTCAATGGTTCGTATGCCTTTGAAAACTAAATATTCAACGAAAGCAGTCAACATCATCTAAATGAAACCAAAGCCTGAGGCACTTCTGTTTATGAGTGTGTGTGAATCACATAAAATCACTGTTACTGTTAGCAACAGGAACTCCTTATACATCTCACAGTAATTCATGCATTAAGTTACATCATCATGAGTCATAGTATTACTTAAGTATATGATTTTTACCATTATAAAGTGTTACTATGTAATCTAATGATTGGAAGTTAGGCTAAGAGTCTGGGACAGTTACAGATAGCTAGTGCTAGGCTAATGAATGTTAACATTAAACTATTCAGAGTTTCACATGATGATGTTAATTGGTTTTGGTCCTTCATTATTCATTCACTAAATTTGCTAATATAGTCCTGCTAATTAGTGAACGACCTAGGTCTCTGCCTGCCAACCATGTGTCCATGTCTATGTTGTTTCATTTGCTGGCTCTGCCATTGCTGTTGGAGGGTTATCAGTCATCTTGGCCACCAGTCTTGCAGCTCTGAATATCCTGTCAGTTTAGATTTTTATTAATAGCCATGGCATTTTTTTCCCAGATATTTTTTGCCAACTTACCTGTGGCTGAAAAGGAATTTCCACTCAAGACAGGAAAAATAGCAAGTCATTCACTGACCAATAAAAACAGGTATGTCATTTCTGTGATAGACACATTTGTGATTGAAATTGAATGACAATTAGCCTGCTGATTACCGTGGCTTTTCTCCCTGCACTTTTTTTTTCTTTCAAGCCTCGAAGGCCATTGGGCTTCAGGGCTTGAGCTTTGGTAAGCCCATGTATTCACCGAGTGGTAGTAGTCCTATTTTTAAAATGTCACAAGAAGTTCAGAAATAACTGCTCTATTTTGAACCCTAATGTGTCAATAATGAAATGATATTTAATGAAAATAAGCAAACATAATCTCATACAGCCAATGTATTGGGTCCTCTGAGCAGCACACAATCATCAGCTCAAAAGGCTTTGCATATGAACTGAAACTCATAACAAGCCATTCATGTCTGGGGTCATCAGCTGCAAGAGGGAAAGGACTGAAACAATGTAGAGAATAAATATTAATGATCTCAGGTCAGCACCCTTGTAACAATTACACTTTGCACATTATACCACACTTTGCCCGTGTTTCCCCTTTAAAACTGTTTGCATGCAAAATGGGAAATTTGAATGAGATTATTTATTAATTCTGTCATTTATATTTATGATCAGTGTGATTTTGTAATGTAGGTACACTGTCAAAGAGCTCTGGATGAGTGTTGCCATTTAGTCAGTACTCTGACAAGCCTGAGTGGTGAAGAGTGGGTCCTCCTTTAGTTAGAAAAGGACAAGATCACTGTGCAAGTTAGTTGGAGAGTTCATAAATCTTGCAACATGATGAACGATTAGCAGTATCCTTTGACCAAACTGGCTTGAATTGCAAAATAAAGAGTTGATTTAGCAATACATTATAATTTGTTTTTATATTGAAAACGGTGTCAGATTTAGTCTCAGTTAATTGTGTTACTGAATCTGTATAAATTATTGATGAATAACTTGTAACACATGTTTGGCACTGTCTACTGAGGTAACAAAGGCAATGTTGATGTCGCCCAGAAATAGCTGGAAATAATGACATCTACTTTGACTGTTTTTCTGTTGTGTTCTGTCCAATTCATTCACCACAAAAACTAGAATTCAGACACCCAACAGAAATTTAGAGGGAAAGGGAGAGCGAGAGAGAGACAGAGTGCAAGAGATATCACACTGAGTAAAAGTTTATATATCATGGTCTGTCAGTGTCAAAAAAACATGTGCAAAAAAGTTGTTTCAACTGAGAGGGCTATGGGCACAGAAGCAGCGTTGCAACACTGACTGTCATCAACTCCCCCAGTGATTTTCTCCACTAAATAAGGCAGGTAGAGCTTGTAGAAGCTAATACATTCAAATTCTGCTACCAAAACTATGACCAAAAGAGTTCAGGGTATCACTTGTGAAACCCTTACAGGTAGAATACATTGGTAAAAGATAAATTTAAAAAGTCGCCCATCTTATCAGGCTCTGAATGTCAGAATATCGGAATTAAAAATCATAGTACAACAGACGTGAGACCAGAAAAGATGGGAAGGAGAATATCTTCTTTAGGAAGTGCAGTCTTGAACAAAATCAATATGGTTCAGGAAGCACAGCTGTACCCTAGAGAAATGCTGTATTACATACACGCAGCTAGATTTCTTTTGACAGATTCGCACTCCTTACTTTTCAAAGCCTGCTGGATCCTTGCCATATTTAAAACATATCTGAATATCACGCAGTAAGTGCTTTGTGTACTGAACTTTTCTTTCTGCAATCTGGGCAAAGAAATATATATTTTTTTTTTTTAATAAAGACATGGTTTATTGTCATTATGGTGCTGCCGTCTGCTTGCAAGACTCACAGACAAGAAAAAAGGGTTCATTAACACTGGCTGGAGATGGTTTCTTTAGTTAAACTGGCTCTATATCCTCTTTGCAAAAGAGAAAAGACTTGGGGAGTTCAACCCAGTCCAGTTGTGATGTTGAGGAAGAAGGAAGTGGAGAGAAGGAAGGGTACACATTGGTGTGAGAGAGGAAGAGTACCTGAAAACCTGGAGGCTGTAGAGCCGCCATTCTGATTGTGAGTGGGAGAAGTGTGACCTGATTCCAGCCAAAAGCGATGCAGCTTCCCACCGACCAGCTATCTTGGCTGCTGGTAACAGAGGGCTCAACATGATCTTTTACTCAACCAAGTTGTCTTCATGGCTCCATCTTTGTTTGATTCTTGCCTGTCTGGAGAGCTGCAGCCCTATCTCATGTACATGTGTGCTCAGCTTCAAGTCAGTTTTTTTGGCCTAGTACTTGCAAAGATGGCCATGTATCCTTGACTAGACCTGTACTGTATGCCTGACTGCTTACTTGCCAAGTTGAAGTATGTTATGTGTGTGTGTGTGTGTGTGTGTGTGTGTGTGTATACACACACTCTCTCTTTCGCTTGTGTGTGTGTGTGTGTGTGTGAGAGAGAGAGGGAGAGAGAGATCCTTTCTGTGCAGAGAGGAGTGTAAGGGTTGTAGTCTGCAAAATAAACTGAGAGAGAAAAAACAGCTTTCACATGACCTCAGTGAGAGCCAAGCAGATTCAATGCCATCTGCTAGTAGCTTTAAAAATGATAGGAGTGGAATTTTTAATATAGCAAAGGAGGCCAGGCAGTGCAATGATATCCAAATGAGAAGCAGTGTTAACATGTCTGTTCATATTACAGTGAGGTGGGAAGAGTTCGTGTTTGTGAATGCATATGTGGAGGCCTTTGTATAGTGCATAAAGGACTGAAAGTGTGAGAGGAGATGTGTGTGTGTGCATATGTATCCAAGAGGAGACATCCTTGTTCATCCACAGGAGTGTGGGAAGGTAGAAGATGAAAGATAGGGGGAAGCCATCTCCCAGAGTAGAAATGACAAACACCTTCTCACTGAGACGTCCCTTCATATCCAGAGTTTCACATCTAATAAGAGTTAATGTCACAAAATTAAACTAGCCACATTTCATGGCAGTATGGTTAAATCACAAATAAATTTCCAGACACAACTCTGCATCCTTCCTTTAATACCCTTATGTTTTTTTCATAGTGACAGTTCTACCTTTTTAGACCTGTTGCATAGAAAATGTTGGTTTTCTGAGATGCTAAACTAAGATGGTGAGTATGGTAAACATTATCTGCTTGAATGTACATGCAGCCTGTTAGCATGAGTTAGCATTTTAGCTCAATGCACCGATGTGCCCGAATAGCCTAACCCTAGCATGGCTGTGGACTAATGTTGGCCTATTAACAATGCTTGGAGAATATACCTTAATATTTAACCGTTTAGAACAGAATGTGTAAAAAATAATCTCAGTTCAAAAGTCTTACAAGCTGACAGATCTTTCAGCTGTGCTTCACAGTCTTCACTCAGTAAATGGAATTGGTTAATCATTTGACCTAAATGAGGAATGTAATGGCTTTAGATTATGTTGTTCATAGAGCATGCTTATTAGAGTATATCTTTAACTTTTGTTTAATACAGATTTGTTAAATACATTGTTTCCTCAAAAATCATTTCAGAGCCCATTTTTGCTAGCTAGCAGTTTGTTTTTTTCATCCATTTGATGACACTTTGCTATCTTCTTCTTCTTGTTCTTTTTCTTTCGGCTTTTCCCTTTAGGGGTCGCCACAGCGAATCAGTGTCCTCCATCTAACCCTGTCTTCTGCGTCCTCTTCTCTCACACCAACTACCTTCATGTCCTCTTTCACTACATCCATAAACCTCCTCTTTGGTCTTCCTCTAGGCCTCCTGCCTGGCAGTTCAAAACTCAGTATCCTTCTACCAATATATTCACTATCTCTTCTCAGGACATGTCCAAACCATCTCAACATGTCCAAACCATCTCATGATGACACTTTGCTATATTCCTTTATATGGAAGCATATAAAATAGTTAAAAAGCCATCAACATAGGTACACAGAAACCATACTTTTTCAGTGCTGCTGTTGGTTGAATGCTGGATTCAAACCTTTTTTTTTCATACTGGAGAAGCTCTCTGGATCCAGTTCAAATACTGCCAAAATAGATCAACAGGCCTATAGAAAAAATACTTACTGGACAATGCAAAATATTGTTGAAAACCAGCTAAAAAATATTTTGGGGGCAGAGACCAGGAAAGAAAGTGGGGTGTAATGTGACAGACAACAACAACACGCCTCAGGTACCTAGAGATGGAGTTGCTGTGGTATCCTCACAATCACTGTTCCAGCTCAGCTCAGTGACATGGTGCATGGCATGACACATCAGTCAACAATTATCAGTGAAAATTTTTCTTCAATGAATTTTCATATGTTGCATAACATATTACAGAAAACTCACTAAATTAGCCAATTTGTTGTTTTTTTTTTAACTTGAAAATTATCTTTAGGAGGTGAAGGTGTAGTGCAAAATGGGGGTCAGCCAATGCTCCACATGCAGGCACTGCACCCCAAAGACCCCCCTTGGCATTGGGGGACCCATATCAAACACTGCCCCAAAGCACTAGTAGTGTACAATACTCCATAGGATATGTTCCACTGATTGTTTTCTAGCCAAGCTGAAGTATGCATAGTATTTATTATTATTTTTTTTTTTACATTTTGTGTTATTCCTCTGTCTCTGTTTTTAAGCTCCATTTTTTGCACATCACTAACTCCTAACATGAGTATCTGGCTTTTTAGCTGCTAAATGCTTCACGATTTTTTCCTGCTAGTTGCTAACTTTGTCTGCCTGTTGTTTGGCACTGCCTGCTCTGCCTAAACATGAGTTTAATGTGAGCATAGGTGTCTGTTAAGATCCACAGACATCCAGGTCATGGTCATCCAAGAGGAGATGAATAGAGGACAATCGGATGTGGTGGTAGATCTCAAGAACATTTTTATTCTCATCAAGGAGGCTTCTTCAGATCTGACTGACTGGTGAGAAGTCCCACTTACCCCCCATCTACAATGTTGTCCTTTCATTTTGAGATTTAGCAGCCAATCACACTGGGCCTCAGGTGACTCGAATGACTCTACTGTTGTTACAACAGCCAGGAGCACTAGCACGCCAAGTGACATCAATGGCCTTTATAACGACCCTGCAGAGGTTAAATACGTGGGACTCCTGGCAGTCAAGTCAGAACTGAAGAGGCCTGACGAGGATGAGAGGTGAAATGTCTGCAAGTATCTACAACCAAGTCCACTTGCCCTTTATTCAACTCTTCTTGGATGACAAAAGCCAAGGTAGTGGGTGAGAAAACCAAACAACTCATTAAAAGATGTGAAAGGCTTTATAGAGCTAAGGTTGACTGTACAGTTGCATAATTATACTCTGTGAGTTAATCTCTATAAGTGACGTCTTTCAAGTCACAGATAATTATTGGATCCATTCTTAATATAAAAATATGGGTTTTGTTGTTTAAAAAACACCATTAGAATTAAAATAGCAAGGGGCAAAAACTTGAAGGCAGAAACTGTTCAACTCTCCTGTTTTTAAGATGCCATGGAGAAAAACTATACAACATAAGAAGCAGCCTTGCACCAAAGCATACCAACGCATCTTTATTATGCCAGGCAGTGGAAGATTAATAAGGTGATGTGTTTCGACTCTAATTGACCCAGCTAATGAGACCCTTGTTTTGTGGTTTCCTCCCCCGTAACCAACTGTGAGGGTGCTCAAAACAAGTGCCAAAAACTCTCATCTCTGCCAAATGAAATTGGCTTATTAATTCCAATTACACTGATCATTGAGCACTCAAATGAAAAATGAAGATGTTTCAACTTGACTAATTGGCCCCAGGAGTGAATGTGTGTGTGTGTGTGTGTGTGTGTGTGTGTGTTTGAATGAGATGAAGGCAGAGAGAAAGAAAAGACTATAGGAGTGAGAAGAAACTTTTCGTGGATTGTTGTATTATATGCAGGGATACTGATAGTGGGGGAAGAAGCTGTGCTTACACAGGACCTAAGATAAGCATTGAGCTAATTCATTCTTTTTCTTTTTGTCTTTTTTTCTCATACATACATCCATCTATATAATAATGAATAACAACACAAGCAAAAATTATGCAGAAAAAAACTGTTTGTAGTTGCCATATTATCAAAATCTGGTGGGTATACAAAAATCTCCAAGAAATGTCGTGGGCGTGGTACAGTCAACAGGGGTCAGGGGTCCATTACACTTAGGGTTAGCTGTTCAAGACCCAGTCCAACTTTTCTACATGTTAAAGTGGTCTAAGCAAGGCACCAACAAAACTCTTTATTTCTGGATAATTTGTCCAGGGGGAAGTCCTCCAGTGAATAGTTTTGAAGTCAGCTCTGTCTAACGTGGGCTAAATGCTTCTTGCTGCAGGCTCTTTAAACACCCCCGTGTGCCTGTAAACATCTGTAATCATGTAAATACAGCTGGACTGCAGACCCAGCACATGTGTCTCCAAATTGAAAAGATCAAGGATTGCAGCTGCTCCATGTTGATGATTGGTTCACTGGTCTGTGGGAACCCAACCACTTCCTTTACTGCCTCCTTTCAAGATGGCCCGATTATAAGAAAACCAAACTTTTCCTAGTCCAGAAGAACAAAAACAAGAAAATCCCAGCAGATATGCTGTACAGAACCGTCATTTTTGGCTTTTCCTACTTTCTTCTTCCACAGCAGCCTTCCTTTGTACTTGCTATAGACTTGTCCACAGTGCCTATTAAGCAGGATTTATGCTTCTACGTCAAGTTTATGCAGAGCCTACGCCATGTCTGGGTGTGGGTCATAAGTATTTATATGTCTGTGGTGGTGTCTACATTACTCTGCAGTAACAACACCAAACCACCAGTTGGTAGTGGTGTTTATTGGCCAATGTGTTTCTTCACCACTGTTTTCCACAATTTTGTTGCCAAACCTTGAGACAATGGTGACTGAAACTGAAAGGATCTTGATGTAGTTGGTGCTGATAGATGTTGAACAGCAGTTCGTTTTCCTAAAATGACTGCAACGCAGAAATGAAAAGAGAGTGTCTGTATGACTCTGGTGGCTTTGCTGTTTGGTTCAGCTAAAACAAACTATTGCTGCTTCCAGACATTGTTTTGTATTATTTGTTTGAAATTACATTGACCACCCTGTCCTGGCTCAGAAAACAATGGGTTCAAATACACATAGGTAATGCAGGCTAAAGCAGGTAAGGGCTAGGGTGAAAGGCAAATTCAGCAGGCAAAAGTCCAAAAACATGCAGAAAGCCAAAAACTAGTAGGGCAGGAAATAAAAAGGCTGAAAATTAACAACTAGAGAGGCACAATAGAGAATCTGGCAGATTGTAAGTATAAGTGGTACAATAAACATACTAAGGAGCTAAAGAGGGAATTTGGGACAGATGAGTAGGTGGGTGTGGGAGACACAAGTAACTGGTAAGGTGGGAAGGGTTGGGGTTACCCCAGGGATGGTTAGAGTGGCCGTGTCTTCAAAGACTACTTGTGAACATGGCAGAGTATGGGAAATAACTGATTGAATCTGTGAATTGTGACACAACCATGATTTATGTGAGTGCAGATACCAGATTTTAGCATGAATTCAAAATGTAAGCTACTATAAATCAATATGCTTCAAATTCCAGATAGACAAAGCACTCACTCGTTCTATTTAAACCATACGTTGATCCACAGTATCAAATGCTGCAATCACATCCATGAGCACCTATTCACCAGCTTATCTAGTATTTTTTCTTGTGAAAAAAACTGTAAAAACTAGTTGCTCTTAATTTTTACTAAATAAATATTTAGTTAAATACTGGTCTAACTCACATAACTTACTGCTGTACCTCCTCTGATCAAAAGCTAGAACACAGTTGAAAGGTGATAAAAGGCATGTTGAACACTGGCAGGCTGTTACCAAACCAGAGCATCTCAGCATCAAACAGAGTCAGACCTTCCTGAATGTCATCACTTATTCTAATAAGTGTTTCACAACATCATTAACCATCAGACTTAAAGGGATAGCAGATATATATATATATATATATATATTTATATATATATATATATATATATATATATCTTTATATATATATATATATATATATATATATATATATATATATATATTTATATATATATTAATCTCTGAAGTAGTTGGTCATTTTTTCTCATTCAGCACTGAAAGTGGTCTTAAAAAAATCTGATAGTTTTTACTAATGTTTATGTCCTAGTATTTATTTTATGTTCATATTTATCAGTGTGGATAAGTATGTTTGTCCAGCAATCTGACTTTTCTCATAATACATTTGCAAACTATCATAAGACATGTAATTTTGTGATATTTAATCTGAAATTTTGAATTCTCTTTTTTTGGCAGTTTTGACTTAATTTTTCAATCACACTTTTTCTTAAGTTTAGGACAATTTTCATTGCTCTGTAACTTTATACATTCATTATATTCGTTCAACAGTTCATGGCCAGTTAAATCTGCTAAGGAGGCTTCAGGGTAAGAATTTGCTGTTGGACCCCATTTATCTTACACCTCCACCTACCTTCCTCTGTGCATTGTATAAGAACCCCTCCAAGTCCTAATTATATATGTAGCATTCAGTAGACTATACTGTACATAGAAACTTGATTTTTCTGTGTCAGTTCGAAACTCAACAAACTTAATGTAAGAACATGCACCACATAATTATGGTATACTGCATAAGGTATGGTACTGTATACCTTATAAAGTTTTATTTCCATGCACTATGAAATTTGTGGTTATATTAGGGGTAAGAGCTATACGTTTCCAAACTAAGACTTTATGCTTATGTGGCCACATTTTTTTCCCTCAATTAGTAGCTACAATTCTTCACAATTGGTGGCCCAAATTTCTTCAGACTGAGCTCACTTTTTCAGAACTTGACACAGTTCTCTTTAATGACATGCAGTCCAACACAACAGTTGATCTTACATCCGGAAATACACTAACGCAACTAAAACAAACTCAAACTGCACACAACTCGGTTCAACTCTTCTACCAGCATGCTAACAACATTTGTCTCCCAACGCTTGTCACTCTGTACGCAATGACCTTAAAAAAAAAACAAAAAAAAAAAAAACTATCAACAGGTAGCATTACAATATGGATCAGTAACATCAGTAACATAGATTTTATTCATTTATTTATTCACAAAACCAGATTCTATTATAACAAAAAGAATGGCACTATTTTATTGCATGGACTGTGCTTACTTACCTTATAGGTCACAGACATTAATTAGAAATGCTGTAATATTCTTCAAATACTTTATTTATTTATTTATTTATTTTTATTATTTATTTATTTATTTGCTTTTTCACAAATTAATTTCATTAATCTAAAGTTACTCAGGTAATGCAATACAAAACTATACATATTGACTATACTTATTGTACATGCGTAGGATAGCTACACGTACAGAAATACAACAGCACTAATCATCGATTTTCTGTATTCTGCCAGAAATTTTCATCAGATTCCCACCGTATCTCCCCTCTTCAATACATGCAGGAAAGAATCTTTGTTCATGCATGATCGATCCCTGGCAGTCCTCAGCAGATATGTCCAGGGATCCAGCATTCATTGTGTACAAGAAGGACATCTGATCACATGGCTGGTGGTTGAAAACTTTCCACCTCAGTGAGGAAGTTAATTCTCCTATGGGACTGAAGAATGCAGAGTAAAGTGGAAGGAAAAATGATGCCATCGTAGGATAGGCTGTAAACCTCTGTTACTTGAACACAACAGTGAAATGCCACATCATTCATTACAATTACAAAACTTTTTCAATTCTGCCTTAAAAGCCCCTTTCCCAAGCTTGGGTAGGCGATATACTGTGTGTAGAGATTTAAAAAGTGATCTCAGTATTGACAAATGCGTTAGCAGTCGTTAAAAAAACTAAATCCAGTGCAAGTGTGAGAGTTAATTCCTGTAGTAGTTCAGGGTATATTGACAGCAAAGCTTCGCTCAACATTGAGAGATCCCACTGCAATATACACCACAGAGAAGCGATTCAAAGAGACATGGGGAAAGGCAAAATGTAGGGGACTTTATTTAGTTTTTGGGTTGGGACACTAAATAAAAGCTTATTGGCTACCAATAAGCTTTTATATAGAGAAATATACATATAAAGAAATATACAAACACGATATTTACACATATAAAAAGCTATCAAACCTTGGCTGTACTATTCTGCACCTAGACTGAATAATGAGAAAAAGGTGATTTTTTCAAATTTCGTGAAAAGGAAATCATGCCAGTAAACTGTTCACAGCATGTTTATATCTACTGGGATGATTTCATATCAAATGTCAGCAGTTTGTTTGACAAATTTTCAAAAGTAATGTTTTGATTTTTTTTTATTGTTTTAGCATACTCATAAATTTTTCTATTTTACATATGTGTCACTGTCAAAAAAAATCTCATCAAATTGCAAAAAAAAAATAGTGAAATGATCCTATTTACAACTACCGTCTTTATCCAAAGCCTGAGATGTTTTATTCTTCTGTGCCACAGAGCACCATTGTTTCATTCAAGTCAAGTCATGTTTATTTACAAGGAATATTTAAAACAACCAGATTTGACCAAAGCGCTGTTAAAATAAACTGAAGAGAAATAAAGTATCATAACATGGTAAGAGCCAAAAAGGAAAAAACAAGAAACATAACAAAAATATTTCACAGGTATACATAAAGAAGGAAGAGTTAAAAATATATGTGGAATACGTGGAATCATAGTAAAAAGGGAAATTAGGACCTCTTCCAAAGCTGGGTTCAGCAACCATGAAGGCACTACTACCCATACCCCTTAGCCTTGGGCAAGGGACAGCCAGAAGCAGCTGCTCAAAAGATCTGAGAGATCTGGGGATGTAAAGCTTGTAAAATAAATAAAGGAACCTCTCAGGCCTGGTACTTGACTGGTAGCCAATGCAGAGAAGCAAGTACAGGTGAGACAATGTCAGTCTTACTGGTAGCAGATAGCAGTCTGGCAGCAGCATGTTACATCAGCTGCAAAGGCAACTAGGTTGACTGGCTATAGCCCCAAATTGGAGAGAACTGCAATAATCCAGCCAAGTGGAAAATAAAGACATTTAAGATGATCTTCAGGTTATTAAAAGAGAGGAAAGGTTTGAGTTAAAATGTTTTCTTTTAGTTGGAAATAGCAACCTTTCACGACAATGTTAATTTGTTCATCAAATTTTAAATCTAGATCAAAGATGAGACCACGATTTTTGCCTCAGCACAGAGATGAGGCATCAGGGGCCTTAATTGTTTTGCTATTCTCCCAATGGAGTTGGAGGGACCAAACAAGAGCACTTTCATCCTACTATCATTTAATTGCAGACAGTTGCCATCCAATATTTCACATCCTGGAGGCAGTTGTTATTATCATAACCAAGTTCCAATGGGAGTCATAGCTCAGTGTCATTGTGTATTTTTGGAGGATGGAGCCTAAAGGGAGCATGTATATTGGGAATGTAATGGGCCCTAGGAGTAGAGAATTGAGGTATTCCATAACTGGTGGGGCAGACAAGGAGTAGATTTATCTAGATTTGAAAGAAAAAGAAACATAATTATGTCCATGAATATTTGGAAAGTGACACATTTTGTGTAATTTTGCCTCTCTACATAAAACAAAATTATTATATTAAACATTTAGGAATTAGAACCATTTTTGTGAATAGTGCCTTATTTTCAGAGGCTCAGAAGTAAACACAATTATAAATGCTTTGCAGTCAGTGACTGCTTGAAGTCCGGAACCCATAGACATCACCAAATGATGAGTTACCTCCCTTGAGATGATTTGCCTGGTCTTTACTACACCTTCAGTTGCTGCTTATTTGTGGGTTTTTCTGCCCTCAGTTTTGTCATCAGTAAGTAAAAAGCGGGTTCAGTTGGGTTGAGGTCAGGTGACTGATTTTGCTATTAAAGAATATTGCATTTCTTTGCCCTGAGAAGCTTTTGGGTTGTTTTGCGCATTATGTTTTGTGTCATTATCCATCTATACCATCTTATCAGTTATGCAGCATTTAGCTGAATCTGACTGAAATTTCAGCCTTGATATTGTTCCTTTCTTAGATAGATATGAGCAGAGCATAAACAGTTTTTTTTCCCATGACTTTATATAAGAATGCTAACTTAGGTATATGGCCTTGAAATTGTTTAGAACCTTTAAATCACTGTTAGGCTTTTTGATAATGGGATGATCGACAGCCTGCTTAAAGCAAGAGGGAACTAGAATCACTATAAAACAATTTATAACATATCTGGGAGCCACACTGTTGCACTGGGTGACAAGCTCCTTCAATAGTACACTGTAGTTTTCTTTTAGATCACACAAAATGGTTAAAAGCCAAAAATACACAGTTAGGCATCAAATATGTTTTAATTTGCAGCTGAAAATATTCAAAAGCACAGCACTAGCCACAACACTGTTGCAGACATTACCACAAATATGTTGCACTTTTAGTTTGCTCTGCTTTCACCTTCTCTCCAATTCATCTCAAACCAGATCCATGTGGTTTAGGCTTGGAGACTGTGCTGGTCTTCCATCATGTGAAGCCATCATCTGGTTCTTTTCCTCTAATGTTTTAGCACATTATCTTTCTCGAGGATGAGTCCCTGACCCACCAGTCTGTCTTCCTTTTTTACTTGCCTTTTTCTCACCATTTTGATAGCAATATATAGACCTACTTCCAGTAGTACAGTTTTGTCCTAATAATGCATCAGAGGATGTAGTAACACAGTTTGTCCCAACACTGTCTTTGTACTGACAGACAGGTTGTAAGTAAACAACAAAAATGGGGGCTCCTGCAAGAATTGTTCTAATTACCTGCTACAGGAAAGATGTAAATAAACCAATTTCTTCATCTCTCGAAAAGGCAGGTTTTCTATTACATTAAAGTGATCTTTCAGTTTTGGTGATTAAACTTTTTTTTTTTCTTTTTAAGCAAATAACTTTATATAACTAAAATGCCAACTTCATTTTCATTGGCTTGAGGTTTTACTAGCACTCACTACTCCCTCTTCTACTATAGTGGATGAATGGCACTGGACTGGTCAATTAGCACCACTAGCCGTAACCTTAATGCACCTTACTCCCATTATTCACATAACAGCAGTGGACTGAAACAAACATTAATTCATATTTCCATTTCCACTTCCAATTTCTGAAAATTCATGTAGAAAATGTTAATTTTGAGTGGAAACATGACTATCATCTGACAAAGAGTGCATAATCTCAAACTCTAAAATTTGGAAAAAAATAATGGCACTTTATGGATTTTAAAAGATTCTGAGCTATTATGCAGCTATTATAAACTATATGAGTCATATAGTTGTTCTCCAACTGCACTGTGACCTTTTTGAGCTAGATGAATTATAGAACAACAGGTGTTCCGTTATAAGACTGCATATTGTAGTTTTACACTGATGTTGCCATTTACTACTAATGATATCTTCTGTTCATCTCTATACAGTCAGCTTTCATTATATCTTACCATCATTTATCTGCATTGTATACTTTTATTATATTTCTGCACCTAGGCATCTGTTGCATCACATCTATTCCATTCCTTGTCAATCTAGGGAATAATTGGCAAGTTTGATAGACAGAGTGGATTATAAGCGTTACTGCAACAATGATGAGGATCCTCTGCTAATACCATTAATATGATGATTCTGTTATTCTTACAGTTCCAGAGGTATAATCTTATAGCCTCATACATTATACACATAAATAGAAGAAAGAGAGAAAGTGGTAGAGGAAGAGGACTACCTCTGCAGAATGCTAAATAATGGAGAATATACAAAACAACATTTATTTTTACAAGAGCAGAAAAACAGAAGAGAGAGAGATTGCTAAGAATGAAAATATCTTATGGAAAAAGAGAGAGAGAGAGACAAAGAAAAGAGACAAGTAAGGAAATAGAATAGAGGAGAAAAGGCGCTATGGGAGCGGTAATCCACTTGTCACATGCAGAGATGTCAACCAAAGTGACTTCTCCACACAGCTAGGGATAAACCCATTTATTCCGGTAATAGCTGCTCTTATCAACAATGGACTTACTGTAAATGGACAATGTAATTTTCCTAATGCCCAAACAATAGCTTATACACTTAGGAGCAGCAGTGAACCTGGCCACCTCCAGTCTTCACTGATGGCATCGGTATCAAAAAAGTTTGCTCATTTGTCCATGTGATAAACTGGCACAGAAAAAGACTGACTTATATTGGATAAAATATGACCAGGTTATAGTTTACTTTCTTTCTACTACTTGTCAGTATCCCATACAAAACATTTTCTCAACTAGAAACACATTTCAGTTCAATATTCTGACAACTTTGGTGAGCCAAAGTGAAACTTCAATATCTAGCTTTTGTTCCAGATGAAAACCTATTTTCTGATATTTACATTTGGAAGAATGCACTCCAAAAGAGGAGTGTTTCTGGACATTATGGATAATACACAGTTATGATGAAATCTATAATATGCACAACTTCATGGACAAGTTTCATGTAAATCTGTTAAATGCTGACAAATTTATCACTTTAGCAAGAGTGTAAACGCCGGAGTCAAGCAAAAGCTGAAGTCAGCAATTTAAAGATGGATTGATGAGGATTGTATTGGGCTGAAAAGTATATGTTGCCACACTTTATTCAATAATCAGTTCAAAGCATTTTAGAAAGCAGTAAATAAGTGCTGAGACTTAATTTAATAATTAGTAAAATAGTATAAAACCGTGAACTGAAGCTTGACTCATCCAAACTGTGGCTGTAATATGGAAGTTGTACAACTTTGCAACTATTGTCTGAGATGTTTAAATTGTCAAAATGAAATGTTCAAATGATACACCCGCCCTAAAATTTGTGCTTAGACTGCCAAAACACCTCTGCATTTAAACTCCTAATCAGAACGCATTATTATTTTTCTTGTAACAGTTTTTTTTTTATCCTATCTCTTATTTCCATGGCAGAGATACATTATTACTGTTCTGCATTGGATTAGTTAGCAAGATAGATATCCTGCCTCCACGTAGCCGTCTGCTCCATGAGGCAGATCATATTTCTGACCAAAACATTGCAACTAGGAGAGATGAAAAACTTTGTCAACACTTGTCACTGGTCTTTTGTAATTTGCCTCATTAATTTTCCTTTGTAAATCTTAAATGATACTTTAAGCAATAAGCTTTACTAATTTTATCTAGTTTTATGATGGTTGTTTTTCCCCAAGCACAGTTGGGTTCTAACATAAGTTTGTTTTGGCCCTGTTTCTTGTCTAATTCTCAGTAGATTTAAGATGAATTTAGTCCCCTGTTTTATTTACCAATGACCAGAACATGTTTCATTCTGCGTTAGCTATGCTGAGCAATTTTTACGTCTATGTGAGTTGATTTCAATAGCTTAAAAACTAAACCAAAATCAGAGGGCTTCTGTAAGGTAGGAAAAACACATTTAAAAATTACGGCACCACCTGTATGAAGTGGGAAATGATTGTCAGTAATGTAAGCTGTAGGCATATAGGATTTACTGGTTGGATAATGCAAATGCAAATGCATTAGTATGGTCTTTTAAGTAAACTGGTATCTTGAACCATTTCAACTGTCTTAACTGCAATTATTCAACTAATACAAAGACCCAGAGCCCCTGTTTATAGCTACAGAATGGAACACTTCTCTTGCATGAGAATATTTACCAAAAATTGACACGTGGAAGATAAATTATTCAATCATAATTGAATTCATCATGTATAAGTTATACTAAGAGGGAGAGGATGGTGTGTACAGGCAGAGGTGGGAAGAGTTTTCACAGCTTGACCATGTGAACCACACTCTGCAAACTAAACTCACAGGCTGCAGAATTTAATATGAGCAGACAGGTGAGTGTACATGAGAAAATACCTCCCGTTGCTCAGCCGTCTGCCTGTCTGTCTCCACACCCAATAACATAGGTCAGATTATTGGGGATTTGAAATAACAAACTATCTGGTTCATACAGCTGACTGAGACATTGTTGCTAGTTGTAACCAGTTTGAGCTTTTTTATTTTTATTTTTATTTTTATTTTTTTTTATTTGTTCAGTGAATCTGGTCAAGAAAACAAATCTACAAAGAGCACTGTATACTGCTAGAAGCTACGTGCTCCAGCTTTTATCTGTCAAGCCCTGTACTAATGACCTAAAAGTACCTTATGTTCTCTAGAATATGAATAATAAATAATAATAATAATATGAAAAGTTTTTAAGATTGAAAACAGTCTCACTTGATTGCTTTCAAAAGTGCGTGTATTCAGAACACTTGTTCTGAATGGACAAAATAAGAGGAAGAGGTAAGTCTTCCTTCTTCTAATAGGCTCGATTTCATTTTTTTAGAGATGCTCACAAAATATGATCAGAAAATATAACATCTCCCCTGACTTCATACTTTTGTTATGGTGTTGTTTTTCATAGTTTGGACAGACCACTTTAGTCCCAATGAAGGAATATACTTAATACAAAAAACTATACAAAGATGTTTTACACAGTTGTGTGCTTGGTGAGGTCCCTTTTCTGTTTCAGCAGGACAATGACTCTGTGCAGAAAGCCAGCTCCAGAAAGAAATGTTTTTTTTCCAGTTTTATGTGGGAGAACCTGACAAGCCTGCCCAGAAACCTGACCTCAACCTCATCCAAAACCTTTCGGATGAACAGTCAGGTCTTATCAGCCAACATGAATGTTGGACCTCCACACTTGTGACTGAAAGTGAGTAAAATCCTTGCAGCTAAGTTCACTTTTGGCCTTTTGGGAAAGATTTGGCCATGTATATTAACTTATACTGTGCATAATAATAAAACATATACTGTAATTTCAAAAATGCATGACCTGAAAATAAGATTCATCATATGATCAGCTGTTGTTACCTTCTCATACATTAGATTATAGAGTATTTATACTAGACAACTGCATTAATAAACACTAATATTTGCTTAGAGTTAAACTGTGACGGTGTATTAGTTAGAAATGTCATAAGCCAACATTTGGTATTTTAATAGTACTGTACATGTTCCAGGACACGGTTGATTAACGTGTTTACGTGATTTGAAATTGCTTACATTTTGTTAAAAGTGTATGTATATCAGCATATTGTACATGCACAATAAATATATGAATTGATAGAGGGAAGCCTTAATAAAGTTTTGTTTTTTTAATTGCAAAAATAAATAAATAAATTATATATATATATATATATATATATATATATATATATATATATATATATATATATATATATATATATATATATATATATGAAAACACAACAATTTTTATTCTTATTTTCATTTAAACAAAAATGAGTATTTGAATGAATATCTTTTACATTTTGTCACTACAAGCCCCACTATGCGTTGAGAGATGTAAAGAGGGAGTGTACGTGCTACCAGAGACCTTATTTATAATTTGGACAATTAAGAATATTTCTTAAGATATGATCCATAAAACGTAATGGAGTATAAACTTCTAACAATTCCTGATTACACTGCCACGCACGATGTACAGACAATATATATTAATTCTATTATGAGGCAATATCTGAAACAGCATTTAATGGGATTTCCAAATGGATTTATAGGGACCGAACTCTGATAATCTAAATGATGACACTGAGAACAAAAGACTTGATTTTGACACAAAATGTGCAGTCAGTTAAAGCTTAACATTATTCCAATGCCTTATGTCATATATACAAGTATTACCAAAGATGAACTGATAAAATTCATGGATCTCATAAGATTACACCTAATAAAGGTAAAACCTAAGTCTCAAAAAAAAAAGGGAAAAGTCAATTTTCTGCTCTGAAAAGTTTACAGTCAACCTAACCTACAAGGGCTACTGGCAAAAATTACTTTTTCCTAAGTTGTGTAAAGAATAAAACCTATTTCTGAAAATATCCGAGAAGAGAAAATATCCCTTCCATCTCTGTTTCTGTCAGGTCATGCATCACTCCTCCACGCTCCCTCTTCCCTCCCCAGGCTTGCTGGTATATTGATGTCATTCAAGGTAGGGAAAGATGAGAGGTTCTGCTCTGTTGACCATACAAGTGCGATACCCTACCTCTTTCTCTCTCACCAGCCACAATGAGGTTCCCACACACAAGCCATGGGTATGAGTCTCAGCTTTGCCTCCTTGCCTTTCATCATTCATCCTCAACTCTGATAAGGAGAGAGAAAGAGACAGAGAGAGGTGGGGGTGGCTAGAAGAGAGAAAAGGAGGCTGAGGGGGAGAAAAAAATGAGAGGCATTAGGGTGAAAGAGAAGAAAGATGAATGAAAGGCAAAAGAGAAGTACTTGGGGAAGAGAGAAAGAAAGACAAAAAGAAAGGGAGTGATGAAAGGATGCAGGGAACAGAAATGGTGAGAGTGAAGGGAGAGAAAAGGCTAAGAGAAAAGAGTGTAAAGGCAAAGAAATGGGTTAGTGTGAGTGAGGAAAGGTTGAAAGACAGAGACAGAAGGGCTGTTGGACTGTATATATGGTATATGGTTGTGAGGAGTATCAGTCAGTTGGTTTGCAGGAGAACTGAGGCTTCCCATTGGCAGGAGGGAGCCCAGACTTGAAAGAACCTGACACACAACAGAAATATGCTCTCTGGATACTGGAGACCATGCATGAAAGCATGAAGATAATATAACAAACTTTATCTATATAGCTCTTTTCATAACAAGGCTACTACATGCGTCGTACAAACAAACAAACAAAACAAAACAAAAAAAACGGCAGCAAAAGCAACGATAAAAACAACACAGGTAAAGAACAGCAGATATTAGGTATCTGAAGAGCCAAATGCAGTTAGGTTCATAAGTATTTGGACAGTGAAACAACTTTTGCAATTCTGCCTCTGTACACAACCAAAACAAATTTGAAATGAACAAATTTAGATATGATTGAAGGGTAGACATTCACCTTCGATTTAAGCAGATTAACAAAAATATAATGTTAACCAGGAATTACAGCCATTTATATACATAGTCCATCATTTTCAGAGGCTCAAAAGTAATTGGACAAAACCGAATTTTAAATTTAAGTATATTTAAATATATATATATATATAATATAAGTATATTTAAAATTATATTTTTGATACTTGGATGAAAGTCCTTTGCAGTCAATGGCTGAATTTTGGCCTGCCCCAAGCCCTGACCTCAACCCCATCCAAAACCTTTCGGATGAAAGTACAGACCTAATCACGCAACATGAATGTTGGAACACCACACTTGTTATGGCTGGAAGTGAGCAAATCCTCGCAGCTAAGTTCCTTTTTGGCCTTTTGCTGCTGACTTCTATCAGCAGTCACATCATCAGTAAACACCACTGACCCAGATCCATTGGCAGCCATACAGGTCCATAACTATAACACTGCTCCACCATGTCTGACAGATGATGTGGTGGCTTTGGATCATGAGTCGTTTTCTTTCCTTCTCCATACTCTTCTCTTCCCATCATCCTGGTTAATCTTGGTTTCATCTGTCCAAAGAATCTTGTTCCGGAACTGCTCAGGCTTTTTTTTTAAGTTTTCTGGTAATATCTAATCTGTCCTTTCTGTTTTTGAGTTAGATCAGTTGATTGAACCTGGTGGTAAACCCTCTATATTTACTTTCATGAAGGCAATTCTTCATTGTAGACTTTGACAATAATATGTCTACTTCCTTGAGTGTTCTCTGCCTGACTAGATGTTGTGAAGGGGTTTTCTTAGCCAAGGAAAGAATTCTGTCTGGTCTTCCAGGCCTTTTGGTGTTGTTTTGCTCACCAGTGAATTTCTTCTTTAAGAATGTATGAAACTGTTGATTTTGCCACATGTAAAGTTTCTGTCATCTGTCTGACCACATATGGAGAGTTTTTATGCACTGCTACCTAGGGCAAATTCAACACTTGGAATCATCTTCAGACCTTTTATCTGCTTAATTTGTCATGAAATAATGAGAGAACGAGCCACGCCTTGACATGAAACTGATAAATTGTCACATGTCCAAATATCTTTGAACCCCTAATAATGAGGGACCATGCAAGGCTTCATTTCAATCACATCTTGATTTGTTTGTTTCAGATCCATTGTGGTGGTGCACAGAAGCAAAACTGCAAATGTTGTGTCACTGTCAAAATATTTATAAATCTGTAAAAAAATGTACTGTCAAAACACAGGGATTATAACAAACATTGCTCATACACATTTAATGCAAACATAAAGCATACTGACAGTAGATTTTCAAAATTACACTATGCATTTGCAGAATGTTTTACTCTGTACTGCACCTTCACCATGTAGGTCATTCACCTGAACTCTTCTGCATCCATGAAAGGCACATCCATGAGTGATGGTTCTTTTGATGCCATCCACGCAGCATGCAGTTCCTTGGCCAGCTGAAACTTGAGGGGAGAGAGAGAGAAAGAGAGAGAGAGAGAGAGAGAGAGAGAGAGGAGAGAGAGAGAGAGAGCATTTGTGCAGTACACAAGACATTGCCATGCGAACGTAGAATGATCTTCTAAAATCAAATTTCTCGAATGCTTAATAAAAGTAATCACTCGAAAATGTTTGTTTTCTATTGGGCAAAATTTAACCTGTGCTTATAGGTAAAAATTCCTTTTTTAACATCTGTTTTTATCTTGACAGTAATTAACAATATGAAGTGCTACATAACACACTTTTTTGTCAAAAAGACTGGCAGACTTGCTTTTTTTTTTTTTTTTTTTTTTTTAAACAAAGTTACATACAATCAAAAAACAGCCATGGGTAAATTTTACCTGTTGGCAATTCTAGTGTTTAAAGGTATCCTGTGGAGGTTTTGACCACTAGTAATTTTTTGTAGACATTTTGCTTTACTAGCACATGCACAAGGGGGAAACAGGGGCCTTCAGGTGAAATAAAACACATATATCTCTGGTTCATGTTGACATAACCATAAATGGTTAGACATTTTAGATGCTGTTCAGTGGGCCGGAGTTGAGTCTTTCAAAGTCAGTAAGAAGCTATTAAACATCTCCTACCAGAGCCTGGTGGCCAGTGCCCTGCTATATGTTTGGGTGAGTGCATTACCAACAGTGTTAATTAAAATTAATACATTTACCAAAAAAGAATGGCTCTAGATCTATAATTGGTTTGAAACTTATTTAATTAAAAAATTGTACTGGAGGAAAGAACCAGATGATGAGTTTTATTTTGTTTTTCCACAGGTGGACCCAAAAGCAGAGGCTGAGACAGTGTTGTGTTATGACATTGTTTATTATATCACAGGAAATGGGTAGGGGGTGGTGAAGAGAATGGAGCTGGTCTTGGAGCTGGAGACCTGAGCTTGGCAGTGGTGAGGTGAAAACACTGGAGTCAGCAGCTGTGACAGTGGAGCACACAAGAGATCTGCACATCGAAGACAAACTATTAGTAACATGAAAATTGAACTACTAAAATGAAAGGAAAGGTGTACAAAACTGTGGTGAGACCAGCGATGCTGTTTGGTCTAGAGACAGTGCCACTGAGGAAAAGACAGGAGGCAGAGTTGGAGGTAGCAGAGATGAAGATGTTGAGGTTCTCTCTGGGAGTGACCAGGATGGATAGGATCAGGAATGAGTACATCAGAGGGACAGCACATGTTAGAGGTTTTTGAGATAAAGTCAGAGAGGCCAGACTGAGATGGTTTGGACATGTCCTGAGAAGAGATAGTGATTATATTGGTAGAAGGATACTGAGTTTTGAACTGCCAGGCAGGAGGCCTAGAGGAAGACCAAAGAGGAGGTTTATGGATGTAGTGAAAGTGGACATGAAGGTAGTTGGTGTGAGAGAAGAGGAGGCAGAAGACAGGGTTAGATGGAGGACACTGATTCGCTGTGGCGACCCCTAAAGGGAAAAGCCGAAAGGAAAAGAAGAAGGTTTCATTGTGGTGTTTTGATTAGTGGGATGATGCAGGTGTGCTCCTCTGCAGCTGTTGGATCAGGTGAGCCACACCTTGCACACACACACACACACACACACACACACACACACACACACACACACACACACACACACACATCAGGGAGAAACAAAAACAAAGGGAGTTTTCAGATATCATGGTTGAATTTAGCCTTGAGACAGTTTCACGAAAGAATTGGTGTATAAGTTATCATGGAGATTTATTCTGTGAGACTTGCCTGGTCTGGACCAGGTTAACAGTGAGGTTTGGTTAGTCTGTTTGTCTTGAGGTGAATTGATTGTTGGCATCTGACCAATGTCAAAGGACATGAGAGGTCTTTTAAAAGGGGCAATGCTCATTGGTGGAGTTTAAAACATGGAGCATCAGGTCCATAGAAATGGCTGAGCTTTGAATTAAATGCACATATTTTTACTGTCTTCAAAAATTTCAACCAACTTTTATGGTACTACTGGTTAAAATCATGACTCCTCTATCCTCTGCAACCATTACTAAAAGTAAACAAAACTAACAAACAGATTATGTAGCAAGTACAAATAATGAAATATGAGACTTGGCCACTTTGGGTTCATTTGCACTGAAAGCCTTGTTTCTGTCATTTATATTCTTTAAGTTATCGTAAAATTATGCTGTTTTCATCAGTAGCAACATCTTAGGATGGAGGCTTACAAGGAGTTGATAAATATTCTTTGCAAGAGAGGAAACATGGCTGTTCTGTTATTAAAATTGAGCAAGAAAAGGTGCAGCAGTGAATAGCAGAATGGCTGAATGTCTAAGTAGCCTAAAAATATAAATTTACTATCCACAGATCTTGTCTGAATCCATCATAATTAGCCTTTTAGGGATTACTTGTTACTTGCACTATGCTGTAAAATTGTAAGTCATGTTCAGCTTCACAGGAAATATTTGTATGATTTTTTTGTTTATACTGAACAAACATGACAGAACAATTGAAGAATTGGTGACACATTAAGTGACATACATGATGTGACATATAATGCATGTGTCTTCTCCATTTTAGCATCAGTGAATCTGTGATCGACTCAGTGTATTTAGAAGAAAGCTGTGATCATACATATTTCAGAATTACTTATTACTTACTTACTCATCCTGGCTTGGCCTTCATGAAACATAAAAAGCCAGAGTTCACTGAGCAGACTATATCAAGCCTCGCTTTTTCTGTCATACAGGATTTCTCAATTCTGCTTTCGTGAAATAGCCCTTTGGAAAGGAGAAGAGAGAGAGAGAGAGAGAGAGAGAGAGAGAGAGAGAGAGAGGACACAGAACCCTTGCGGGTCAAAGCTGGAACCCTGACAAACCATACTTCAGTTTAGAGGTAACCCATTGTGTGTTTTGATTGGTTTAAAAGCTGTTCAGTGACAAGGATGCGCAGATGCGCCACAGAATGTTTATATGGTCTTTTGTGCCAAATTTTCTTTCAAAAATGAATCAAAGTTCTCTAGAAGTCTAAATGATTCAAAAATTGAACATCTACAGTTCTATGACAACTAATAGAACTCCATCTGCTGTTCATGACCATGTGCTGTGTCAGTGCTTCATGGACTCACCACGTTGACTGCTACAGACTAGCTTTGTCTTATGCAGGCTACAGGACACACTTTGCATTCCTAGAATATAAGAAAACAGGTTACTGGTACAGCATTTTGCACCATAAATCTTACCAGACATAACTATTACACTAAACCATTTCTTTGATTTTATCTTCAACAAAACTTAAATACCAACCAAAGTTGTAAAATATATTCAGAGAGAATTGAAGAGGTTGTGAATGGCAGCTGTGGCTCTCTCATGAAATCTCAGCAGATACTGTGTGTCAGAATCATTTATAAGGGATCCATTGGGACAGATTAGTCAGTTTTACATACTATATTGTTGACATAATAAGAATATGATAAATGATCAAGATGGTTCAAAATCAGCTCCATACCATTTTACTTTAATGAAAATGGAATTGTGGTGCAGTGAGTATCATTGTAACCTAAAAGCAAAAATGTCCTGGGTTTGAATTAACCGGATAGCCCAGCCTCCCTGGTCTTACCAAGAGCATAACAGAGTTGATAACCTAACCCACACACAAATTCACCACAGAATGGCAGGCCTTTTACTGAAGTGGATTAGTCTCCACAATGCTGCCCTTTATTCCCTTAGGAATGTGACTTTTTTGGGAGAGAGGACGCCCACCCCCATAACCTCTCAGTAAAAAGCTTCAACTATTTTCACTTTTTAAAAACAATATCATCAATCAAGGCAGGCGGGCAGCTGTCAGGGGCCAGGAATGCCCCACTTAGGCATCACATGGTGGTGATTATTGTGCTCATCACAGGGGAAAATTGCAGGTTATGACAGAGTGCTCCAAATAATGTGTCTAATGTCTCTGCAGGCAGTGCAATGCTGCTATTGATTAAGTCATCCACAAACAAGGACCCCAGACAGGCTGTTTTGCCCTTTTATTGGCATTTAAATCAAAACTACATTAATGGTAATGGTATATGAGAGAAATGGATGTGTGATCAGAAGTGGAGGCAGCTGACATTAAGCTGTAATATTGATTGAAGGAGCTAATTTTGGGGAAATGATAAATAAATGTCTATTACAGAACTGCATCTGGAGGGTGTGAGATGAAGCAGGGAATATTGTTTCTAATGAGCCAGCTGCAACAATGCTCCTGTCATGAGAACTAGATATTTCTTGTTCTAATGGATTGGCTAACTGAAATATGATGAAGAGCAAATGTTTTGAAATTTGCTTTTCACACAGTTTGTCAAAATTCACCTCAGACATCAAGCAGGAGACACAGCAGGTTCACTTACTAATGAACACCTGTTCACAACTTTAAAAATGTGTTTGGTGGTATCATTGCTCAGCACAACATGCATGCATCAGTCAACGTGGAGCCGAAAAGGGGTCAGAAGTGAGAGGTAAAGAGCACCAATGAACTAAATATTGATGGGATTATTAGTAATGGATATAAACAATGAGATATGAATAATGTTTATTAGGATTTTATGGTTTCTGACAACTTTTGGATAATTAAACATGCACCACATCACATTGACCCAGGAACATCATTGCTGTTCCTGACAAATGAACATAACATGTAAGAAGCAATTGAATGGATTTAATTTTGTTTAAGCGTTTTTAGTCTCTGCATGCTCCCAAAGTGAGAGAGGTATACCTACAGTATGTCACTTTCACTGACTTTGCTTTTTACACATATATTATAGTATAAATCACAAAGGGAGGGAATAAAAAAACACCAAGTTAAATGACCAAGTAAATTTACAAGGCTGTCTGCAGAATATTATGTATTTGCATGAGTGACCTGGATATTGTGTTGTTGTGCTTCAGAGCCTCATACGGGATTTGGTTATCGGCAATAGTTAATGATTATCAAAGAATCATTAATAATTATCGAGATTTTGATGGATCGGATTAATCAGGATTACTAATAACGGGGCACCACTGAGAAAACCCGGACTAATAACCGAAATTAAGATGCAACCTCACATAAGGCACCATTTGTTGTGCAGTGCAGGAGCAAGACATGGCTCTTAGCAATAATTACTGATTATCAAAGATAATCACTGGTACTTATTGAAATTTAAAGAAATCTGATTAATCTCAATAGTGGGGCACCACTGGCAAAACCCGGACCAATAACCAAATATTGGATGTAGTCTCAAAGGGATGTTCTCTTAGAATTACCGATATTTAGGAAATATCGGTAATTCTAGAGTGAACAGAGAAGGAGTGGAAGTCTGCACTGACTCCGTCAACCAGCGTGGTATCACAGTATATGAACAGAAAACACAAATGCAACTTCTCATTTACAGATAACAGAATTTATTATCATCAGTAATATCAATTTCCAATTAACATCACTTCTGAATAATAGATCCTATCATGCACTATTACTACTGAACTACTATCTACAGATTGTGAAACAAGTATTGAAGTGTGTGTGTATGTGTGTGTGGGGGTATATGTGTGTGAGTGTATGTGTGTGTGGGCGTGTGTACAAGGGTATATATGTGTGCGCACGCCTGAGGGGAGGCAGAGCAAGATGGCGGATGTGACTCGTTGCAGTCATGTCATGCGAGGGTCGGCTGGAAGGAAGTCAGTCGAGGGTAATGGCGGCTCGCCGTTACCATGTGACTTAACAACCGACACAGAAAGTGCTGGTCTCGATCGTGATGCAGAGCAGGACAGAATTTATCCGCTGCAGATGGATAAATTATAATTCATTCAAGTATGGTCACCAATGAATTGGCACAACAGCACAAAAATATTCTCATGATACTGCAACATCTTCACACACTCTAAGTGTTAATACCTGCCCAGAGCTAAGCCTCTTACTCTTTGCAAATCCATCAGTGTGGTTCGTTCGTCCTTTGTGTTCCTGTGCAGGTGAGGAGGCAATGGTTATTGGCTATCAGCGGCTAACGTATCTTCTCAGTGAGATGACAAGTCTTCGGCGAGGAGACCTAATTCTGGCTCACGGCGGAGAATTAGTTCGTCGACTTTGAAAGAAGTAAGGTCTGTGTTCCTTCGTCTTCTTCTTGAAGTTTTGCATCCGCGGGCATCTGCGGGCATCTGCGGGCATCGGGGCGAGAGGGTCAATCCGTGGTCTCGAACCAGGATAAACTGTGTTTCTTCGACACGCAGGGGGAGAGTGGAGATCAGCGAGGTCAGCGAGGGAGATCCGTAGGCCTGGTCGTTAGTCGGTGTACACAGGAAACTCCTAACTATGACTAGAGCGTTCCCCACATTGGACGGGTCTAATCTTAGGAGTTGTAGTTTTTACAACTTCTTTCGGCGAGAAGTTTGCTGGTCGTGACAACGATCCAAGCCAGAAGCAATAATTGTTTTCACTTCTATTGTCGAGGAGTTCACTGGTTGTCCTGACAATGATCCAAGCTAGAAGCCTGAGTTTTGGGAGTTTCAGAGTTAATATAACTTTGGGTGATGTCACGATTTAGGGTTTACCGTGACGGATTTCCCCCGATGGGAGCTGTGGATTTTGGGAGAACCCAGCTGTTCGGCTGGCACTGCGTGTGTTGGGGGTCACCCATTTGGTCGGTTACTCAACTAAGACCGCGTGTTGAGGGGTTACTCAGCTGAATTCTTTGTCTACCTCAGGTAGCTACACGTGGCCTTAGCTGGGTTCCAGGTTTGGGTGTGCCTGTAGGCCTTCTTTGTCTAAAGTCTGATGGTGACACACAACAGGGTAGAACAAAAAGTGATAATACTAAAGAGGCAGAGCTGATTTGAAACTGTGATGCTGTGCACAATAATGGAGAGGGACTTTAGATATAATGAACATGATTAGCATGCATTGAATGTGGCTTATGTGAAAACAGGATAAGCCAAACTTACTATCTTTGTGTTTCATAAACATATCTGTAATCAGATTTAAATGGATAATGGTTGGTGTCTACATGGGAAGGTATTTGAAATTGTCTAGAATGTGTCATTTTCTAACCTTAAATAATTTCTACTGACAGTTATACTATTTAGGGTGGCATGGTGGTACAGTGGATAGCACTGTTGCCTCATAGCAAGAAGGTTCTGGGTTTGCATCTAATTCTCTGTGGAATTTGTATGTTTACCCCATGCCTGCATGAGTTTCCAATGGGTTCCACCAGATAGTCCAGTTTCCTCCCTCACTTAATTGCCTGTGTGCATTTGAGCGTGAATAGTTTTTTTTTCTCTATATGTCTGCCCTTTGATATACTGGTGACCTGTCCAGGATGTAACCTGCCTCTTGTCCAGCGTCAACTAAGGTTGCCCTCCCCCTCCCCCCGCAACCCTCAAGGGAACAACCTACCACCTTTCATGCAGGATATGCAGCTCAAATTGCTTTTCAATAAAGAAATTAAATTAATGAGAAGACAAAGTGAACACAAAAGTAGGGATAGAGTGCAAGTGATAGTAATAAGCATGATGAAATTTAAAGTTAAGAAAATAATAAGAACAAAGATAAAATGCCATAGTTTAGGTGAAAAGAACACAATAACAATGATGATAAAAAAAATAGTAGAACAGCATTAAAAACAGAGGTAAGAGCAAGCATGAAAACAATGAGAATGTAACAGAAAAAAAAGTTAAGCTAAGGATAAAATTATGAAAAGATAGCATACACTCATTATGACAGTGCATTAAAAAGTGCAGCAGAGAAAGTGCAAGGGTTGTATCTAAAAGCTGGTTAAATGCTTGGACAAAGAGATACGTTTTAACCTTTCTTTTGAAAATATCTAGCGATTTGGCTTCCCTGATATCTATAGGTAGTGTTTTCATTAGTTTTGGAACATAACTGACAAAGGCTGTCCCACCAATCTTCTTTAGGCTGTTGCTGGGCGCTTCTAATAAACAGGTGTTCTTGCGGGCACATAGCTAATAAGTGAATTGGTAATATAGTTTGGTCCTTGCCTGCTTAAGGCTTTGTATATAAGGAGGAAGACCTGCAGCTAAAACTGGAGTAATGTTTTCTCACCTCTTGGTTCTGATTAATAGCCTAGCTGCAGAGTTTTTGATAAGCAGAAGTCTCTCAGTGGCTTTTTTTGGGAGGCTAACATCTTTTATCTATCGATCGTCATACCTTTGCAATGTTTAGAAGGTGGAAAAAATATTTTTTTTTATTTTGTGAATTTCGGACTTGAGGCTAAGATCTGAATCTAAGATAACTCTAAGACTTGTGACCTCAGACTTAGTCCAGGGAGTTCATTTCCCCAGATTATTAAGCATAAGATTTCTCTTTTTGCTCTAGAGCAAACCACAAGGACTTCAGTTTTTTTCCTTATTTAATGTTAAGAAGTTGACGCTAATCCATTTATCTATTGCTAATAAAGAGTTTGTGATAGAGTTAATAGCTGTAGTATCATTTGGTTCTAAAGATATATATACAATTGTGTCATCCGTATGACTATGGAAACATAAATTGTGCTCTCTGATGATGTTATCTGTAATAGACCAAGGCGGCTCCGTTGTGGGACCCCATAGCTGCTGTCATGTACCTCAGACACATGATCTCCAATAATGAAGATCAATACTGAAATAAATTTTTTTTCCCTTTGATGTATTTTTTTTAACCAGTTTAACACACAATCAGAAATACCAACCCACTTTTTCAGATTGATTAGGATATCCTAGTCAGTCAGCATATCAAACACTGCACTTGAGTCTGAAAGGACAATAACTGAATTCTTATTCTTATCATAGTTCTGTCTGAGCTTACTGATTATCTTGGTGAGAACAGTTTAGTGCTATGGTTTGCTCTAAAGTATAACTGAAACTCCTCCTGAATATTGTTTTCCAAATTTACCTATAAAAAATGGAGGTTTTGGAGGCCAGGATGAAAATAAATTGTGTGTGAAATTTCTGAAAAGATGAAAAAATAAATAGCTTTGAAGAAAGATCTGAAAGCTATGGCCATTTAGCATGTAATTTTCACTTTAGGTGCCATGATAGATAATCTGAGAAATATAACATCAATAAAAATAATAATAATTTGAGGTTGTCCATGCAAAGGGAGGATGCCCAGATGAAAACAAATTAGACAGGAAGTGTCTGTGCCAAAATACGTAGCAAAATCATAAATCTATCAGCAAAACTTGGAAAAGTTCACTTGGAAATTTTCCATGTCCCTAACTTCAGCACTTCATTTTTAACTTCTACTTTTAATTTGCACAAGAAAATCATAGCGTTACACTTCAGTATTGAATCATGAGGTAAAACCAAAATCTCTGCCAATGTACACCTTCAGTCTGCACTACGCAACTTCTTAAAACAATCTAAACTTCTTTGTTCTCTTTAGCCTTGTATTTGTTTCCTTTTTGGCATATCCAAAACATATAATATTCAAGGTAAATTAGTTGCAAGAAGTCCCTGCTCAAACTGTAACCATGATTGTACAGACAAGAATCAGTGGATTACTTCTGAAACATGAGAAAAAAATCATAATCTGACGATTATGAGGCAAAATTCAAAGTTATGAGCATCATTGATATAGAATGACATTTGTCCTGAATGAGCATCAGAGCTCCTGCTACCATTGGAGAGTAAGTTCATCTGATTCGGATTACAGCAATGTGTATTTGATGTCTGGACATTCTTTTTTACTGAGTTATGACTCTCAGAAGAAGGGTACGAGTCAAACACAGTGGAAAAATTATGCCATATTGCTCAATTGCTTAAAAATTTGTTTGCATATAATTAAAGTCCATTATCTCTGTATATATGAATAATGTTTTAACTGCCAGTTACATCCATAATATCTAAGCATACAGGCTACACACCTGCACAAACACATACAAAACATACAGATTCACGTCAATCTAAGCAGTGATAAATGAGTGCATTTGACTGGATGAATTTCAGAGTGTATATACTGCCTCCTCCTTTTCTTTATGTGTGTTTGCTTGTGTGTTTCCCTGCCACCAGCATCCAGCAGGGGGGAATCAAAGCACCAGATGTGTGTGATTTATTGAGTGGCAGAAGCTGCAGTGGAGAGGCCTCCAATGTGTTAAACATTATTAGGTACAGATGGAGCCCAACGGCATTCACATGCATCAGGACTTTGACACTCCCCTTTAATACCCCAAAGGTATTTTCACATATGTGTGCAAGCAGGTCATTCCATGAGGCTTCAAATACCATCTCACCCTGCTTTGACCTTACCATTGCTTTTAAAACAGTATTTTCCAGTGTGGATGGCCAGCAGCTTGGTGCCATATGGCTCTGGAACAAGAGCTGGCAGGCAAGAACTTGCTGTAGATATATTTCAGTGTTGCTTGGTTTTCACTGTTGGGTAACAACTAACTGTTACATTTTAGACCATTTATACTGTTACATCCTTTATTAATTTGGTATGTATCTCTTCCATCGCTTTGACCCTGAAACCCCATTCCACAAGGACAACTATATGCACAACTACCCCTTGCATCTATGTCTCTCTTGCTGTGTAGTATCACCCTTGTTTACGTTTATAACAAATGCTTGTCGTTGTTTTTTGTTGTTACCTCCCTCTCTTTCTTTCATTACATGTAGGACGTAGTGACAACATGGGTTAGTATAAGACTTATTCTCTACCCTCACTTACACACCCCCCCCAAAAAAAAAAAAAAAAAACGTGCACACACATAGCCACAGACAAACTCAAAGCAAATACATACCAGAACACATTTACCAATAACCCTCAATCATGGCTTCATTTTAATTCCTAAAGACAAATATACCTAGGGCTGGCTACCAGGATAAAAGGAATAAAATAGGTATTCATTTAAATCAATTATATACCAATATGTTTACTTCAAAACAACCACACATCAAACTCTAAAATCGACACAACTCTTTTTTTACTTTCCGATTTTTCAAGACAAAGAGGTATATCCCTAATAATTCACAGGTTAATTCCATAAACTAAAATTGCTAACATTGCTCACCCAGGTACCAGATGTATTGTCTTAAGTATATCAACACAGATGACCTCCCCATTCATATATTTTTCACATCATTATGTAATTTCACAGATCCCAAAAGTATCGATGGTGGTGGAAATGACAATTAACCATGATAATAAAACAGAAAATGGAGGAGTTTGGTCTTTTCTCACCAATAAACCATTAATTCTCCTACACAGACTTCCTTCCCACCAGTAAATCGATCACAGTAGACATAACAGATAGCTCAGTTCATTAAACTGCAAGTGATGATGTTCCTATCTCCTTATATCTCGATAGCCAGCAATTCCTCCTAGATGGTGCTTCAGTGTCTCACTGCTCAAACCTAGCTTTGACAAGTTTCCAAGGTGAGAGCGGGCATCCTTCTCGGATATAATGACTCTCCAAATAACACACCAACATTAATCTGGGTGACTGCAAAAACAGAAATACAAGGGATAATAACCTCAAATTCATCTCACAAAAAGAAAAGAGGAAAATAAGATAATTTATAACTAAAAATCAAAGAACTAGAAAATGCTTATACAAAAACTCCCATCAAAGAAAATCTCAATGAACTTAGGAAATATAGATTAGATATGTCTTATATTACAAAGAATAACAGATAATAATTCAGCAACTAAATGACAAGCATTTTGAATATAATCATATCAGCAATAAAAAAACAATCTACCCTATATCATTTACATCTGGGTGCATAAGTTTTTGGACAGGGACACAATTTTCATAATTTTGTCTCTGTATCCTACCCATGATAAATCTGAAATGACGAGGTCAGGTGTTGACTTGGCCATTGAAGAATACTACATTTCTTTGCCTTGAGAAGCTCTTGGGTTTGTGCTGTGAAGCACCATCCTATCAGTTCAATCTGAGCAGATAGTAGAGCCCGATACATTTCAGAATTCATCTTGTTTCTTCTATCAGCAGTCACATCATCAATAAACACCAGTGACAGTTCCATTGGCAGCCATACATGTCCATGACATAACACTGCATCCATGTCTGACATTTGATGTGGTGGATTGGATCATGAGTCGTTCCTTTCCTATTCTAGTATTTTAGAATAATGAGAAAAAATAATATCGTCACTAGATGCAGAGAAACATTTTGATCCAGTTATTTGGATACAAATTTGGACTTGGAAAGTCATTTATCTACTTGGTCAACATCATCAAGTTTCATACTTCAAAGCATGAGGTTGCTCACTCTCTTCTTCCCTCTTCACATTTATGTAGAACAAGTTGTTGCAGTGGCCCACCAGAAAATTTGCAATTAAGACGCACAGTCCACCAAAGTAAGGTTTACAGACAGAGGACGTTTCTTTTCTTCTAATTTAATATTAACTACAATCCTCTTTAATGTATACACACACAATATTACTTTTTTTTAAATTATTAGTCTTGTTCACTAATCACTAATGTTATGATTAATTTTGCTCTTGTATTTGTTTACATTGGAATTGTTGCGGTTGTTATCATACCCACTATTCTTGGTGGTGATGGTGACAACAGTAACTTATTCTTTGCAGGTAAACTGTGCAGGCTTTTCTTTAAAAAAAAGATCCCAAATAATACGTTTTTTTAATGTTAACACTGTTACCAGGATTTTCATATTCTTCTTATTATTATTATCATCATATTTGTGTTGTATTATTCGTCATTGTATTATCTGCTTCTTATTACTGCTAATTTTATAATTATCTACTTATTTATTTATTCATCCTTTCTTGCCTCACTACCATGGCAAATGACACATTATCAGAATGCCTATGCAGGTTTTTCTTTCCTTTTTTATATTATTACTGCACTATCCCATGCCACTAGTACTACTACGGCTATTATTATCAGTACTTTTATCAGATACATGACCATCTAATCTAATTATCGACTTCATAGAATAAGTACTTGATTCATTTATCATTTAATCTTCTTTTCTTTGCTATAGTTAGGGCATTCAGATCTGTATTTTACTCTATCTACTTTTTCTTCTGTATTTCTCATCTCTCATCTTCTCTCCCTAATTTTTTCCCCTTTGAAACTGGATTAGCAAACCTTTTCTTAGTTAATATGTCTTTTACTATTTCAGGCTAGTATGATGTAGTTCATTTATTTATTTATTTGTTCATTTATTTTTGTGCACACTCACATCAGACACATCATGCCACATACAATATGTGAAATACAAATTATAATTATTATTTGCACATTAGTCTTTAGCCTTTTTATGTACGGTTCATATAGTAAAACCCTTGTCATTATTTCATAGTTTATTATTTTTCACATAATACAATGTTATATAGTGTTTATTTATTGTGTTTTTGAACCATGACGTGATTATTCATCACATGTTAACTATGTCACTAATGTTGTGGAGCAACCTGGATCAGCCTTTAATGATCTGCTGAGATCTTGTGAGATTCTCCTGTGTTCGAATACTATTCTGCCCAGGCACTTAATAGCTAACTAAAGTTCAAAATTTGTTAAAACTCAAATATCTGCAATTACCTTTTGTCTGCTGTGAAGGCAGACCAATTGCAGGTTTGAATGGTTAGCCGTAATCGAAATTTTACTAATTAGCTACAACTGAAAATTACTATAGGTTCAATTAAATGTGTTAGCAGAAAGCTTAGCAAATTCAGGGTATAATGGGACAATGGAACCTGCTATTAAAAATGTACTCAGGAATATGGAATGTATATGCTTGACAACATATTAAGTCATAAAGGTCCCTTCACAAGACATGGCTCTAAGAATGGGTAATATAAGACTAATTTGATGGCCCTTTGTGATTTCAGTTAATGCACTTACATTGTGCATATCCCCAAACAACAATTTTGTTGACCAAAGTGCAACAAATTTAGCAGTTGCTTTCTTTACCCCCTTGGTAAGGTTGATGGAATTAAGAGTTAGAGCCTGTTTTTCTATTTCAGGGCAAGCCCAGTAAGGTTCAATATGAGTATGAGAACTCTGACACATTCTTCTTTCCTTCCATCCATCCACCAAATATCCAAACATCCAGTCACTGACCTTCATACTCTTGTGTCAGTCAAGTCAAATGACCAGACACATTGGAATCTCTTGTTTCAGGAGAATGAAACTTCTGCATCCTCTTTGTGAAAGGTAATATAAAATGAAGAGGATTGAAGCAGCAGTGGATACAGAATTTGAGTGGGGCAAGGTATTGAACAGACAGTAATACTGACTGACAGAGAGAGGTAATAGATGAATAAACAAAGGAAAAGAATGAGTTCATAGTCTTGCTGAACAGAAGTAGAGAGTTTAAAGAGGTAGACACACGTAGACAGAGAGAACAACAGATGACGGCTCAGACTGAGCTGACAGATGTAATTGGAATCTAAATAGCAGGGACTGACATTGACTGACAGCAGCTTAAACCCTTCTGGTGACACAACTCCCTCTCAGTCTGCCACACTTTCCAAGATACACAGTGCTCTTATCTTATTCCACCAAAAATAGCAAGAAAGAGAGAAAAAACTAGATATTACCTTTCAGGCTTCGACCTTTGCACTTCTCTGCCACACTGTGTGACATGACTTTTACATCTCAACATCCATCAGTGACAAAATATTTTGCACTTTGCTAGAATATATTCCAGGAAGAATATAAAAGTGTGAGTTTCTAGCAAAAAAACTTGCATCATGTTATCTACTTCTTGCTATGAAACGTCTGGATTCCCTGCATTTACATGTTTCTTTAGCAGATGTTCATCAGAGTCTGACATTTTCTATGCTGAACCTGGAAAGTTTTGGTTCTTGGTTAGAAAACTCAGCATGCCAAAAGATAGCAATAGAGATTAGAGTAAGTAGTACATAAGCCAACCTTACATGGGTATATAAAAGATGGCAAGTTGCTAGTGTTTTGTTAGTAGGGTAATAGAGGAAGACTATTGCCATGACAACAATATTAACAAATGTGCAAACCACACATACAGACACTTTTGGATCTAATTAGTCAGAAAGCTGACAAGGAGATGCTAACACTGGTAATGGCTTTATGCAAGAGGAATGGATGGTTTGGAAATGACAAAGCTTCATCTTTTTGATTCACCTCCTGTTTTTCCTCACCTCTTTCGATCTCCCACTTCCCTCTCATTCACTGTTAGCATAGCCCCTCCACTGTGGTAAACATGGATGTTATGAAAGCCTTTTGAAAAGACCAAAGAGCCGGAATATCACTTGAGGATGTGTACTGACGTATGGTAGCCCCACAGAGAGAGCTATCAAACAGCACACAGGAAGCATCTATAGTACATTAGCAGACCTATAAGGTCCATTAGGGGTGGAAAAATATAATACTCTAAAATGAATAGACATTTTTTTACTATTCTGTTTTCCCATGAGTATTTGGTTTAATAGTGAAGACAAAAAATAAGTATGGGGTATGTGGTAACATCTTAACTATAATGAATGACGAAATTGGACTTGTGTTCCACAGCCTGTGAAACAGCTAACAAGATGGACATGCAAGGAAATGTTGACCGTCTTATTGTATTCATTTTCTATAAGGCTTTTTTGAGAATTGAAGATCTAATTATCTAACAGGTGACTGAGTAAAATCCACATTTTATACTTTATGAACTTTTTAATGCTGTGTTGAATGATTTTTTGTTTTGCCATTTGGAGGCAGAAAATACAATGAAAATGCAACTGCTGACATTATCACCCCTTACAAAACTGGCATGTTGTTGTTTACTGGTGAATTTAAGTCCAACATTCTCCTTTTAGCTTCAGTATTGGCTCTACAAACTTAGAAAATTGTCTCCGTTGTTAGCTGCTAAATGTTCCGTTATGTCATCTCGCTAGTTGCTTTGTTCATCTTTTAGTTAGTGCTGGGCGGGTAGTGATATCCAGGCAGGCACATTGTTTTTATTAAGGATTTAATATCTCTTTCCAGTGAATCTAGCCAAAAGATACATTTGCTTAGATGACACACAGTTTTCAGGTGCCTTACACTGAGGTTTAATTGTGGCCAATTTTCCCCCACAGGTAATGGTGTTTATTGTGTGTTTTTTTGTCTCAGATCCAAAGGCAGTAAACTTCTTTGTGGACCCTCCATTTTGCACAAAAACAGTCATGGGCTGTTTCCAGGATCCGACACTTCTGCAATCAACATTCTGCTATGAATTATGTTGTCAAAAATGCCCCACATCTTCTTTTTAATCCTTCCAGTGAAATGTAACATCTTTAATTTTCTTGGAACAATCGTCATATACTAATAACAATAATTAACATGCCACTACTGGTTATTTTGGTTTGATTGCCATAGCAACTGATTCACCTAAACTGGTTGGGGTAGGTAGCTCTCCAGACCCCTACGCTGCCAACACAGAAATCTATGTGAAGGAGAAGGAGAATTAAAAAAAACAAAGAATGTGTGAAGGAGTAAGAGCATGTGATAGAGAGACAGGAAGACAGAGAAAGACAGAGAGAGTAGGATGAAAATGGCATATGAGAGATACGGTTAGGTCCATAAAAATTTGGACAGTAACACTATTTTCATTATTTTGCCTGTCTACTCCACCACAACGGATTTGAAACAACACATCAAGATGTCATTCAAGAATAGACTTTAAGCTTTAAATCAAAGGGTTTTACAAAACAATCCCTTTAACCATGAAATAAAGACAATTTTAGTAATTGCCATTGTCATTTTTCAGAGGTTTGAAAGAAATTGGGCAAACCAACTTAATTATAAATATCAGGTTTATTTTTAATACCAGAAAATTCTTTGCAGAATTCTTTCTGACTCCCTGAAGTCCCAAACCAATGGGAATCACCAAATGCTGAGTTTCCTCCTCTGAGATACTTTGCCAAGTCTTCACTGCAGCTGCCTTCAGTTGCTGCTTGATTCTGCCCGCAATTTTGTCTTCAGTAACTGAAAAACATGCTCAGGTGGGTTGAGGTTAGGTGACTGACTTAGGCAATGAAGAATATTAAATTTCTTTGCTGAGAAGTTCTTTGGTTGTTTTTGCAATATGTTTTGGGTCATCATCCATCTGTTCTGTGAAGCACCATCTTATCAGTTTTGCAGCATTTGGCTGAATATGAGCAGATAGTAGATCCCTGTACACTTCAGAATTCATCCTACTGCTTCTGTCAGCGGTTACATCATCAATGAACACCAGTGATTTAGATCTATTGGCAGCCATACATGTCCATAACTATAACACTGCCTCCACCATGTTTCACATGATATTCACTTCAATTCAACTTTATTTATATAGCACTATATCATAACAGACATTATCTCAGGGCACTTTTCATATAGAGCAGGTCTAGACCACACTCCTTATAGTTATTATTTACAGAGACCCAGCATTTCTCCCATGAGCAGCACTTGGTGACAAGTGGCAATGAAAAACTCCCTTTTAATAGGTAGAAACATTGAACAGGTCCTGACTCATGGTGGGTGACCGTCTGCCTCAACCGGCTGGGTTGAGAGTGAGAAAGAGAGAGAGAGAGAGAGCACATTAGCAGAGCAGCAGCTACAGTCCTCTGTCTGTGTATATACACAGGATGCATTCAGACACAGCAGTCAGTGTATTTTATCCATGTTTTCAAACTGCTCAGAGAACAACACAATCGTGCTAGTTACGCTGGTAAAACAGAATAAAATGGACTTGAAGTCTAAAAGTATGCTTTGTGATGTGTTTACACGTGTATACTGAGAGTGAAATGCAAGCCATCAGGTGGCCTGTTTAGACAGCTGGATCGATTAAAATGGAAGTGTGTCTGTTCTGTCGACTGCGAGCTACAATCACAACCATAATGTGTATAATAATGTATACAAACCAAGATTGGTATTTTAAAAATTCTAATTTCTTTGTGGATCATAGCATGATCACGTTTATGTCACAATATGAAGATGTTGACAATTATTTATTTACCAGATCTTAATGAAAAATTCCATACAAAACATGCAAACCTTGACTGAATAAAACATTAGAAATCATTTCAGTAATAATGAAAGAAAACAGAAAAAAAACCTGGCTGCAGTTTTAATTCTGGTCTCACTTTACTCATGGCTCTACCGTGGTCTTTTACAGCAGACAAGTCATTGAATGACGATATAATGCATGGGAAACATGTCCAATCCTTTTTTTGTCATGATGGGGAGAGCCTAGGGTACAGAGGGGATAAAGGTTGTGACTTTGATTGGCCATAATCATCTCAGACTTTTTGGGCCTGGCCATGAAAATACCAAAATGAAAATACCTAAATTGACATGCCCCCAGTGCACTGGGCTCATTTAACTTTGCTCTGTGTCACGGTGAGGGGTTCATGAATACAGAGCCAATATGAAGTGATAACCCTGCAGTAGGTGGCTTGCTTATGATCAGTGCCTATATGCATCAGGCCTAGTTTTGGATCCAACAGCTTGAACCAGAAGCTTTCTACTGAACTGAAGTCAGGCAGGAACAGAACAGTAAGAGACTGATGTGCATATTTAAGTACATTTGAATGGTGATATGATTTCTAAGCTTAAATAAATGGACCACATACTGTAGTCAATTAGTATGAAACTTTGAACTGAACAAAACAATTTAAATTAACAAAGTGATTTGAAATTTCCAGCTTCAATAATTAATCGAAATCTGTAAGTCTGACAGCACTGACTTGGCTTGCTTAGTCCCAACTTCCTACTTTCATTGCAGCTTGGATCACCTGACAGCAATGCCCTCAGGAAAACATGCATTTATATTTCCATGCAAAATTGTCCTGACTGGCTGGGTCACCCTCATAGTTACAAGCATTTGGGTACACACATGAAATGGTTACACATACTGCATGGTCTTAACAAGACCATATGAAATACAGAAACATCAGAAGCTGACACATAATTATTTTTAGACTCAATTATAATGTATTTAAGAGATTTAGTAAGTGTTAATATAGATTCATTCAAAACATCATATAATGAAATTAATGGCAACATTTCAACCAAGACACATTGAAATGATTCAGCAACCCATACTAGCAACCATGAATAAAACCGTACACTGTAAATGTGCCTAGAAATATATGCATTGTCATTTTTTGTAATTTTGTGTCATGTACATAATTATAATAATACTGCTTACTATACTCTGCTTTATGTATGGGTTGTATGTTCTGTTTGGTCTGGAGTATGTTGTATGTGGATTTGATCTCTATTTAGATTTATTTTGGCCAGAGGGGTTCTGCTTTGGTGTTTCTTCTATAAGTCTGTTGAGCCTATGTGATTTTTATTTGCCTCCTAGCTAGTTATACCTTGATACCGTCTTGATGTTTTTTTTTTTGACCCAAATGGATTGTGTCTGTATATGTGCATGTGTGTGTGTTTGTGTGTATGTGTGTATGCATGTGCATTTTGTCAACGAATAAAAACCTGGCAATAATCTAGAAGCTGGACAAATGGACAAATTAAGCAATTCATTTTTAATGCAGTCTTATTCAATGATCTACACACATCTGTGGAATCAAATTGTATACTCTTGATTCTTAAAACAGTGTACTTGAGAACTTGAGTGAACTTGAGACATTGATTTATCTTTTTCCTCAGATGAGCAGTCAAGCAACATCTAGCATGTCAATGAAATAAGCTTATACTATGCTAGTAATGTAGGCTAATATTATCAATTGCTGTAAAGAAAAAAAGGTACAGACTTTTGGACTCATCTACATTCCCACTGAAAATTAGAGAGGAAATGGCAACAAAAAACACCTGCAATAAACCATAAACATAGGCAATGTGCCAACATGTAAAAAAAAGGTAAATTAACACTAGCATTCCATGATCCGTAGCTCTGGAGGTGGAAGTCCTTTTAAAAGACTTTTTTTTTTTTTTTGAAACAAATGTGGGATGAAGAGAAGGATTAATTTAAGGTGTTAATCATGTAGATCCTTCGCTATATTTGTCAGAGAAATATCACTGAAAAATCATCATTCTTATTTGGATTTTAGCTGCTCTTGAGCTAGGATGCAAAAAATTGTATTTCAGTGAATGAGTGAATAAATCTTTCGGACTGATAAGACTGCTCTTGAGTGGTTCAATTCAATCTTATTTATATAGCACCATATCATAACAGACGTTATCTCAGGGCACTTTTCATATAGAGCAGGTCTAGACCAGACTCTTTATAGTTTTATTTACAGAGATCAACATTTCCAACATGAGCAGCACTTGGTGACAAGCGGCAATGAAAAAGTCCATTTTAATAGACAGAAACATTGAACAGATCGTGGCTCATGGTGGGTGACCGTCTGCCTCAACCGGCTGGGTTGAGAGTGAGAAAGAGGAGAGAGAGGAAGAGAGCGAGAGACAAGGGGGGGGGGCAGGAGGGAGGAGAGAGAGCATAGCATAAAGATTTGGACTAATAGCTATATGTACACTATAGTTATACTAACAGGGCTAGTAATATTACTAACAGGACTAAATGAAATGGTAACAGTAGTAATCATAATAATTAAAGCAGTGGGTGTTGATCAGGCTCATGGGGCAGTAGGTGGATCTGCAACCATGGATCCAGACTCAGGAGCATCAGAGAAAACCTGCAGAAAGTGACAGGAGGAGAGAGGAGAGAGACAAGAAAGCACAAAACTGTAGGAGATAGGAAGGACAGTTAGTAACGAGCATTTTTGAGATGTTAATGCGCACAGGGAGAGAGAAGGAGGCGGTGGAAAGGTGAGTTTGGTGCATCATGGGAAGTCCCCTAGCAGTCTAGGCCTATAGCAGTATAGTGAGGGGAGGGCTCGAGCTAATGCTGGGCCAGTTCTAACCATAAGCTATATAAAAGAGGAAAGATTTAAGCCGACTCTTAAATGTGGAGATGGTTTCTGCCTCAAGGACCGAAACTGGAAGATGGTTCCACAGCAGAGGAGCCTGATAACTGAAAGCTCTGCCCCCTGTTCTGCTTGTGGAGACTCTAGGAACCACAAGTAGTCCTGCATTCTGGGAACAAAGTGTTCTACTGGGATAAGAAGGTACTATGAGCTCTTAGAGATAGGATGGTGTGTGGCCATCAAGAGCTTAGGAGGTGAGGAGGAGGATTTCAAATTGTATTCTGGATTTCACAGGGAACCAGTGCAGAGAAGCTAACACAGGAGATATATGATTTCTCTTCCTGGTTCTTGTCAATACTCTCACAGTAGCATTCTGAATCAGCTGGAGACTATTTAATGTTTTATTGTGACAGCCTGATAATAGGGAGTTGCAATAATCAAACCTAGAAGTAACAGAAGCATGTATTAGTTTTCCTGCTTCATCTTGAGAAAGGACGTGCCTGATTTTTGTGACATTATGAAGGTGAAAAAAGTCAGTCCTTGAAGTTTGCTTTATGAGGGAGTTAAAGGACATGTGCTGATCAAAGACAATTCCAAGATTCCTAGCGGTGCTGCTAGAGGGCAGAGTGCTGGCATATAGAATAAGTATGTCATTAGATAATGTGTTTCTGAGGTGCTGCAGGCAAAGCACAATAACTTAAGTTTTATCAAAGTTCAACAGTGGGACATTCCTGATCATCCAGATCTTTATACCCCTAAGACAGACTTGAAGTTTAGATAACTGATTGGTTTCATCTGGCTCATTGATAGGTACAATTGGGTGTCATCTGCATAACAATAGTAGTTTATGGAGTGTTTCCTGATAATATTTCCTAGAGTGATGAGCCCAGTTAGATGCAATAAAGCCACGTGAGTAAGAATGCAAGAAAGTCTGCCTTAGATGAAATGGGAAATTACAACTGGATTTATTGAGCATGAGTCTGTTATATTATCACTGAGGAGGTGAAGTGATGTGCACTGTGTGCATGAACCATTACAGTTTGGTATATACAAGTAAAGAGTGCATTTTCAACTGTCCTCATGATAGATGAGAACAACATGCAACAATGTAACATAAGGTTGTAGTACTCAACAGCATCATATATTTCTGCCGCAGGGTTTGCTGCAAAGTTGCTGCAGTAAGCACTCAGCAACCAACAATTAAACACGATGTAGGCTAACATTAAAAACAAAAACTTTCTTTGAACACACAACTGCTGATGTATTTATCTTGATTTTGTCAAATAATTTTGAGGTCATAAATAGGATATAGATTACATAAGCAATCAGCTTGTAATTATTTCTGGTTAACAGTATGTTCAGACCAAATGCATTTCAGCATTTTATATATCCATAGACTTATCTGACACCCAGAACCTAAATGCATGTAATTGAAGTCCATGGTTAAATCACTAGGTTATTTCTTCCTTGCTCTGTTATCTGACAATAGACAAATACAGTGGGGTCCAAAATTCTGAGACCATTTTCCCAATCACTTGAATGGAAAATTCAGCTGCTTTAAAAGACAAATTAGAAGATCAGAGACAGCAGAAGGAACAAGGGAAGAACAGACATTTAAGGGGCTAATTTTCATTGTAATGTTTGGTTTTGTAGGCAGCAATGGTTAAAGTTTTTCTCTCTGTCTCCCTCTGTCACTATTTCTCTTGAAGCTGTCCAGGTTGTTAAAAGATATTTATTACAGATATACTGTATGTATGGCATTCCAAAGAGATGGTGTTATATGGTATTATACCCTGTGCAACTGTGTAATTTGAAGGACAAAATTATAATAATTTATTAAATGAATTGCTGTTCCAATCTTCCTCTACATTTGTGTAAATCCTTTCAACTTAGTACAGTAGGTCCAATACCCATGTGGGTAATGATGGAGATACCATGATGTAATGATTTGGGGAGGGGGGGGTGATTGAGAGGAATGGCCTGCCTAATCTGAACTTTTATAATGTGTTGTAATTGGAATTCTGTTCTTGTCATGGATTGGCCATAACAAATACCATGTTCAAGCATAGGTTCATAAGTGTACTTGGTACTAGAACACCCTAGGCCTATGACTGATTATTGACTTTGTGATCGTATCATCAGATCTGCAGCTGTTCATCTTGGACAATAAGGTAGAGAGAGGAGCAGAGCTATCAACTAAAAGAAACTTTCTGTAATGTACAGGTTTCTGTAATGGAAGCAACCTGAGAACCACCTGATGGACACCAGAGATGATGGAGGCTGTCAAGCTGAAGGACATTTTTTGGGTGTGGTTTGCCCAGGGGTTTCTCGAATCAGCAGATGGTTACCACATGGCAAGAAAGGCTGTGGCAGCTATGGATGCAGGAGTTTTGGAAGGTTTAGGAGGGGGACTTTCAGTTTTCTGTGACAAAGCTCTGGCAAATCATCAGATGACAAAGGGAGGGAAAGCAGTGCTTGGCCTATGCTACGCTGGGAAGTTCTGCTGACGGAATTCCTGAACCTGACCAACATGTCCTCTGAGGAAGAGGCAGAGTTTGAAGACTCAAGGGAAGCCTTACTCATATATCTGGCAAAGGTAGCTGAGATAGTGAAAAAGGTCCTCGGCAGTAAGATGCTAGGTGAGGATAAGATTTGCTCTGAAATGCTGAAAGACATTGTTGGGCTGTCTTGGCTGTCACACTTCTTTCATCATCTAATTCCACATTGAGGTTAGGGACAGTTCCTTTGGAACGGCACGCTGGTTAAAAAAGAGAGACCAGAGGATGTGCTCTAATTATCACGCTACTCAGCTTCTGAGTTTAGGACAGGGTGCTGGAAAGGAGGCTCAGACTGATAGTGAAACTTCCAATCCATTAGAAGCTATGTAGATTCTGACCTGGACATGGAAGAATGGATCAACTCATTACCCTTGCAAACCTACTGGAGGGGTGTTGGGAGTTTGGAGAAGGCTTACAATGGTGTCATTCAGGTGGTATTGTGTGGGGTACATATAGGGGTCCTGGAGCCATTACAATGAGCCATCACGTTTTTATATAATCAGAGTGGGAGTTGTACCCTAGAAAGGGTACAACTAGTTGTTGCTCCGGAGGTGGGGTTTAATTATCATGGGGTCTCTTTCTTGAGAGGGTAAAATGGAGCATGAGTTCAGTTGACGGATTGCTGACCCAATCAATGCCAGCATTGTACTGGACTGTTGTGGTGAAGAAGTTGCTGAGCTGGAAGACAAAGCTTTCAATTTACCAGTCATCTATGTTTAAGCCATCATCTATGGTCATGAGCTTTGGATACCAAATGAAAGAATGAGATGTGAATGCAAGGGACCAAAATGGGTTTCCTCTGTAGGGGGCTGGGTACACCCTTAGAGAGTAGGTATGTAGATCAGACATCTAGATGGAGATCCTATTCAGGACTACCTTGCTTCACCTTCACAAACTGCGACCAAACTTTGGATAAGCAGTTGAAAATGGATGGATGAAATAAAAAAAAGTCCAGATGCAATGAATTCTTTATTAAGTCTTTCAACAGTCTGCACTAAGATATCAGTGATGGGTGCTCAATCATTTTAAATGTACATACAGCTGATCACATATATTTTGTCATATTTTTATCAGGGTTATAAGATAATGAGTTCCAGTAGCACATAATCAGGTTTTAATCAACATAAGCGATTCTGAAATGGCATGAAATCTCTCTGGGCAGAATTTTTCATGGAGTTGTTCTTTGCTTTTTTTTTTTTTACCTTCACCTCTGTGTAAAATCTAAAATGCTTAATGTGTTCTGCTGTGTTTCAATCTTCCTACAGGCAAAGGAGTTTCCAGTATTGATTTGAGCCTGTTTTACATATCTCGCCAACTGAATGTGTTCTACCGATTTCTGTCAATAACAATTATGCCAGTTCTGCGTCGAGTCAGCTAACAAAAGATTCAAAATTTAATGTAATTAATAGAGATGGTTAATCTTTAAATGTGTAAATATGTTGATTTAAACATGAAAAACAGCATGAACAGCATTTGACAAACACAAGGTTGAATAAGGGCATGTTAATTTGCCAGAGCTGAGCAATTAGGTGGAACACAACACTAATTTCATCTCTATTCCTCTGGGATATGATAATGTACTATGCGGAGAATCATTACATGGATAGGCACTACATGTTCATGCTTTCAAGTGACTGTTAATTATTCATTTAATATTTTTTAAACTATGTCCAACTGGGATTGTAGCCAACAGTAAGCTGTTCAGCAAAACTGCACTATGTGACAGAGATCCAGATACATCAGAATGAAATAGCCCCATCACAGAGAAGCATGTATAAACAAATAATGTGTTGCTTAAGCAGACAATATCTCAGGGTGTATATGCTGTGTGTGTGTGTGTGTGTGTGTGTGTGTGTGTTGCTCAGATATGTGTGATACTGACCACCCAACCTGTCTAAATGAAATACGGGGAGACCGGGACTGTCATTCAAAAGTAGCTAAGTATAAAAACAGCCATAATGGAAAGATTAAAAAAAGGGGAAAGGCCCGTTAACATCACTGGTTGATGTGACATGACCTTGTCTGAAAAATAGCTATGATTATGGAGTGTTGTACACCCCCCCAGATAAGGGAATGACTATTCCTGGGCTGCAGAGCTGAGGCCTCAGAAAGTCCTCATGTCCCCTTCAGGCTCATGCTTCTCCATTTATCTCAGATACCAGGGGGGTTGGAAAAGGGGTGGCCTGGGGGTAGAGAGGGCCTTCTACTGGGAGAGTAATGAGAGGCACTATGAAGCTAAGTTTGTGAAATGGAGGAGGGAAAGCAATCCCAGCTCGGAGGTTCTTCAGGATGAAGACCCAATGGCTGATCCTCTAACCTTTGACCAAGCACATTAGTCCCAGGGGCCTGGGGCTCAACATGGACTCTAAACAGGGGGCCAACCTTTTGTAAAACAACTGAGGGATTTCTAAGGGGGAATAGTCTCAGAATTTAAAAGAGAGCCATGCATTTTGAGCAACAAAAATAATGTGACCACAAACATATTAAGTAGTTGTTTTTGAGGTTTTACACCACATAAGATGTGGTTTGCCCATTTGAAATTGAAAAGACTGGACTGAAATAAACATCCAGCCTATTTATGAAACTGTTTCTCAATGTTATTATTTCGTCATGTCACTTTAGTAGTTGCAACAGTAGCAGAAATGCAGAAAGAAACACATTAGTGTTTTTGCACAGAATGATGACTGTGGATTCAGTGCTTTTTCACTTTCACTGGATGTGAGAAAAAGATCTCGATGACTACTATGTACTTCTGGAATTATAGGAAACAAAACAAGTGTCAATATTGTTTGAGGACTGGTATTCAGAAAATTTGGGGACAACTTGAGGCTGGTTTCTGCTTGACTTCATCCATTGCTATAATAATAATAATAATAATAATAATAATAATAATAATAATAATAATAATAATAATAAAAATAATAAATTAGTCATTATTAGTCTTGTTGTTATTATACAGCATTAAGTGGTACCTGTATTGTGCTATGGCCCCCTCTCCATTGGATAACTTTTGATATGATGTGGAGTCATATAAATAAAATTGTTTTTTGTTTTTTTGTTTTTTTTTTTATTTAATTGCTGTGTGCTGGTCTGGTTGTTTCTCAGACAGAACTAGAGGAAAGGTAACTCATGTCACATATCAGATACTACACTGGCTAACCAATCTATTGCAATGTATCAGTCTGTCACACTCGTCACATATACCAACAGCAATGACACAGTCGGAAAGAGGAATAGAGGCAGTTATTAATACACCTGCAAATAACCAAACCTAAACCCAGCTAAAGCTTCAAATTTTCTGCAACAAACTCAGACCCAACTGGGTCCCCAGAAAGTACCTGAGTTTCTGGTTTTATTTGGGTTATAGTGTTGCATAAAATTTTGGGCTCAGGTTGGGCTAATGGGTAGCATGACTTCACACACCATTTGCAGATCGAAAAGCCAGTGTTAGACTCATTACTCTGCATATTGATACCTTGCTCTAGTTTAAATTATTACCTTTTTTGGGGCTAACAGAATAATGAAGAAAAGAGGCACACAGAGAGGCAACATCACATTCAAGGTAAGTAATGCACATTACAACCTGGTACCAGCCTGTGGCCTGGGGGTTGGGAACCACTATTTTAAGCATCTTCAGATACTTCTTTGACATCTTGTGCAAACAGAACCAAGAGAATAATTGACAAAGTTACACTGTGTCATTTAGGGTTGAAGCATGGCAAAAAAAACCTAAAATGTGGCTTAAGGGATGGTAAAAGTTGATTGTTGCACAAATGACCTATGCAGTTCCAAAGTTGCCTCTGTGCTCTCACTCCCTATTGTACATCCATCCACACTTTTCACACATACATTTCCTTACTCGAACATCTCCTGATTAGGAATGGATCAACAGGAGAAATACAAGGCTCATCAGATTTAGTTTCCAGAGGTGGCGTGTGCAAAGAAATTGACTACTAATATCCTGTTGAGATGCACATGGCTCCCATTGATTTCCCATTCCCTGACAACCCTTCTCCCATTGCCCCAGCCTATGTCATTCAAAGTCCACCTATTTAGCTAGCAAAAGACTGCTCCCTAACTAAGCTGTCCGAAACCGGGTGATCACAAAAGAACTATATTTTTTTTAGAGTTTGTAGTGTATTTGCTGAAGGGCTAATTCTGATCTTAAATAAATGTATCACTCTCTACCTCTATGTCTGTCATTAGCATCCCACACCACCCAGTCTCTCCATCTCCATGAGCAAGCTATTGGAGAAAAGAGGGGGTTGCAGCCAAACACAGGAGCTTCACTGAAACACCAGCAAGTTGGCAGTCAAGGGAACATAACCAGTAGTTTAGATGAAACTGAATTATCAGTCTGCCCCTATTACTCTAATAATTGGCAAATGGCAACCTTTTTCCTTTTTCTTGTGTACCAGTGTCATTAATGTTCATATGGTACTGGCCTTAATGGTGGCATTATAAAATGATAATGGACTTTAAAGGTCAGCTTGCATATGGTCAGATGCTGTAATTAGCCCAAAGGAAAAGCAGTCTATTAATGACAGCATTATCCAGAGCTTGTTTGCACAATTATTTTCTAAAACCTCACAAGGGATTTAGCAAAAGTTGTTTGTGGATTAAAGGCTTCACTTTGCAATGTAAATAAGGCTAAGTAAATTAAATTGGAAAAAAAGCAGAATCCAAGGTAAATTTATAGCCCCACTTGTGGGGGCATAAGAAGTGGCAGTATTGGTTGGTCAACGACTTTGGTTCAGACTTAAACACTGACTTTCAACATGTATTGGCTGGATTGTCATGATGTTTGGTACAGTCATTCATCCACGATACATGATACATTTACAAGAAAGAAAATTAAAATTTTATTGTTTTAAGATTAATCTATGACAAAATAAAGTGTGCAAGAAGTGAAATGGTATAAATACTTTCTGAAGGGACCATACATGTTTCCCAAAAGATGTAGTGTAACGTAGTTGGTGATGCTCTGACCTTTTCACCTAACAACATCTGTGTCATTTACAGGTGCTTATGATTTTACATCCAATTAAGTTCAAAAATTTGGACAGTGACAAACTTTTGCAATTTTTCCTCTACACACCATCTAAATATATTTGAAACAAACAAATCAAGATGTGATCGAAGTGTATAATTTCAACTTTAATTCACGGGGTTTCTCAAAAGTTTTACATTGACCATTCAGGAATTACAGCCATTTTTATAGATAGTCCATCATTTTAAGAGGCTCAGAAGTATATGGACGAACCAAAATCCAAAATATCACCGTAAAAACATTTGACTCTAATATTTCAGCGTGATAAAACAAAAATTTTGAACCTTGCTTTATCAATTGTTTAGATTTCTGTTCTGGAAATTTATGGAAATTTATGCATATTTAATTACTTATTTCAAAATTTGCATATTTAACCATAGCATTTAGAAAACTTGTAATACACAAATAATTTTCTAAATACAAGTAATCAACTGGAAAGGTTTCATGGTGATTCTTACACTATTATCCTGTAGAGTTTTGCCTTAAATTTTTTTTGTTTGGACCTTCCTTTTTTAATGTAATGTTTAGATGAAATTTTTTAATGTGCAGACTGCAGAAAGATGAGAAACTGCCATGGCAGAAGATAAAATAAACAAATTTATGAAATTCCAATCAGAATCAGCTGTATTTTCTGTTCAATGCTTGTTAGCAAAGGCTAGCATGCTGACTTGCGAATGTAAGATGGCAAACATGGTAAATGCTAAATATTACCTGCTTGTTATTATTGTCATGGTGAGTAAAAGCTTCACAGAGCCACTAGTGTGTTTTTAATAAATCTTAATCTTGTTCAATAGTGAGTTTGAGTACGTATACCAATAGCCATAACAAATTATTGCTTCAATCAAATGCCATTGATCTCCTTTGTGTGGTGTAGAAGTCTGTGAGTGTGTGACTGGAAGGAGGAAGTGAGAAAAAAGCAATACCAGTTTTATCGCTGATGCTGTTGAAAAAGAACGATAGTGAGGGTTAGAGATAAGGAATTAAAAGAATGGGAGTTAGCATACAGGAGACTAAGGGGCAGGGAGGGGAGGAAAAATACAGGGCCATTTAATCTATTTCCCATTTAACCCTTAGAAGAAAAAAAAGGCAGAGAGAGAGCTTTAGCAGGAAATGACAGCAGATAAACAGACTCATTATTACACTGCCCACCATGGGACAGAATTCCATTTTTAAATTCTGCTGAGATACACTAGTATAAGGAGACCATAATTATTACAGATATCTCTTAAATAGACATGTCATATCTGTCCAATCACTGTCTGGAGGGAATTACCTTTGGTCTGAATGCTGTCTTCGTTCTCTGTTTTGTTGCTTTGCTAAAAAAGGAAACAGTTCCTTTTTATCTTGATGTGCAACGATAGATTGGGCAGCACAAGCTATAATCTGTATCCGCTGCATTTACAGGCAAAAGACTGGGATAAAGTGCATGTCATGTATACAGATATGGACTTTATAAAAATAACAGACAGAAATGATTTATTTTGCTCTTCTCGTTGGCTACCACTGATCTAGTCCAGATTTCAAAGATTTCAAGATGATTCTGCTTTTATATATTTGGGAGAGGCCTGAGAGAAGATCTCCCCAAGAGGTAGGGAATCTGACAAGATTAAAAGAGAGAAAAAAAAAAAAGATTTATTTGAACATGGCAGCCTTCAACCATTGGACTTCCATATTAGGCTCAGCAAGTGCGTGATGAAAGGTGTGTGTGTGTGATTCATATTTTTTCACAGTAACTTTGTTTTGCTGAAACTGTGCTTGGGGTGTGACTGTGCACTCCTTTATTGTGTCTGAAGAGGAAAAAGAGAAATCAACCCAAAGAAAACAATATCTGCTGAAAAGAGACAAAGAGAAGGAGTGAGTCAAAAAGAGTGTTGAAATGGCAGTCCCTGAGATGGATGACAAGAAATTCTTTCAGCTTGCATTTCCTTTTTCTTGCTTTATTCTGCACCTGTTGTAAAAAATGACCCAGCTTAAGGCATGGCAAATGTTCCACTGCTCAGCTTTTTTTGTGTCATTGCTTAAGTGCAGTTAACTGCCATATGTATTTAAAAAACTACAATACATAAACTCCAAGAAAAAAAGGATTATAAATGCTTTTTCATTTGGAGGCAGGTTTTGTAGACAATGCTGCAATTAAAACCAAACGTTATGGTCTGGGTTTTACCAGTCAAACTGGAAGGTAAGTCAACTAAAAGAAGAAAAGAGGATTTGTTCAGTGATTTAGAGATATTTTTCTATTGTCTCCTTTATTGGGTATCATATATTAAATAAAAATAAATATGTTTCTTTTTAAAAAATATACGAAGCACAAAGACTAAGGCTGGTGTCTTACAAAATATTTACAAGTTATCTAGGTACTTGGAGAAAGCCTTGGAAACCAGGGAGTGTAGAGTGCTGTCAGGAAAAACTTTTGGCTTGGAGCATATACTGTATTTTCTCTCCTCTGCAGTTCAGGGCAAAATCTGATTTAAAAAAAAAAATTAAAAAAAAAAAAAAAAAATATATATATATATATATATATATATATATATATATTACATGTATTACCATAAAATACAATGGTTATGCAGATGATTATTTCTACATATATAATTGTATGCGGGGGTGAGACTAGGCTGGTACAGTCTGGTACTATGTACCACTAAAAGATTCAGTGGCGATATGCAGTACTGGAAAGAGGGAAGAGCAGCTACCTGTTAAAACGCACATTCAAAACCAGTCACGGTCACACTTTTAGCAAGAAAATACATCTGCTAACATTATGTCATCTTAAACAACACTTTGTCTCCTTATTAAGATCTTCTAAGTCATTCTGAATCGCCTCTGAACCGTCCATGCCGTGTTTTGATCCACGCTGGATGGAACCCAGCTGCCTTTCATTACTGCTAGTTAGCGTGAGCTGCAGCTGACTGATATCCAATGCTGTGGGTTTTTGGCAGGCAGACTTTTTTTGCAAAATCTCTCAGGTAAAATGTGTAGCAGAAAAAGTTGTGATGTTTCATGATAATCTGTTTGTTTGAATGACACAGACAGCAGCTCAGACAAGTTGTGTCTGAGGTGAAAATCAGGGATTGCTCTGTAACTAATTTCAACAATAGGCAAAAGTGTGTGCCTGAAATGAACAATATAAATAGATCAAGGCTGTGGTAGTTGGACTGGCCAGAATTTAAAACTACTTTCACCCCTGATTGGATGACTAATTTATGTGGTAGTGTAATGTGTAATGTTACAGGAATACATCATGTTATATTCTTAATGTTGAGTATACTATAGCCATGTCTTGTCTCTTATTCTGGAATATTCCAAGTGACTCAGAGATAAACACTACCTTAAAATTATAATTAGGGTGCATATTCATGTGCCAATTTAACAACATCATACTGTTGTTAGAGTATTCTTTCCATTAACTGTTATTCAGTGGCACTCTGCTGGGTAGAGTAAAAGGCACGGTTTATATTTTTTTTATATTTACTTCATATTTGCTACTTAACAGATTCCTTAAAGACATTTCCCTGTTTTCTTAGTGTGGTGTGAGACAAGGTAATCCTTTTAGCCCTATTGTTTCCTGACCTCCACTGCTCAAGTTGCTTGTACGCATGTGGTATATTTCAATGTACACGATTCCTCATAAAGCCAAGCTTATCCAATTAATACAAAAAAAAAATTCTGGAATAGTCTGTTTCAAAACATTGTACTGATCCGGATCAGTAGCCTTTAGCCTTAAAACATTGAGGACTTAAAGGAATTAAAGGCAGGGCTCTTAACTTTTAGAACAACTATTTACTCAGGTCTTTAAGACAACTAGGTAAGTGTTTGAAGCTGTTTTTTATGCCCTTTTGTACATTGCAGAGTGACCTAAGATGAGGAATGAGTAAGGAAATTGCTAAATTTGGGGGGAAATTTTATCCTTAAAGCCACGAATACAGAATAGTACAGTCCATCCTTGATGCTGCCATGGTAACCTTGAATCACTTGTTGTAAACTAAAAACCAACACTGTAGTTGCGAGTAGATTATCCCATTTTCATCAAAAAGCTGTGATGAAACCCAGGGAAATTGCCCAAACTGCTAAAGCAGCAGTTTGCAATGTGGTCACAGAGCACTAGGGGTCAACTTAGCCCCAGATGTAAAATGGTGTTTATGGCTGCAAAGAATAAATCAATTTAAATTAATAGGAGCTCTTAGTGGATTTTGCTTTACTTTGAAAAGGTTACCAATGGCTGGGTTTTTTTCTCTTTTTCTTTAATTGTATGTGAGTCTGTGCTCATCTTCCTTAAGTTTCTCTGTAGCCTTTATGCCATGGTCAAGGACAAAAATAAACACAGGGGCCAGGTTGTCATTGACCGTGAGGCCCTGAGAACTTTGAGAAGGGGAATGGAATGGAGCTAAAGAAGAAAAATCAATCCACAGAGAGGAGAACACTGAGAGAAAAATAGTAAAAGTTTGTTTAAAAAATGTTATGGATGAAATTTCTGCCTTGTTAGCCATCATGACAGGCCTCTCCAATAACTCAGGTGTGGCCTTTTCTAAAGCCTGTGAAAAATTGTACACCTTAAAAGAGAAACCTCGCTTCTTTTGCAGGTTTTGTTTATCTTATTTCCTTGGTAGCTATAAAGCACAGAGAGTGATGTATCTGTCAGTGCTTTGATGGTATGTTGGCGGAGCGCAGCAGATAGAGGTGAGGGAAAACACATCACAACAACAAATAGGAAGTGACATGCATGTGTGCAGAAGAGCGTGTACAAACACCCACTCACGCAGACACTTAGGAACAAGCTCCAACTCCCAAAGACACACATTTACTTTCTTGGTCCCTCAAACCCACAGAAATACTCAGACCATTTCAAGAGTGCATGTGGCATCTATCAGTGTGGCAAGATGGTGGGCTTAGTGTGCTCCATGGTGTGTGACCGCAACTGCCTTAGCCACTTCACAGTGTGTTTGCATTGCTTATCTGAGTCAGAGGCCAGGTCAGGAGGGGTCACAGCTTGTATTTGCCTTGCTGATAGACTGGGTAATGAAAAGGGCTCCCAGCACAGAAGCCACAGATGCTTGGAACAAATACTCACTAGTTTTACTCCATCCTCATTCATATCCCAAGATTGGCTACATCAGATTTTATCAGATGGAAAGCTCAATCTCATATTTCCATCAACTGAATCAAAATGAGAGAAAGTGTCTGAGCAGGGCAAAAAGCTGTCCTTCCATCCCTGTGGTCCACCTCTGGAGTGAATCTGACCACACTGACAACACTCTTCTTAAGGCCCTGGGCATACCACTGCTGCTCCTCTGCTATTGGCCCACAGGTGATTTAGCTGCATCAGAGGTAAAAACAAACTTTAAAAAATGTGTGGTCAGATCCAGCAATCAGTGGTCAAACCTCCAGCCCAACTCTACCACCTATCATCCCGTCTTTCTCCATGCTCATGGAGTGCCAGTTAAAAAAAAAATAAACACAAGCTTTACCTGATATCACCTTTGTAGCTGCTGAAGAAGTGTTTTATTTATTTACTGTTATATTCCTCAAAATGGTCTTTACAACACCCCTACACACCCTAATTACATCTATTGATATTAGCCATAGATAAGTCAGTTGTCAATATATCATTATGTGTACTGCATCATTGAAAAAGTAATTGAGAATGCTGAGTTTTTTATCTATTTTCTAGCATCTCTTTGTCATGTAAATTTTGACAGTTTTGTTTCAAATCAATTTTGAAATGCAAAATTTCAAAAACTATACATAGCACGTTCAATTTCATTCTCTCTGTATGTTCTCTGCTCTTCTCTCTATTTTCCATCCTTCCCTCTACCTTTAAGGAAATCTCTACCTCTTTATCCATCACTGCAACTATAATTTCACCATCTCCCCTTGTGTAAGCAATAATAGCGCCAACAGTTCTAACACTAGCTAAGCAAAGCCCAGCTTGTGCAGTCATCCCGATATGAATCTGCTTAAAACTGAGCTATCGAGCACTCAGCCAAATCCATCAGTGCAAGATTAAGATCGGCGGCACATGCAGCACTGATAAGACGTTCTCTGTGGTCAGTGCCTTGTGATGAGGAGCAGAGTTACAGCCACTGTTGCTGCTGCTGGCTGGAAGGCTAACGGGAGCACTCAGAAAGTTGAGCAGTGGTAACGGACAGGACCCATTAGAAAGAATACTTGTGGTTCAAGCTTTGGTTTGTTTTTGCTGCTGTGAGAGCCAAATGAGTTTTATGTAACTAGGGCAGTGGATCCTTTTTATCGCAGATTGTATATATGATATCTCCCTTAAATTTTTAGAGGACTTAGAGTAAAATTGGATGCATGCCCTGATTGTTTCTATTGTCCTTGTTTTTTCTTTTCACATTTAGCCCATTTGAACAATTCAGTACACAAGATGGAAAGTTGTTTCTTCTCTCTCAGCTCTATATGTATGGAGAGCATGCCCTGTGTATGTGTGCATTTATAATGTATACATTATGTGGATTAGCAATGTCAGCTAAACCAACGCTACTTTATAAACGTGAGAGAACCCAAGGACAGGTAGCTTATAATAGAGTATTAGGGCTCTGTGAACTCAAGCTTCAACGGATGGTCAGGGTCAGGGGAGCAAGGGCCTGCTGGGAATCCAAGCCAGGGCCTTGATTAAACACCAGACCCACTGCAGGGGATTCCCAGAGGGGTCACATCAAGAAGCCTTGCTTGCTGTGGTTGTGCTCCATAGCCTCGTGGTTCCATTTTGAAAATTAGTATGAATAGGTACAGCAAAGGAGAGGAGAAAGAAAGAATGGGGCAGGAGAGAAAACTGCTTTGGAGATACTAAGGTGACGGAGATGAAGAGAAAGAGGTCAAAGGTCCGATGAAAATTACAAAAGGTAAAAAGAGCAAGGATAATAAAGGCAAAGCTTAAGAACAATACCATCTGAGTTGCTGCAAAGGCCTAATAAAGGCCTCTTCTGTGTTTCTACAAGTCAATGTTACTCCAAAAGGAAATTCCATTTTCATCTTACAATCTCAATACTTAGATCCACAGCATATCTCTTTGCTGCCTCTCAGCCAACTATAGGAATGCGAGATCTCCACTGCCACATCGAAGATTGTAAATAAACATTCTTCACTCTCTTGTCCTCTGCCGCATGACTCAAAGAACATTACAATTTAATTATCTATCTTTCACTCTCAAAATGAATAAAACAGGGGAGCTGTTATCTGCTCTGTGTCTTTCCAAAGACATCTCCACCCATCAAATGGTTTTAGTTTTCCCAGTGTCATTTCTCAGATTTTTTCATGACTAACCACTGCTGCTCACATTCTTCTACTGTTGATAGGGCAAACTGATGTATTTAATAATTCAAGAGGCAATCTACCTGGGGTGCAGTTTGTGGACAAATATGTGCAGCTGAACTGAGGGAATAAATACAAATAGAGCTGCACTCATGAGAGACATTTTTTTGGACATTAAGATATCTATTTCCATGTGGAAATAGATATAAATATAGCCTTTTTGGGGGGGGGGTCTTCACCCTCTAGAGAGGCTGAAGACCTACAGCTGAAGACTTAATGTTTGTTAACCTGACTCCTAGGGTGAGAGTGTCCAGTATAAAATGGCACATAGGACAACAAAAGCACAGCCCTTGTCTCATGTTTTCAGTCTTGAGCAAGGTACAACTAGCAGCCCACACTTACAATACCTAAGGGGCCTAGCAGTGGTATGAGACAATAGCAGTCCCTTGATATCCTCTGGAGTAAAATTATTCATGGCCTTAAAGATGAGATGCAAGATCTTGAAGTGAAACCTAAATTTAATCAGACGCCAATGTAGGGAAATCAGAACCGAGGTAATACAAGAGCCATATTTCTTTTGTTCTAGTGAGTAATCTATTCATTGTTGCTGTAGAGTTTTGGACTAACATAAATTGGGTAACACTAACTTTGCTTAGCCAGTAATAAAGAGTGTTGTAGTAGTCTAAGCATGAAGACACAGCTAAAAGATTAGAGAGGGGGTTTTTCTGGAATATTCCTCATGTGAAGGTAGCAGGAACAAATGACTATCTTGATGTTTTTATCAAATTTCAGCTAATAATCAAAAATGATGCCTAGGTTTTTAGAGAAAAAAGATTTTCCATTAGTAGCTAAGCCAAGTTGTTGGAGAGACCCGATTTGGGGTGAAAATCAGAACTTCAGTTTCACTATGATTTAATTGAAAAAAAAAAAAATATAGACATCTAGTTACTAACAGCCAGAGACTTGTGCAGAGTATTTGAATTTGAGAGGTCAAGCAGCCTAACTGATAAGTAGAACTGTGTGTCATCAGCGTAGCAATGATAAATCACACAACCAAATTGTTGAATCAAGTACCCTGAGGGGAGCATATGCAAATGATGAAAATAAAATGAGTTCAAGAATTTTCCCTTCAGGCACCCCACTAGTCAAAGGGTGAATATCTTGATATCAGTTGAAAGAAAATATCTCCCGTTAGATAAAAAAAAGAAAACCAGTTAAGTGCCATAACAGTGCTTCGACTGATTTTTCTAGCTAGTCAATTAGAATAGCATGACCAATTTTGTCAAGGCAGAGACAAATCTAGAATTCCAATTTCACTGTGGTCTACCTGCATGAGAATGTCATTTATGACCCTGAGGTGAGGTGTCTTAATGCTGTGGCTCTGATGAAAGCCTGATGGTATTTATCAAAAAAAAGGATAAAAAAATTTTCATAATCCTCCATCAAAGCTGGGGACATACTGGAGGCTGGGTTAATTAGGAGACAGTCAATAACAACACTATTTTGGTTCGTGACCTTGGAAATTTCATTAAAATATTATGACTACACAGAATTGGCAAATTCAAATTTTTTTTCTGAAGATATTCTAAATCATGTGCTTAAGATTGAAAAGGTGTCAACAATTTCAACTTGGAGTACAAGTTTTGTCACTACCTTTGACCCCTTTCAAATATCACATAATCATTTTATCCACTGTTGATATAATAATATTGATTAGTGCAGATTTATACATCAACTAAAATAACAAAAAAAATGTTATCACAATTTCCAATTTCTAGCTGATACATCACACTCTCTTCCAGGAGTAGCTCTTCACCCTGCTGAGTTTCATAAATGCTTCTCAAGTTCCAAGATAGAACTGTTGTTCAGTACTCAGCGCCATACCTTAGAGGGAGCTTAACATGCTAAATAAAAAAAGGATCCAAAGAGTAGGAAGGAAAAGACAAGATGAAAGATAATTTAGTCCATCATTTCAGAAAATACTGCGGGCCTATGAATGGTTAGGAGCAATACTTTTTTCAGCATCAAAATTTTGCTGAGCTAAACATTTCACTCCTGTTTAACTAGTTTTATCACAATCAATTGTTTAATTAATAATTATTAATGAAATAATGTTCTTATTGTAAAATTCCTCAGGTGGGAAATGTTTGACTTTTTCCATTGTTGAGATGGAGGATTATCTAAAATCCAGTCTGAGTCTATTATATGATAGAACAGCCAAAGCCAGCCAACATAAATATAGACTGCCATGTAAGAAATGCCTGAGCTGCAACTGTGCCCTTGAGAAGTGCTCTTAAAAATAGTGATCGTCAAATATTTAGCTGTATAATTGGAATATTAGATAAACTCAAAGAAATCTGAGTTATGACAGCCACTTTGAATGAGAGGTAATAAAACTGCTCCCACATTTGGAGAGTGCAGTATAACAGGAGTTAGAGGAAGGGTAGAGGAGGAATGGAGAAGGAGAAGAGGAATGATATATCTTCTGTCCTTCCCAGCCCTAATTTTCCACAGTGATTGGAGGCCATCCAAAAATGATGAGTGAGGCAGCTGTGAGAGTGCGGAGGCTCTGCAGGTTCACGGCAAAGTCAACACTGTCCAATCTCTCTAAACCCTCCACCACTCACCGCAGAGTAGCATGCCAAAAAAAAAAGCCAAGCCTACATGTGTATTTGAACCACAGTGTATGTTAGTTTGTATTACAGTTGCTTTGCCCAGTGCACACTTGACTTTGTGGTAGAGTGTGTTTGTTTGCGAGTTTGTGTTCACTTTTTAATGTACAACCTGTGGCTTGATACTTGTATGCACCTGTGGCCTACACTTTTTAACAGACTAAATCTTAACCTCTTGATATCTCACACACTGTAAGAATGGATTTCCTGTATGGGTTTGTGGGTGGATTTTAACCCTTTGCGAGAGGATACTGACCACTGCATGGATTTGCATACATTGATTAACTTTGACTGAGACAAGACATAACACCCTGTCAAGATTGGTACCAAGCCACCATTAAAGGATGAGATTGTGTTTATTCTTTATTTGTCTTCTTATGAACAGACCATAACCAACAATGTGTTAATCCAATTTTCAGTTCTTTCTGACTTCCTGACCCTGCCTCACTCTAAGCCCCAAGCCTACAGGTATCTGATGAGCATGTAAATCTATAAAAGCAGTTACAAATATAAGCTGATGTCATTTTCATGTCTTACACAACATACTCTATGAAGCTACACAACCCAGCAGCTTGTTAACTTACCTCAGAACAAAGACTATAAGCATGGGTAAACAACTAGCCTACTCTGTACAGTTAAACAATTTCATGTACTCACATTTCTACAGCTCACTATTGACACAGTATATGCCGTTTCTGTACAAAAACTGAAATGTAAAAAACAACTAGTTGTGGTTTTATCCACTGTAACTATTTCTTGGCAGACACATTTACTCCCAGGAGTTTACCCCTTCTTCATGCTAACATTCACATTTTACATACAGACTTGATGGTCGTTTTAACCGTTATGTAGTCATAAAACCTAACAATGCTATCCTTTTTCAGGAGACACTGTTTTTAATAAATACTATCTGTACTGGTTGATGTGTTGTTCTCCACCAGTACAGCATTAATATCATATGTAATGCTATCTTATTTAACCACTGAATATTATTTGATTTACTAGTCACATCACAAGATCCACCCAAGGATCCATGTACACTTACCTTCCACAATGTCAAATGGTGAGGAATGGAATTTATTAAATCTATCATGTACTACAGATGCAGATGCCTGGTCATGTTTCATTCACTAGTTAATCTGCTTTCTTTACGACATGGCTGAGGCCTTTTCAGGTCATGGCACTTCTGTCAAGTAAGCTGTAAATACAGAAAAACATAAAGTATTACATGAATTTTGCCTATTTTGGAATCACAATCTAATGTTCTAAACCTCTTAAAACAATGATAGAGAATAACTTGAAAGCACAATTTGATCCTAGAGACCCAGGGTCTTTATAAGAATGGCTGAGCTTAGAATCATTTCTCAACAAAATCTACATACAATCACATTTTCAGTAACTGTGGATTTTAGTGCCAGTTGCAATTATAGAAACTGCCCCCCCCTCCACACACACACACACACACACACACAAACACTTTGTATCAGTGTGGTGAACTCTCTGGACATGCTCCTTGTAAACAGACAAGACACTGGGTTTGATTGGTGACAAGCTCTCACTAATCAGCTCTCCATTCTTCTCAGGGTTTTTGTTTCCAAGGCAGCAGTGTACTATTCACAGTTTCACTATGCTACAGAAATAGGTAAAATAATATTGTCAGTTTCGACTTGATATAGTCTGGGTTTGTTATCAAAATTGTTCTTTATGTTCTTATAAATAACACTCTTTCCTTTGCAATGCATACATATTCAATTTCAGCGAAACAGAACCGTTTTTAGTCTTGATATTGACAACATTTGACACAAAAGGTTTGAGTGCTACCCTCAGAATAGCAACATTTAAAGATATTAAAGGACATGTATATTAGTATTTCAATAATTTATAGTAGCGTATGTTGTGGCAACATCTCAAAAACTGCTCGTCATACTGCCATTAAATTTAGCATGGATATAATTTATGAATTCCATTAGACAAATGCTAAAATTTCAGGGATTGTACCTGTTGCTGTATTAAGAGAGAGAACTGGATACCACACTCATTCCTATGAAAGTTGCATATTCCAAAAAAAAGTCTTGCTTTAGCGTTTTTGGGCCAAAAGAGCATGCACACAAATGTCGTTCTCCAGCCAAGCGTGTTGTGAACATGTGTGTCTAAGACAGCCACTTTCCAAGCTGGCAGACTTTCTGTTGGTTCCTTGCTCAATTGAATGGAATGGAATGATCTTAAGGCTTTTCTAGACTTTCCGAAGTCTAGAATTCAACATGCAGGGGCAGATCCGTATCCTTGAGGTGGCAGAAATATATATGTGCTAATGCTCAACAATCAAATATATCAATATTTTCCTGAGAAAGTCCTCAAATGAAGATAAATTAACTCAAGTGTTTTATTCTTAATTGAACATAAGCCCATCACATTGTCTAAAATGTAGCCATAACAGATTAATTAATATGCATTAAACTCATTTTTTAATGTGTTATCTATAAAATTAATCAAAAGTCCCATTCTTTGAAGTTGTCTCAGACTTTTGGACTCTACTGTAAACATACACACGGACAAACACACACACACACACACACAAAATATATATGACAAAAGTCCCTTTCCCTGAGCTCCATTTTGAAAATGTTGTGAAGTGGAAACTGTTACTGCGTTGCCAACTAATGTGACTTTTTGTGTGGAGCTCTGAGCGAATGATTTCAGTGTTTTTTTATACTGACTGCATTTGTATGTTGCACATCTGAAATGTTGACATGTTTGTTTGCAGAATGAGCAGTTTCAGAGATGTTGGTAGCGGCAGGCAATTTGGGTTTAGTCAGGTTTAATCCTCCCCTCACACAATCAAACACTAATTACTATTACTAAAAACACCATGCTTCAACTAATAACCCCACCACTATCCATCTGCAACTGTAGTACATTTCTATTAGTGTTACTTGGCAACCGTAAAGACACATTTAGCTTAAATAGAAACCAACAGAATTTGTTTTTTGCATCCAGGACCAGGAGAGGCTAACAGAAAGCTACTAAGGCCAGTAGAGTCAGGAGAGAGCTGCCACCCACATCAGGGATGGCTAGTGGCAACTGTGTGAAATCAGTCTGTTACAAACCCTATGTCCTCTCACAGCTCCTAACATGACATTGTGGCAAGGCTGTTTTTTTGTTTCTTACTTTATGGGGATAAAATCTGTTTTTAACATTGTGTCTATCCAATATCTCCCTCCCACCACAGATGAACAGTATGCATTATCTCATTCCTTTAATGTATGGTCTGCACACTGGCACTGAATGTACATGAAGTCTTTGGTTACAAGTATAAGGGGTCTTTGAGTATAAGGGGAGTGTTATCTCTTACTGTAAACACTTGCACTCAGACCTCAGAGTTTTGCTCTATGGTTTTCATCTCTTTATCATAGGAGTCAGTATGACTGCACCTATTGTTTCATGCAGCAAGGAACTGTACCAACTCTGCTTTCTAGTTACTTCTTCATCCCAAACAATCACAGTGGAGACATTTGTTTAGTTACACTATTAGAGATAGTCTAGTTTTCCATCATGTGGGTTTACTATTTCAGACCAGCAAAGTGAAAATGTTCATGTTTAGTGATTGTGAAAAATGCAAATAATATCAATAACTTAATGGCCTGCATCTTCTGTTAAGTTAGCATCAGCATAGAAAGAGCCACTGCAACACACGTTGAAATAGCTAATCTAAGTGTAAGTTAGTCAAGGTTGAATTGAATTTTGCACTCAAGATTGTATTCTTAATCTGGTATTGGTGGTGGATATGGATGTGTTGTCAGACTTTATGAGTTCCTCAAAAATGTATACATTTATTCCCTGATTTGGAAATATATATATAGTTAGGTTTGTCTATTTAGAAATGAAACCTTTTAATGGTATTTACTATGGCCAGAAATAGCAACTGGACGTTAAGAGACAAATCTAGAAACTGAGAAAATGAAAAATGAGTAAGATTGATATGCCTGCAGGACTTTGAATAGCTTTTTCCCTTTTTTTTAACTCAGGGTGACATGAATACTGTGAACCTTGTATTATTACATGGGTTTAATGAGTTTCATACTATTAAAATGGCAACTTTAAAATACATGTAACACACATATATGGCAACATATGACATGACAATGTATTTGTAGCCTTAATTGGAAAGAATTAAAGGAGTGGATGGCAAGTGTTCTTGGTCAGAAGGAGTAAATGGTTTGGTATCAGCTGAAAACACTCAACATGTTATTTTAGACTGTTGCTCTATTTCTGCCCGGTGAAACTTACTGGCACAGCATAATAAGATTGTATGTGTCCGTACCTCTGCTAGGAAAAAAAAATACACTCATCTCTCCACTCTACACTGCACTGCTAAGTCAGATTTCTAATTATGCATTTGAGTGTGAGAGTTTAATTTGCACTTTTCATTTGGACTGATTGGCACTCGCATAAGTTATGCTGAATGCTGCTTAACTAAAAGGGAGGCAGGCTGCAGGCACTAGGCTTCATCACTGTGCCACTTGATCCCCCTAGTTATTCATGTAGCAGCTAAATGTATATTAATGTCCCTGCAAACCTGAGTATGTTTGAGTAAAGGGCCACGTTGAATATAGAAAGTGTATGTGTGTATAGGAGGAGGTCTTCCTACAAATTGTCCTTTTACCGTTGTATTTGTTATTAATCCAAAATTATGATCACATGTACTGCATTTTCCAGGATGTTTGTGTATATCCAAAAATTTTATTTGAGTCATTGGAGACAGAGATAGAACTCCCAGCATTCCCGTTGTAAGGGCAAGGCCTCACCCTTTGGTGCCAGTGGGTGCAGTTCTGAGATCTTGAGAAACATAGATGCAAAAAGAAAGACAAACAGTCTCATTAAAATTCATGATACACAGTATCACTCAAACATATCAGCATGCTCACTCAAGCACACATAAAATATTCACTCACACATATATACAAGAATACACCTGCTTACACACAGACACAGGCTGCCGCCTCACCCCACCTGCACTTTCTGCTCCACTGTGAGAGCCCATCAAACATACCCCCACCACCATACATCCACTCATGTTCCCTACTTATTATTCCTTTTCTCTTCCTCATCTCACTTGTTTTTTTTTTTTTTTTCAATTTTTTGTTTCAAAATAATAAAAAATGCCCCCATCGGGAGTGCTTTGAGGAGCACTGCTGCTGCTTCATAATCCTGCCTGCCTGCCTGTTACAATGATAGCAAACCTTGTCTCATCTTTTCATAGAGCTCTGCCTTCTTTCTGGTGCCCTGTGGGAGTAGGCCAGCTCATTCTGAACTAGAAATAAAGATGACGGGAGAGTTTGTATTTTTGGTCTTTTTTTTTCTTGTATTTTTCAAAGGAAGGCTTTTGCTGATAATGCATGCTTTTTGTTTAGCACTGCCCTACTTCATATTCCGATAGTTTCAGTCTCACCTGCCCATTGCTCCTGATCCTGCTAGCCATTGCACAGCATTAGTGCTTCCTTTTTATGTCTTCTCTGTTTTTGATGTGTTAAATATGTGTTTTGTGTGTTTTAATGTTATATGTGGTCATTGTTAATATTATTATTAATAATTAAAAGTGAATTCTAAAATGTAGTATACCATTATCATAGGTAGAGAAGAGACAACAAATTAGTAAGCTGACTCAGTATTGTAAGCAAAATCTATGTAAACTTACTTTAGCTAATATTACCCATCATAAGCTACTGATAACCAGACCAACTATTGCTTTAGCAGCAAAACCCAGATTTGAGCATGGATGTGTTTTTATTTTTATTTGTAAGAAAGAGAATTTATTTATTCTTTATAATCTTTAAAATGTTTGCTGTTTTTGTGTCACAAATTCACTCATCACACAAGCCACTTTAATTGGTTTAATCACTATAATTTCCTTAAGAATTGTGCCATCATCTCTATCGTTGTCCAAAAACTATTAAAAACATTAGTGTGCCACACTGTTGTACTGCGTTACATGTTGTGTCGTTACCATGCACACACACACGCTGTACTCTATTTTGACTCAGTCCCAAACACACCGTCCTACCACTGGAATTACTCACCAGAGCACTTTCTGGTTTTTCATTGACATTTAAAAAAAATGTATAATAATATCCATTAAACAATACTCAAGTATATACTGCACACACTTATACACAATATGTTCAGGTTGACCACATATTAATCCATTCATGATACGCTATGAGTTTTGAGACAGTAATATACTATATAACTTCTTTTAGGACAATGTGCATTTTTCCATCTGTGCTTCGAGGGCTTGTTTAGGCCTGGTTGAATTTATTGGCAAACCTTAATTTTAAGTACAGAATATGAAATATCTTCAGAGATACATGCAAATAACCAATTTTGTAAAAAAAAAAAAAAACAAACAACCCAAACAACACACTTACCTCAAATTTAGTTTTCTGATACAGGGTAACACATTTCACTCTAAAATGCCTAGTATGCCTGCTATACCATTATAGGTAGGTTGTTCTTTCCTTTAGAGCCCTCATTTCCTCACAAATGAACAAACAGATGTACTGCATTCCCAGAGGGCTCTACTTTAGTTTCATCTGTCCATAGAACATTATTATAGTGAGACTGTGGCTTATCTGTGACAGTTTTTGCAAAAATTAGTCTTACATTTTTTTGCCTTTCTTTCAATAGTGGTGTCTCCTTGCCCTTCACCCCTGGAGCCCTACTTGGTTTAGTGAGCTGCGTATGGTACCGACTGAAACAGCCACTCCAGATTGATCCAGGTCAGCTTGTTGCTATATACATGTCTCTCAGGCAGCTCTCTTGTATTCACCATTCCCAGAAACTGGGAACAATCAGTCCCTTTTTATTCAGCAGAACCATTATTCATTGGTTAATTTGGATCATGTGAACACTGAATATTAAACACAGGTGAGTCTTATTAGTTTTTTATTTTGGATTTATGGCCCAGTCACTAACTGTTCTAGTCCACTCTCACACTTCTAATTAACCTAATTTCAGCGGCAGCACACAGCTGTTTTCAGTGAAAATATAGTATCACAATATAGCCCATTTGACATGAAGTTTATAACACTAAACAGACATAAAGTCAGTGATTAGCTTAAGTACATAGTTCAGCATTGAGCAGCTGAAGAGCAAGATTGTTTTCTCAGGATCTGCTGGAGACCAAAGAGCTAAAAGAAGAATGAATATTGGACTTAAGCTTCACCAGGTGGACAGAAATAAGACCTCAAATGAATTCTACTGTTGCTCTCTGTCTGTTGTTAACAGGCAACAGTTTACTAACAGTCAAGAAGCTCAGTGAAGTGTTTATGGCTCATTATGCTGCTTTAAGGATGAGGGTAATCTTAAAAACAGAATAGCACTCTAAACTCTATGTGTATAGGCAAATTAAATCTCATGACATTATGCCACTTCTGATGGCTACAAGTAAACAGCTGCTAGTGTTTTGTGTGGCTTAAAAAAACAAATGTTTATCCTTTTTAAAATAGTAACTTTACTCAGATGTGTGAGAGTATGTCTGCCCTATCCAATCTCATCATTTTACAATGTCCATAATAGTGTTGCATCTTGCGTATCTTGCATATGCTACAATAATGATGTACATCCTCCATGGGCTGTGTGCAGGTCTTTTTAGAGAACATGAAATCTTCTCCTCCGCTGTTCAAATTTTTCAGTATATGTGCCCTGTACAGGTTGGTGAAATTATTTCTATAAGGTCACACAGCCATGGGAAATATACTGTAACAATGGGGAAATACACATCATGTATAAAAATTTAATGGAATCAAAAACCTAATGTTTGATGTTTCCTGCTCCAATTCAGTTCACTTAGGAAAGGAGGTCATCTGCCTTCACTTTTGTAGATATCTTTAATCACCAATAAGCAGGTAAAATCCAGAGAGATAATGATTGTGTTCAAAGTATTGGTCTGCCGTTACTGGGGACTGGTGAGTTATATGCAATATTGGAGGCACTTGCAAAGCAGTTTCTGCAGAGACAGCATGCAATCTTCTCTGCACAGTCACAAAAAATCTTGTTTTTGTCAAAAAGCTATCTTTGACAAGGCTTGATGTCTTCAAGTGTTCCCAAAACAGCCTCCCTCCAAAAGACTTTTTCTGTCTTAATACTACAGCAATACAGAAAGTGTAAGGGCACCTCTGTCAGCTCTCCAAAAAATCAGTTGAGATTGGAATAATTTCCTTCATTAAGAGAGATGATCAAATTTGTTTACTCCTTGTCCTCAAATAATTTTTTGCCATTTAAAACTAAATCCTTGCACGAAGATGCTTAAAAAACAAGCCCCAGAGAATAAAGACATCCACAGTAGTTGTAACAAAATCATCAGAGGCTTGTCTCTTCTTTCTCTCCCTTATTCTCTGTGTTACTTTCACTTTTTGTGTCTTTGTGTTGACCATTGTTCCAATCAATTGGATGGAGAGACACTGGACTACGTATAGTGCTCTTGCTTGTCTAATAGGTCTTTTTCAAGAAGCTGTCTCTTACTACATGTTGGCTCAAGGCTCTCTGTCTGGTGTTGGGTGCTCCACTGAGGTTGAGTAGTTGAAACATGATTAGACAAAGACTTGTGGAAGTTAGAAAGCAGACTCACTCAGCCCCTGTGTTTTTGACTGTGTTGCATCCAAGACATAATCACAGGGCATTCTGTGTAAATTCAGTATGCTCAGGGGTTAAAGGAAGATTTTCTATGTGGGGGAACTCTAAGATCTGATGTAGCAATGTAGTGAGGAAAAATGAATCATCTCAAAATAAGTTTCAAACTGATTTACCATACACTACTGTTAGCAACTAAGACAGATAGCCAGTTTGCACATAAAATAACTTGTGTGTTTGGTGATAAATGTTGAGCAGTGTTTGAAACATTGCATTTGAAACTACCTATCACTTTTCATACAGAGCAAGTCTAGACCAGACTCTTAATAGTTATTATTTACAGAGACCCAACATTTCCCCGATGAGCAGCACTTGGCAATAGTGGCAACGAAAAACTCCCTTTTAATAGATAGAAACATTGAACATATCCCGGCTCATGGTGGGCAACGGTCTGCCTCGACTGGCTGGGTTGAAAGTGAGGAAGAGAGAGAGAGAGAGAGAGAAAGAGAGAGAGAGTAAAAGTCATAATTATTAGAGCAGTGGGTGTTGATCAGGCTCATCGGGCACTATTTGGTCTGCAGCCATGGATCCAGACTTTGCAGCATTAGAGGCAGAAAAACCTGCAGAGAGAAACAGAAGAAGAGAGGAGAGAGATAAGAAAGCACAAAACCACACGAGAAAAAGTTTGTAACAAACACTGATGGGATATGAATAGAGCAGCTTGGTGCATCATGTTAAGTCCCCCAGCAGTCTAGGCCCAAGGATGATATAACTAGAGTATGGTTCAAGTCGAGTCTGAGCCAGCTCAAACTCTAAGCTTTATCAGAAAGGAAGGATTTAAGCCAACTCTTAAATGTGGAGAGGGTGTCTTCCTCCCAGATCCAAACTGGAAGATAGTTCCACAGAAGGGGAGCCTGCTGACTGAAGGCTCTGCCCCCCATTCTACTTTTGGAGACTTTAGGAACCTAAAGGAAGCATAAATAAGGAAAACAGACCTGAACAAAGCACAGAACCTTGTGGAACTCTCTGACTAACTTTGGAGTATATGGATGACTTATTGTTAATGTGCACATACTGAAATCAATCTGATAAACCAGACTTAAACCAGCTAAGAGTTTAGCCTCAGTGTCAGTTAAATGTCCAAGTCTCTGTCATAGGATGCAGTGGTCATTAGTGTCAAATGCAGCACTAGGATTTAATAAGACCTGAAAGGAGTCCTTTGTCTGATTCAATTAAGATCACTTGTAACTTTCACCAGTGCTGTCTCAGTGCTATGATGCCTTTAAATCCTGACTGAAAATCCTCATATAAACCATTATTATGTAAAAAGTCACACAACTGGAACTGGAACTGGAACACTGGATGCTGACAATATGTACCGCATGTATATTAACATCAGTGCAGCAATATGTCAATTCTTGTGTGAGCAGAAGTCTGGCTGTTCACACCAGAAGCGCATTTCTGCACACTGTTCAATAAATAAATTTGCTTCTTTGCAGGGGCAGGAAAATTAAAATCAGCTGAAAGTAGAAACATCAGGTTGCATCACAAGAAAAATGAACTTGCTTGACATTATTATGTGTGAGACTGCCAGTCCAGATTTATTTACCTATGACTCAAAGGTGGTGGAATGCCATTGTAGATGGTTCTGGTACACTTTAACCCCTGAGTCTGCTCATAGACAGCTTGTGAGACAACAGACCCCTGGGCATTGCTGCAAGTCAAACAGAATAAGGGATACACAAAATAACTACAAAGAGTGATGAAATACCAACAAAAAGACACCAAGGACTCCAAAGAGATAAATGTCCCTTTGAAACTTTTTGTAGTTGTAATTGTGTGATTGACTCTCTAAAAAGAGATATTACTAGATATTACTAGTCCCCCGAGCCCTTGGGCCCCTGGGCTTGTGCCTGGTAGGCCTGTAAAGTAATCCATCCATAAGTACCCTAGAGTATTTTTCTCAGTACCTGAGGGCAGATGGCGCTCGCTATTTTGGTTTATTACAGCCTAAACACCGTGCTATATAGTGTAGCTGTGGTTCAGTTGGTAGAGAATGTTGTCCACTGATTTCTGGGTTGGCATTTTGATAGTTGGCTCTTCCTGTCTACATGTTAAAGTGTCCTTTGGTGCAGACCAGCGCCTTGCGTGGCGGTTCTGTCGCCATTAGTTTGAATGGGTGAATGAGAGGCAAAATTGTAAAGTACTTTGTGAGCTGCAGAAGTAAAAAAAAACAAAAAAAAACACTATAAATTCAGTTAATTTATGATGCTCTGAAAACGAGATCTTGGCACAACTGTTTTGATGAAAAAGTTTAGTATTTAATTGAATTTTATAAGCAAGGGAGCTGAATTGCATGCTAAATCTGTGGTAATAATGCATGTTGAACTCTTGAGGTATGAACTGATAAGAACAAAAATCATCTACAGGCTTTACAAGGTTTGAGGTCTGAAATTTGAGTGAAGGGGTAACCAACAAAGCCAACATCATCCACCTTTCTGGAAAACTAACGGCGAAATGTATATTTCCTCAAATGATTGGAACTGATATATGACCAGGATGGCAGCATGCAGTTACCGACTCTCTAAAGCACTCTAAAATGGCTTAGGTCCTGTTGACATAAATATAAACAGCATTTTGTTCATTCACTATCTGAAAACCTAGTAGACAGTGATTAAAAAAAAGTATTAATTTCAATTTATAATAAAATCCTCTTTACAATTCTAATCAGTTGTGGTTTTGCCCAAATCATTAAAATTCTAGCTTTCTAGTCATTCCCTGAGAACAGGAAGCACATACCAAAAAGAAAACTGATTTACAGAAATAGCAGAGAAACTGAAAACAAGAGGGTGCATTACAGAAAAAGGGGAAAAGACAGAATCTGTGATTTATTTTTACATGTGCTGGTGGCCAAAGAAAGCAGACATTCACTTCCATTTTAGATTATTTCACTCCAGATTTTAAGCAGCAGGACTCGCTGACTTTCTCTGCTAGCAGTTGGCTGCAAGCAGAGAATACATTCTTATAGATGGGTTAGAAACATGCCTGTGGTAGATATAGTGTATTAGAGAGGCTGTTTCTTTGCTTCTCTCATTTACTTGCATACCATCAGTGTGGCTTATAAGCCACCCAGACCACAGGGACAAGTTCAGGTGCAATTTCCTGGCTGGCCAAAAGCAGCTGTGCTCAGAACCCTTGAGCCAATCAATGTAATATAAAAGCAGCTGGAGCAAAGCTTGAACTCTTGTCCATTTAGGCTCACATATGATCAAAATTCATGGTACAGTATGTGTATGGAACATCAAAGGATTTCTCAGAACATGATATATTTTCTCGATGAAGACTACAGACATATATGGCTGCCACTGCACCAAAATGCAACCTTTTTGTTTCACTGTCACCATCAGCTTGAAGAGTCTATACCATTAAAAAGCAAAAGATTTCAGAACACTTACCCTGGTTTGATGTATTCTGCATCTGTTCATTTATTTTTAATGATTCTGCTAACTTCTTTCTTGTCCTTCTGGTGAATGTTTGTGGTAATGTTATGCAAATGATATACAAGGGGGTTAATTTGTCCAGACTGGACCTAGCTGTTGCATCTCACCTGTAATATGGACTGACACCTCAGCCAGCTGAGGCATTTTGTTATCAAAGCCAAAAGCAACATTTTCTACATCATTTTCAAGTATCTTGACCAGGACTAGTCTCAGTTGCTGCCAGCTGGCCAATGGGCTGTTTAGCTGACCAAGTAATCAGCCAGCTATTCCCTAAATTAAAAAGAGCTATTCTGGAGATCTATTTTCTGCAATTCTGTAAGGAGGAGAAATGTCCCAGCTCTGAAAACCAAAAGAGAAAAACACAAATTTCCAATCCCTGTGATAAAAAAAATTAGAGCTAGACAATGCTCTTCATACATTGAATAACTCCCAACATTCTGAAAGGTGCCCCAAAAGGAAATGTAATGCCCTTACACACATGGTTATACAGTTCAACAAATTAATGTATAAATAGCAAAAATGTTGTAAACTATTTAAATGACAAGAAGAAAATTTCAGTGATTACTGAAGCACTTCCTTCCTTCCTAATAAAAATTGAGACCACCAATACTGAAATACAACAAAATAAGAGAATTAAATGTGGATTGCTCCCATCCAAAGCTGTATTAGTTAATGATCTGATATCAGATCATCACATTGATGTATTTTTTCTTACGGAGACCCGGCTGACTCATGATGAGTTTGTTAGCTAAAATGAATCCCCCCCCCGGTCATACATGTACACAATTTCAATATTCATATTGACATTGGAAATGATAGCCTCAGCACTGCGTTTATCTCACTTTTAGACTAAGTTGGCTTTGCCCAGAGGGTAAATAAACCCAGTCATTGTTTTAACCATACCCTTGACCTTGTTCTTACATATGGCATAGAAATTGAACACTTAATCGTCTTTCCACAGAATCCTCTTCTTTCAGACCATTGTTCAATAATCTTTGAACTTCTATTACTGGATTACACAACATTAGGCAAAAATGTCTTTACTACATGTCTATCTGATAGTACTGTAGCTAAATTTTAAGAAGTGATCCCATCATTGCTAAATTCACTGCCATATCACAGTATAAAAGAACTTGTATGCTAAATTTAGCCCCTCCGAAATTGATCAGCTTGTTAATAGTGCTTTAGGCTCAATGAGAATAACACTCCACTCTATTGCCCCTCTAAAAAATATGATGATAAACCACAGGAGGTTAGCTCCATGTTTCAACTCCCAAACCCGTATATAAAAGAAAAAAAAACATGAAAACTTGAAAGGATGTGGTGCTCAACTAAACTGGCATGACAGTCTTATGATTTACAAGAAAGCCCTCAGCAATGCCAGAGCAGCCTATTACTCATCTTTAATAGAGGAAAATAAAAACAACCCTAGGTTTTTTTTCAACACTGTAGCCAGTCTGACCGAGAGTCATAGCTCGATTGATCCATGTATTCCTGTAGCTCTCAGTAGCAACGATTTCAGGTGCTTCTTTATGATAAAATTCTATTAGAGACAGTATTCACCTCCTCCTGCCCTCAAACAGCAATAATTTTTCCTCAATCACAGAAACATTAGGAACAGCGTAAAACCTGATATATATCTAAACATTTTCTCTCCTATAGACCTTCACCAACTAACTTCAATGATCTCTTCATCTAAACCATAAACCTATCTCTTAGATCCCATCCCAACCAAGCTGCTAAAGAAGTTCTACTCTAATTTAGCACTTCTCTATTAGACATAATCAATCTGTCCTTATCAGGCTATGTACCGCAGTCTTTTCAAATAGCTGTAATAAAACCACTTCTTTAAAAAGCCTAGCTTTATCTAGATGTTTTAGCTGACTATAGACCCATATCTAACCTTTTTCCGTCTAAGATCCTTGAGAAAACTGTCGCCAACCAGTTACATAATAATAGTTTATTTGAGGATTTTGATTGCATCATAGCACAGAGAGAGCACTGGTGAAGGTTACGAATGATCTACTAACTGCATCAGATAAAGGACTTGTCTCTGTACTTGTTTTGTTAGATCTTAGTGTTGCATTTGACACTATTGACCATCAAATCCTATTACAGAGACTGGAGGATTTTATTGGCATCAAAGGACTTGCTCTTAGCTTGATTTAGGTCCCACTTATCAGATCAATTTCAATTCGCGCACATTAACAATGAATCCTCCATATACTCAAATGTTAGTCATGGAGTTCCACAAGGTTCTGTGCTTGGACCAGTTCTATTCACCATATATATATGCTTTGATTAGGCAAAATTATCAAGAAACACTCCATAAGCTTCCATTGTTATGTAGATGACACCCAATTGTACCTATCAATGAAGCCAGATGAAACCAATCAGTTAGCTAAACCTCAAGCCTGTCTTAGGGATATAAAGATCTTGAGGACCAGGAACCTCCTTCTGTTGAACTCAGATAAAACTCAAGTTATTGTGTTTGACCTGCAACACCTCAGAAACACATTATCTTATGACATGCTCACTCTGTATGGCATTGCTCTGACCTCTAGCACCAACGCTAGGAATCTTAGAGTTGTCTTCAGGACGTGTCCTTTAACTCCCATATAAAACAAAATTCAAGGACTGCCTTTTTTCCACCTACATAATATTGCAATAATCAGGCACATTCTTTCTCAAAATGATGCTGAAAAACTAATACATGTTTCCATTACTTCTATTGCAACTCCCTATTATCAGGCTGTCCCAATAAAACATTAAATAGTCTCCAGCTGATTCATAATGCTGCTGCAAGAGTATTGACAAGAGCCAGAAAGAGAGGTCATACATCTCTTGTGTTAGCTTCTCTGCATTGGTTCCCTGTGAAATCCAGAATACAATTTAAAATCCTCCTCCTCACCTACAAAGCCCCTAATGGCACCATCCTATCTTAAAGAGCTCATAGTACCTTCTTATCCCAGTAGAACACTTTGTTCCCAGAATGCAGGCCTACTAGTGGTTCCTAGAGTCTCCACAAGCAGAACAGGGGGCAGAGCTTTCAGTTATCAGGCTCCTCTGCTGTGGAACCATCTTCCAGTTTGGGTCTGGGAGGCAGACACCCTCTCCACATTTAAGAGTCGGCTTAAAACCTTCCTTTTTTATATATCTTATCGTTAGAGCTAGACCAGCATTAGCTCAAGCCATCCCTTCATTATGCTGCTATAGGCCTAGACTGCCGGGGGACTTCCTATGATGCACTGAGCTCACCTTTCCACCGCCTCCTCCTCTCCCTTTGCACATTAACACCACAAAAATGCTCGTTACTAACTACCCTTCCTCTCTCTCCCGCAGTTTTGTGGTTTCTTGTCTCTCTCTCTCTCCTCCTGTCGCTTTTTACAGGTTTTTTTCTGATGCTCCTGAGTCTGGATCCATGGCTGCAGATCTACTAACTGCCCCATGAGCCTGATCAATACCCACGGCTTTAATATAATTCACAACGAAAGACAGTTTTTTTCTCTGAGCATGTTAGCTCACTAGATGCCTCTCATTTAATAAAGGGCAGAACAAATATTGAAAGAAAATGTAAATAGTGGTATTAAGGTGTTGGACAAGATGTGCAGTAGGCTAGACAGGTTTAAGAAATGTATTTCCAGTATTTGTCGTTCACTACAGCCTGTAGGACATAGGAAAGCCACCCTTTTCTGTTAACAAAATCTTTTTAGCCATTTGATGTAGTGAGGATAGGAATGTATATACCATCTATCAGTACCATGATTTGGGGAAAATGTTCTTCCTTGAATTTTTGAGGGTACTATGTATAACGTAATGTATAATGTTGTTTTAATCCCTAATATCAGCCCCAGCTGGGCTCAGTACGTAGAGTGGGTTATCCATTTATCATAGGTTTGTGAGGATTGATCCCCAGCTCCCCTGTACATGTGTCAAAATGTCCTTGGATAAGACACTGAATCCCCATTGCTCTTAATGGTCAGCTCTTGCATAGAAGGTTTCAGCCACCATCACTATATGTGTGAATGAGAGGCAAATTAGGAAGCACTTTGGATAAATGCAATATTTGCATAAGGGCCATAATTGAGTACTCTAAATCTGATTATCTAATCGGACTGTAAAACAAAAATCATAATCACGAATGATGAAAATAACAGCATTACCACTGCTATCTGCCTCACAAGTTCTTGCTTGGGCCTGGGTCACTGCACTGAATACACTGCATGAAGGACAGTAGTCACACAAAGTCAATTTCTCTGATTTGAAATAAAATGTAGGTCAAGCTGAAACAACTGAATAATTCAACACAAACAATGTGGTAATGACAGCAGAGTTCATTGAAGTCAGCTGCAAAGAGAGTAGCTTGCACTCCAGGCAATCTAAAAAGCTCAGTTTGGCAATACTTTGGAATTCAGATTGTGGATGCCAAAATTCTGGAACATCGAGATAAATTGTATGCTAGCTATGAAAGCTACAGTTAGCCATTCTGCAACTAGCAATCTGAGGGCAAATCTCAAAAATATGCACTCAAGTAATTATGTCTCTCATTGTATTAATTTGTCGTCTTATGGACATAATGCACAAAAACAGATATTCAAATTGTTCGAACAAATGTGTGTTTTTTTTAGAAGGACTAATCAAATATTATTTTGATAGCTATTCCCTATATAGAGCCAATGAGCCAACAGAAGGCTGCTGGACACTTGAATTTCCCTCGGGGTGAATAAAGTATTTACCTATCTACTTATCATCTATCTATACAGCCTTTTACCAATTTACCTTTTAATATTGCTGCAACATAGTTTTCAGTCACCAGTGGCAGCACTTAACACATTGTTGCTGTGCAGCATTCTAATGCTGAATGATTAAGGTATCTGGCGCAATCTTAGAATTGGGTTTGTAGTGAAATTAATGGCAGACCCATTTCTCTGTTGGATTATATTTGCCATTCTTAGTTTAAGAATGGGTAGGATTTCTAAAACAAAATCTAGTTGTTTCAGTGGCCCAACTTTAAACTTGGAAACATCTAGAACATCGAATACAAAAAAAGAAAGAAAAAAAAAACACAACAAGCTCAGACATACATTCAACAGTAAACAAGTACGCATACATGCTGGGTATGTTTAAATACTGGAACATGGGACTGAAATCCAGTGATTATTTTTGATTTTGTGGAATATTACAAGTATTAGACTGAGGATGGGAAGTGGTATAGCCTGCATCATACAGCCTTGCAGTATCCTACGCATGAAAAATGAAATGTGCTCCTGCAGACTTAAGCATGATGGGTAGTGCTACATTACTTCTTCTCTTCCACTCATACATTTCCTCACAGCCATCCATCTGCTGCTGAATATAAATGGAGGCTTTAGATGGTACAGTTGCAGCTGCCAAAACTACAGCTACAGCTACTGTGAAGTACTTGTGAAGTTAGATTTTCATTCTAAGCAGTCAGATGAGAAAATTTTATTTCCTGACTGTAGATATTCTTGTCAGTTTCCTGGTTTATATAGAGTGGTTGCCTACAGAGCGGATGCAGGCTATTGTGATTATTGGGGCGTTGTGCGGTGGCCAGAAAAGACAATAACCACAGTGACCTTGCTCCATTGTGCCAGCCTTCCTCTCGTTTCCTGTGTCGCCCTCCCTGTGATAACCTCTCCCACACTCCCACTCTCAATTTCTATTTCATCTATTAGCATTGCCATTGGCCACTGAAAAGTAGAAGCTGTTTTACCTAATGACTACTATAATGGGATCCATATCGACAGATACATACTATACATCACTATCCTTGCAGTAAACATGACCACAGCTGAGTAACAAGCAAATCAGTGACATTGTCTTGTGATTGGCAGGTCCCAAGATCGTCCCTCCACCTCCCTCACACGCATATCCGTTTCTTACTCCCTGTCTCTGCACTGAGTAAACAGAGTCTCATAGTCAAAATAGCAGGAAGCGTGCTGTAAAGTGGAACATTGGAAGTGAAAAATTGTAGTTTCAAGTGGAAAAAAAATGATTTTTTTCTGTATGGAAGTGAAAAAGAGACTTGGTTTCTTGCCAAGTTTAAAGGAAGAAAGCAGACTTTGATATGGTGCTGTAAAAGGTCAGACTGTATATGAGCATAGATTCAGAATTGTGCTGTTATTGTTCTTTAATACAGTTGTCCAGTGAAACCTGATAAAAAAATCAAATCTGACTAAGCATAATACGGTGTATGAGGACCAGTATGAGTTTTGAGGACCAGTTTGGGCTTTAGACTTGAGAGTTAGGAAAATTTAGGAATGTGCAGGCATTTTAGCCAGTCCTTATTTCTTCATGGGCTTGGGAGTATACATTTGTTTTTACAGTTAAAGCACAAGGTTGGCAATACTGTATATCTTTTCTTATTTTCTTTCTTTTTTCAGGATCATATTGTAGAAGCTATCCTCTTGGGATATTCAGCTTTTTTACAATGTAATGTTTGCTCCCAACATTTGCTGTTATTTAATTGAATCCATTCTTTCCTCTACCAGTGAAACGTTCTCCATGCTATATGCTGCAACACAAGCCCAAAGCATGATTGATCCACCACCAAGCTTGATAGTGGAAGAAATTTTCTTTTCATGGAATTCTAAACCCTTTTCCCTCCAAACATACCTTTGTTCATTGCGGACAAAAGTTCTACTTTAACCTCATCAGAACACAGGACTTGTTTCCGAAATGCATCATGCCTGTTTAGATGTACCTTTGCAAAATTCTGATGCTGAATTTTGAGGTGATGATAGAGCTAAGGTTTTCTTCTGATGACTCTTCCATGAAAGTCATTTTTGTGGCGGTATTGCATTGTAGAACTGAGCACCATGACTCCAGAGTCTGCTAAATCTTCCTGAAGGTCTTTTGCAGTGAAAAGGGGCCAAGAAATTCCATGAGCAATATTTCCAGGAGGATTTCTTGGTCATCAGGGCCTGCACTTTACCTCCATTATTCTGGTTAACTGTCATTTCCTAATGACGTTACGAATTGAGGAAATGTCTACCTGCAAAAACTGCCACCTTCTTATACCCTGCTTCTGCTTTGATAGCATCAATTATTCTAATCTTCAGAATGCTAGGCAGCTGCTTGCTGGGACAAGGTTTTAAGGAGTCAGAGTATTTATAAAGCTTTGAATTTTTCATCACTTGGCCTTTCCTAATGATGGTTGTGAACAAGTCACCGCCTTAAGAGGCTAATGAAGGTCTGAGACCTTGGTAAAAGTTATTTAGGGCTAAAATCTTGTGGGATACCCAAACTTTTGTATGGTGTTCCTTTCCTTTATTTCACTCTAAAATTGTACAAAACAAAAATTATACACTATTCTTGCTTAAAATGTTTAAAAGACTGTTTCACCTTTAATTCTAAATAAATATGAAATGGAAGCTTGCAATAAACACTGGAGAATAGATACTGAAAGACATCAATGTTTAGCAAGGGAGAGTTTAATGAGCCAGTGCTATTGGATTATGTATTATTGCATTAGGGGAAATATAGGATCAGTTGCCTTTAAAGTTTACTTCATATTAGGGGCTAAAATTCGAAATGTCGCAGACTCTGCTTAATTTAGTAGATACCGGAGTAGCCCTTTAATGATAACTTTGAAGAGTTAAGTTTGGTGCAATATGTTGGGATATTTTTGACACCCCTACATATATAAAAAATGTTCACTCAACTCTTCACTCAATGAAGATGTAAACACCCTCAATTTAAATCTTAAAGTCGTCAAGTCACTGTCTTATTTTAACAAACAAAACAAAAAAATGTTTCACTGTCCAAATACAAATTGACTGCAGTTTAACTCAGTGTGCTTTCATGTATGAACTTGGGCATGTTTTTTTTTATTTTTACAGTGGTGAACTTGATAATCAAAGAAAATATGTCTACATGCCAATAACAACAGCAACTTGCTGGCTCAGGCCTTCCAACAACTCCGAACAACTGCATTCTGATACCACAAATTCAGTGTAACAACCATACGAAACCAACCCTTCATTTTTACTGACTGGTTTGAGGAATGCAGCACCCTAAACAAAGAACACAAACAAACCAAACCCTTGGGCAAAACCATGCCACACCAGACAGCATCAGGATCAAGACGCAAAGCTTTTAACACTTTATTACATAATTACTGCCCTGATGTCGACAGCGTGCTCAGGATGAAAGGGGAGCAAACACCTATGTTCCATCAATAATACTTGAGGTTTTCAGCTAAAATGCCAGGAAATTAATGTAAGAAACACACAAGTGTGAATTACAAGGCAGTTTTATTGACATGAAAAGTATATACATTAGTGAAAGCATTTTGAATGATAATGCATGAACAAAGGAATTATACCCTGGTGCAGTTAGTGAATGTGAGGTCAAAAAAAAACTTGAAGGAATATGGCATTGCATTCCCCATCTGCCTGTAGAGGGTCTTCAGAGGTGTTTTCAAGAGAACACTGTCAAATTTTCTAACCTGAAGCAATTTGTTTGCACTGGGTAGTCACAGGAAAGAAGGCTAGACTTAGTGTCTCCTGATAGCTCATCCTTATATGCTTTGTTGATTTACAAATCCATTTTGAGACCAACTAAAGAAGTAGCTGGGCAAGGCTCTTGTTGTTCTGTTAGGTAGCTAGCTGAAACAAACATGTTCTGAAATATAATAAATATATACTATCAAAAGAAATATAATATTAATATCATATTAGCTACATTTACCATCTTTTCTGAACTATTAAGCTTTCTTTCCCCAAAAAAGCACCTGGCAATGACTCTGGCAACTTTTTGGACAAACATTAGTTACTTTCTGTAGAAGGTCACCAGAATTGCCCTGTGAGTGCAAGATTGGGTTTTCCCTCCACAGGCACACCTCTTTTTAGTGCCTCCTTGTCCTTAACTAATGTGTTGAATGACTTTGTCAGATGACTTAAAATCAGGATTTTAGCAGCACAGCAGCAGATTGGAAATGGTTTAGAAGCGACTGCTGGTTAATATTTAGTCTTACTGGTCAGTATCTCAGTTTGTATCTCATACTTGTTCCATTTCCTGACAACAAAAACAGAAAAACATGTAAATGAGAACAGCTTTATTGGGAATTCAGTTATATTTAATCACCATATGTTTGAGCACAGAGAGTAGGAAAGAAGCATAACAAATAAAGGTCTGAAATCATGATTATGCCACATTTATTGATTTTTCAGCAAACTTTACCTACTATCCATTAAATGCAATTGTTTGCAGTGGTCCACAATTGTTCTCAATTACATCCTCAGTTTTGCACATCGACCATATGCAGTCCATCCATACATTAGGTTTTGACCTAGTCTTGTCCTAGAACAGGACATATTAAGACACAAAAAACACGCATTTGTACAAAAACATCTTGGAAGTAGCATTCACCAGAAGACATGAATGTAATTATTTGAATGGATATTTTCATATATGCTTGATGACAAAGTGTTTTAAATGAATGCTTGTATGCATGAATGATTGCACAAAAAATATATAAACTAATTTTTCAACAATTGGGTAATGTCTCAGTGACACTGCACACATTTTATTCTTCTCTACTGTTTTTCTCTTCCGGGTCATCTGACAGAGAAATGTGTGTGTTTTCCCCTAAAGTCTGTAAAGACAAATTTGCTCATCAAAAAATTATCACATCACAATTTGCCAGTGGCAAGAAACAGCCATGCCAAAACCATGCTACTACTGCTCTGTTAGATACAGTATCTATATTTTTTTCTTTTCTTTCCGATTCTACATGCAACCCAAATTCAAATAGATCACAGATGAGAGGAAGTACAAAATTTTAATATCAGATTTCGTGGTAAACCAGCCTCAGGGCCATATTAACTGTAGTTATTTAAGACCCTACAGATACATACAGATGAAACCCGGATCAATTTGTATCAGAGTGATGCAAAGGGAAGAGTATGGTGAAGGAAAGGAACGGCTCATGATCCAAAGCCATCACATCATCTGTCAGACATGGTGGAGGCAGTGTTATAGTTATGGACATGTATGGCTGCTAGTGGATCTTGGTCACTGGTGTTTATTCATGATGTGACTGCTGATAGAAGCAGTAGGATGAATTCTGTAGTGTACAGGGCTCAACTATCTGCTCAGATTCAGCCAAATGCTGCAAAACTCATAAGATGGTGCTTCACTGTACAGATAGATAATGACCCAAAACATGATGTGAAAGCAACTCAAGAGCTTCTCAAGGCAAAAAAAAAATATCATATAATGGCCAATCAGTCATCTGACCTCAACTCAATTGATCATGCTTTTCACTTACTGAAGACAAAACTGAGGGCAGAAAGATCCACAAATAAGCAGCAACCGAAGGCAACCGCAGTCAGACCCTGGCAAAGAATCCAAACGGGAGGAAATTCAACATTTAGTGATGTTCATGGGTCCCAGACCTCAGTTATTGGCTGCAAAGGATTTTTGTCCTAGTATTAGAAATTCTCCTCATATCTATACTTATGTTGGTTTGTATAATTATTTCTGGGTCACTAAAAATGAGGGCTAATGTATAAAAAGGGCTGTAATTCCTAAACAGTTAATGTCATTTTAAGAAATCCCTTGAATTAAAACTGAAATTCTACACTTCTACTATCACATCATGATTTGTTCGTTTCAAAGCCGTTGTGGTTTTGTATGGAGGCAAAATTGCAAAGGTTGTGTCACTATCCAAATATGCATGAACCTAAGTGAACATGAAAGCATTATAACATTAAATAGTGTAACAAAATCACCTGAGTACCAGGTGAGAAAGTTCAGCTGTCTTGCTTGACTGTTACATGTTTTCTCCTCTGGTCTTACCGAAGCTATTTATGTTCACTGCTTAGAACAATCAGTAAACCCGTACAAGTCTTGATGCTACAAACTTGATACTATTTGGAGGCCAAAGAGACCACATTGCAGATGCAGGGCCTTCTAGATTTGTTCATGTACTTGAGTCAGAGACTAGACTGAGGGCTTGATAGCCTGTTAGCCTACAGATATTATTACCAATTCCTGCTGCAGCAGACTTTGGAGGGCCTTGCTGCTTTGGTGAAGTAGCACAACTTGTAGTGTTAGTTAGAGTGTAGATTGTTTTGTTGGGGTTCCAACACATGACAGCTTTCTTATACCTAATAGTTCCTATTAAGAGACAGCTTACCCCTGAATCTTGCTTTCACAAACAAATGGTTTGCTCAAAAGTGCAAAGTACTGAGACATTAACAATGCTTAGATTTTAAATTCCTAGTTTTTACATCCCTGATTAAGTTAGACTTGAGCACTGCCTTTAGTTTTATGGTTTTCTTTTTTCCTGACAGAATTGGGCCACGTGTGCATCATCAATTTAATGTGCAAAACAATCCTACAAAACATTATTAAAGTTTATGAAGATTTAATGCATTCATGAGAATTCAGTTTGAGCCACTGTATATGTTTAATTTGTGCACTATATAAATGTACTCTTTTAATCATTCAGCAAATTAAAACTTATTTAACTTGAGTATTGTCCTCTCTCATGCTATTGTTGGAGACTAGATGTCAGCCTTTTAAAAAGTTAAACCAAATTATAAATACCTGCTAACTTAAAGAAATTAGAGGCTTGTTTTCATAAAGTCATGAGATGAGAGAGGTTAAAAAAAATGCTTAGAAAACGGTGCATGCTTTCACACTGTATGATTTATTATACAATTAATAACTTGTGATTTGCATATTTCAGATTGTTACTCCAGCGTAATTTAAAAGGTGCTGAACTTGCCATAATTGTCTTGAAAGAAAACATAGGTCTGGTGAGGCCCAGGTAGTGGTTTGCAGGGCCAAATGGGGCTGTCTTGCCTTGTTTCACTCACAGTAAAATTAAATACCGACAGCCAAGCCTTCTACCAGGACATCTCACTTTGATGAATATTAAATAATCAGGGAAAGACTGCATGTAATCGTTGGTCACTTCATAACATAATGATATAACACATTACACATCTTTCATGTGAATGTATAATCACGTACATATGTAAATGTACACTAACTACTCCCATTCAGTGATGCTACATCTATTACAGTGCAATCAACACAGCAATATGCCAAAACAAATACCGGTTTCAGAAAAATTAAGCCTTAGATTGATAAAAGGTTGCAGATATATTTATTGTTTACTGTTACGGAAATTTCATGAAACTATGTCAGGAGATTGCTCTGCTGCTATCTTTAATATGGTGAAGTGATAAAATACAAAAGACAAAACTGACTGTTGAGTGAGCCACAATAGTTCTTAGCCCCTTAACACAGCAGGTAAAAATAGGGGAATGAGAATTTAAACTTAAAATAGAGAATATTGCTATGACTATTCTGACAAAAGGTAGAGTTCATGACAAAACAGGATGGAAAATCAACATTTGTACAAAGAGTACATAGATGAAAAAACAAACAAACAAACAAAAAAAACCAACTACTAATCATCAAAAATGAGGCCTCTGGTTCCCATGGACAAAACAAACACCCGATCTAATGTTTAATTACATACTACAACTCTTGATTGCCAGTTGTTTTATACTACATTTTTCCAACATGAATAATATCCAGCGGGACTGTTTTTTGGCATACAACAATACATCTGTCAAAATTATCTCAGAGGTATTTTGGGCTAGCCCATGCAAGCCTTTAAATATTATGCTGAGATAAATGGTGCTGCAAGAAAATACAAATGCTTTTTGACCAATTACTGGGTCTAAGATGTTCTAGGTGCAAAATTAAAAGTTACAGTGATAGCCATCTTAAGAGTTAAGTATCATAAAGGGATCCTACAGTGGCACCTCTGTATCCATACTTCACTCAGGATCAGTGTTGAGTAGTGTCCATTGGAGATGGCTTCTAAATGGCATTTAGAGTGGGAAATACAATGTATGGAAAAAATCCCTTTAAATGTAATATTCAACAACTGATGGAATAAACGTAGATTTAAAAAATATAAAAAATGAGGGGTTTCCTTCTTTGGTGACTTTGTTTCATGTCCAAAGTATTGCTGGCTAGATCCATGCCCCTGAACACTTGCCAGTTGTCTGCCCTGAATGAAACTGTTAATCATATATATTCTCTTGTATGTTTATAAAAGTCAATATTTGCTGTCAAGTGCACAGAAACACTGAAACAGTAATTGCCATTTCCTTAGTAGATATTAAGGGTCAGTGTCAATTCCCTCTGCTGTCTGTCACTTCAGGTGACTCTAAACAAAACTGCATTTCTCAGAGGTTTTTAATAACACAGCGTATAAGATTGCAGGTATAGTATCCCAAAAATAAATGATCAATAATAACAACCCCATTAAATTGCCCCCTACATAGTTGCCCCTTCATAATTTCAGTTGTTCCTCCCCGGGCAGCCAGGGAATCATCAGGACAAGAAATTCACACTGAGGGGAGGAGACTATTAAGTAATATCTGCTCCCCTTGGCCTCATGTCTGGCTCTTAATGACACTTCACAGCGGTAATGGTGCTGGGGTTAATGTTAATGTGGAAATGATGCTATATTTGTGTGTGTGTGTGTGTGTGTGTGTGTGTGTGTGTGTGTGTGTGTGTGTGTGTGTATGTGTGTGTGTATGTGCAGCTGAGGGTCGTCCCGTCCTTCATTCATAGAGTTGCAGTTCTACCTGAGTCTCTCCCTCTCTTAAAATGTTTATGGGTCAGAGCCTCCAACCCTGGCTCATTCCATGAGGCTGTCACAAGCTTGTGGCATCACCCTCCTCGCTCTTTTCCTTTGTCTTTCCCAAACAGATGCACACACATTGTGATAATAGCCCTCAAGCCTGGGCTGGAAAGACAAGATCTGGGGTGCTATTGATCTGCAGTTTAATTGCTTTGGTTTACAAGCTGCGCTAGTTTTATTGAAGCGAACTTAAGGTTCACCATCTCAAAGAGAGCTGATGTGTGATTAGTGTTATGGGATTGGAAAGTTGTTCTTACGTCATACATCAAGCTTGTATCTAACATGTACTGTAAGACATTAATTTGGTTTTTTTACAATAACATCTCAAGATCTAAGACAATTTAAGAAATGTGTATTGATTTTCGGCTCCAGCATGAAATGTTGCTCCCATAGTGGCAGTTAGTGATAGTCTGGTGTTTTTTATCACATCAAGATAAAATGCAGTCCTACACAATTCAGATTCAAACTTAATGGGTAGTAAACACCTGAGCTGTTCATCTACTACTCTTTTACCCCTTCTGGTGATGACTGAGATCCAATAGCCATCTAGTTCATTCTTTATACCCCCAACTTAATCTATCACTTAGGTAACTCTCCCCACACCCTATATGTATGACCTCACCCTCCCATTCTCCAGTTAACCCACTGCAACACAACCATTTAGGTTTGGGAGCTTGGCCAAGGCTATATCTCAAAACTAGAAAAAGAGGGAGTTAGGTGAAAATATGGGTCTATGACTAAAAGCACTGGCATGCACCCAACTCAACAGTCAGGGTTAAGGTAGCTGAAACAAACAGCTCTGGATGTGTGAGCTTAGAGTTGACATTGTGTATGTGTGTGTTTCCTAGCCTCCTGGTGTTGAGTTTCAGGTTTCATGCTGATGCAAGGAAACACTGATTTAATTTCTGCCTCCTTTGAGTGCCTCTGGACCTCTGATTTACAGCACTCAATACTTTAAGATAATACTCTGTGGCTGGAGCAAACTAGCTATAAGAGCAGGGAGAGTTAACATTAGGATTTATACTGTACACTAAATACAATTGTGAACATGCTGAAGTTAAACTTATGGGTTATATTCTTGAACTGCAACAGTGCTTCACACCAAAGGAAAATACATTCTGTACAGTTACTTTTCGACAGAATACTTCTCCCTCAGTTTGCAAATGCATTTTATAAAAGGCTCTGGGTATGCTTTAGTTTTATGCATATGGCAGAGAGGAAGACAAACAAAAAGGGAAAGAGATGATTGTCCAACTCTTGGCCACACACGCTCATCTCCTTTTTGACCATGGATCTCCAAAATGAGCTCTTGCAATTTTATGGCCTATAACCATTCTGGGCTATAATAGAAGATGTCATTATACTTATTGTGGCAGAGTGGCTCTTCTGATCCGTTCTGTCCCAGTGATTGGGGAGGTACGCTTCAGAGGACACAGGTCTCCAAGAAAATGAGATGCTGAGGTCATTAACTTTTATCCCTCAACAAGGTTATAGATTTTAGCTGAAACCACAAGGCACTACTGAAAAATATGGCCCTACACCCATGACAGAGGTGTAGGCAAAGCCAAAAGAGGCAAAGAGGGAATTCTGGTCGTTGATTGGTTGGATGCGTTTCTTTATTTTTTTAAGTATCACTTTTATCAGTGTCAGAGCAGCATTACTATGCAAGTTTGGCTCTTCAGCTATAACTCAATGATGCAGAGAGAATTGTCTTTGGGTCATCTGAGTAGCAAAGTAACAAGACATGTGAGACCATGTTAACAATGTCTACAGTTCAAGTTCGACTATTGGCAAAATTAACTTTAAAAAAAGAATTCAAACATTCAACAACTACATACAAATGTTACATCAATATATTGTATGTTAGTAAACCAATGATCAAATCAGTGGTTGCCATATTATGTACGATGGTACATCAGGAATTAGCAGGAATTTATATTTTAAGTGATAGCTTTATGTCTGGCAAAAACCCAAACATTTTCACATTGCATAAAAATTCCACAGAAGAATAATCACAGAATATGTACAGTTAGGTTCATAAATATTGAGACAGTGACACAATTTTTTGCAATTTAGCCCCTGTACAAAACCACAACAGATTTAAAATGAACGACTCAAGATGCGATTGAAGTGTAGACTTTCAGCTTTAATTCAAGGGGATTTCCAGCTACAAAGCCCCAAAATCACAAGTTTGCTAGCACAGTGGGATTACTTAGAGTGATGATTAGCTCAAAATACTATGGAGGGTAAGGTTACCTTCATTGTTAGCATAGCCACAAACCATCAACTATCTTTCATTAGTTTTTACTCCATTGTGTTTGTTCAATATATCATAAGGTTTGTTTTGCTTCAGCCATGAGAAAGAGGATCCATTTTCATGCCATATATGTTTTTTGGGCAGCTAGCCCAGTTATTAGTGTTGTTGCCTCAAATATGAGGGACAGAGCTTCTGAAAAAACACTTAAAGGAGGACTGTATGTGTTTTGCTATTGACTTAAATATGAACAGTCTCTCAGAATTGCTTAATGAAATCTGACTTTTCAAAAATAAATGTCAGAAGTCAAAAAAGACTCCCTGGACCCCTGAGCTTGGGCCCAGTAGGCATGTACAGTAATCCGTCCATCCACTCTAGGTCATTTTAAACTTATAAGTCACAGTTTGATACCATTGATTAATAACATTTGATTCCATTACAGTTGTGAACGTCTCATCCCCATCATTGTTACAGCTAACAACAAATTTGAGGTTGTTTTAATATAAAACTTGGGGTTGTTGGTGTTGTCTAACACTGGATCAAAATAACCATATTTTATAGTTTGGGTAGGTAAATCAACACTTGGTAAAAAAAACCCTATTTGTATTGGATAAAATTAAACCAGAATTTTGTTGGCACTACATTAAACAACTGATTATTTCATGTCTAGAAAGATAGAGAGAGATTAGCTATATGCAAATAAAATTAGTTTAATGGCCTTTATTTTGGTTCTCCAAAGGCCAGTGGACTTGAAAATATGACTGAAGCATAGTGTGAAAAAAGGTGATAAACCTACACACTTGAGAACATGAGCCAACATGAGAAAGGGAAAAAATAAAAGCACATCAGTACCAAAAGCTGTCAGTCAATGTCAGTCAACTCCTGGGACATTGACAACAGGGTGTATGTTAGGGGATGAAAGACTTTGTAGCACCTCACTTGCCTTTAGGGTAGAGAGAGCATGAGACGAACACAGCGCGGTTTGCTCTGGGGTTTTTTGCTTCATCTCTAGAACCATGTGGAATGTTTTGATTTCCATGGGCAATGGTGCTGGCAAAGATGCTATGTGTGAATTAGACCCTGGCAGTCCTACTGTATGCCTTGGTGCATGTGCTTGTCTCCTTCCTTCACCTGTCACTTCTCCATTTCTTCCCCCCTCTCTTGTGTTATTTTATTTTTGCTGTTTTTTTTCCTTTTCAGTGAATGGAGAGGCAAAAACACAGCAACCTTATGAACCCAAGTGGCTTGTTGGATATGAGGACAGCCTTTAGTAAAGTTCTCTTGGTAGTCTGTTCAAGGAGACACCAATGAATACAACTATTAAAAATATCACTGCTAAATGTTGACAAACTTTAATAAGTGCGTAAGGGCCCTGGGAGGAATACCAGTTTCTAGGGCAGTTTGTGATCTTCCCACTTCCCCTCTAAGCTGTGAAGTGAAAGTTTCTGTCTGTGCTATAAAGATTTGTGCTGATGGGCTGATCTGATGATTCATAATTTTTTTTAATTTTTTTTTCACATAGGTTCAGTGGAGGGGCTTTATTTTGGTGTTTTTGTACAGCCACATCTTGTGATGACTGCTATTTCTTTCATATGTGTTTGAACTCCTTTACTCGGAGCCTGTGGCCTAACTTCAGGTCAACTCCCACACAGACATTCACAGAGGCAAAGAAGAGAGAACGAGAATGGGAATAAGAGAGTGGTAGAGGGAGGGACTGTGAAAAGTGATAGAAAGACAGCATTTCAATGAAATTAAGTGTCCGCGTACAGTAGGTGTGTGCGTGTGTGTGCAGCTGCAAAAGCCAGCTACCATGCTGGAGTGAACTTTGGCTACAGATGCAGAGCACAGAGAAGCAGAACAGCAAATTATGACAGTTCATGAATGAGCCCGGAGCTGTCAGCAAACATGAAAAAAAAAGGGCTGTGAGCGACCCAACAGCAAGTCATAGTGACAGCCATGTAAATGATATTGGTGGAATATGCTGCAATTTAGGTATAATTCATCCCAACCCTCTTTAAAAAAACAAACAAACAAAAAAAAAAAAACCTGACAATTTGTCTTTCAAAGGTTAAAATGGGCATTTTGGGCTTCCAGGAAGAAAAGCCCTGTGTTGGCTATAGTAAGGACACTGTGAGGGGGGAGCCTAAGCAGCCCCATGCACTTCATGCACCACTACCTGGCCCAAGCTCTGAAAACCATTACGGCACCATCTGTCTGTCATGACCTTGGCATATATACACTTCACATTTATGACGTTTAAATAGAAAACAGATGCAAAGTGCCTTTAAAGAGAAGGTCTGATCCACCTCTCGGGGCTAATGGATCTAAAGTGTGAATGCTGCCTTTGAGGGGCTTAACTTTGCTCGCTGTAATACTGAACTGACATGAAATGAAAATACTATATAGAGCTGGCAACTATGCCTCAATATGAAGACCAGCCAAAGCACTTACTGAAATCCAGTTTTTTCAGTCCCTGTGTAGTGATTCTAACTGTGCGTTATGTTGTACAGTGGACAATGACTGTAAGTACCAGAACTGTCTCAGAAAGGTAACAGAAGCCAGCATAACCTTCCAGCAAAAGTGGAGAAACAAAGAAATCATAGGGTCTACTGCACAAATGTTCTCCTTGCCTTCCCAGGGAAAACACAGGAATAAAAAGAACATAATGCATACTACCACTACAAAAAGATGAATACAGATCTTAAAAATCTTCAGATAGATAACTGGACTACACTTGTTGTAAAAAATATTAGAACATGAAGATGGCCATGCATAAATGTACTTGTTATTGACCATTAGGGCCTGTCAGGCTCTTGATTTCTCCTCATGTGACAATCTTTATTTAATGAATTTGGAAGGTGGTGTCTTGTTTTTAGTCTTTCAATTAAGAACAAGCCATGAGGTGGAAAGAACTACCTACAGAGATCAAAACTTCAGCTGCATTTTAGGTTCCCAAGAGCAACTCAGCTGCCATACTTCTTTAAAGGAAAAATTTTGGGACATCCAGGACTCTTCCTAAAGCTGGCTGACCTTCCAAACTGAAAAATTGGAGGGGAAAGGCCATGGTAAGAGAGGTGAGCGCAGATGGAAGAAACTTCCAGAGATCTGGTGATTACAAAGGCCATAGCATATGCATCACATCATCAAAACATTCAGTGACCCCTTGTGCCAAATTATTACTAGGGGCACTGACATCCTGTCAACCTTTTTTATATATATACACAAATATTTACTAAAATAACAACCGTTTTTTTTTTTTTTTTTGGAAAAACCACTGGAAAAGCTATTGCTCCTCCATGAACCTAAAAGGCATCCTCACTCTCCAGCCTGAGGGTTGTGGGAGGTGAGAGTGGAGGAGGAATAGCAGTAGTCCACAAGTTGGCATTTGTACTCTTTTTACTTCTCTTCTGCTCATTTGGGAAACTATGCTGACACACACACACTACTGTTTATTTGAGCTGCTTCACAATACTCCCACTCAGTGGGAAAGAACTCCTATGGGGTGTTGGATTGCACCTTGTGGCTTTTCTTCTTTCCTTTCCTTTTCTTTTCCTCTCTCTCTCTATAGGGTTGTGAAGCAAGCAGAGTGGGGCAGGGTAGGACAGCAAGCAGGGGATAGTGTACAGATTAATCAGCTCCTGAGGGCTAGACTGGGCCTAATGTTGAACATGAAAGCACTGGGAAAATCAACACTGGATACCTGGTTCCTGGATAAGGTCTGATGACTTAATCTGTCCCTGTGAGGATAAATGGAGTTTGGTGAGGAGGGAATCTAAGGCTTTGGCTCTGTATCAACATCTCAGATTTAAGATTTCTGTTTTTGAACTGTGCGTTTGATGTTTTAAGATATCACACTTGTAATAAAATGTATTTGAAAATAATTCTTTGGCTGGTTTACTATAAACTTTTCATTAATTCCTCTACTATGTAAGGTTGTTGTGTCTAGAGGTCCCTTGTCAAAGTTTCCAAAGGTGAGTTACATATACGTTCAAACCTTAGCTGTGTTGCAATCTCACATGCTCTAATTCTGAATTTTATATGTACTGAGAAGTTATATTTCAGTGATATAAGCATGATTATCGAATTTGGTGAATAATTCTTTTTCCCTTTTCTCCTTCCACTTTGAAATGCCTAATCCCCATGAACTTCACAATGTCACTGCTAGTTTTGTTATTATTTATTATTATTTGTTGCTATACTGTACCTCTGTGATACTCGGTGTTTTCTGTGCTTCTGTTCACCTCTCAACAAAGAACATTACAGTTGTGGTGGAACTCACAGGGGGTTACCCCAACAATCAGGGGTAGGAAATATGACTATATACAGTGACTTGTGAAAGTATACAGACCTTTATTTACTTTTGTACACATCATTGTGTTGTAAATTTAGATTTTAATGGATAAAATTGATATTTGCTGTCAAAAGGACTTTTACAAAGTACTGAATTAAGGATCTGAATACTTGTATATGAGAGAACTGAGTTTTTGATTTTTAATAAATTTGCAAAAAAACTAAAAACATGTTTTCACTTTATCATTATGTAGATAATTTATATAGTAAGTCCTGAATATATACAGTATATATTTTCAGTCCTGTATATAAACAGTATATATATTGATTGATGTAATTCATAGCCTTTAAATGATGTCATTTATACTTTTGCAAATATTAAAGGAGAAAACAGGAATATACACAATTTTTGCTCCTATCTTCAAACACACAACACACAAGCAATCTCTCTTGACTATTGTGTCCCAGGAGAAACTCTGTACATCATTTGTCAATGGAAAAGAGTAAAAAAACGTGGGAAAAACGAAGTTCCCTGAATACAATCACACACGGTATGAGATGTGTCTCATGGTGCCACATCAGTGTCTATGCTGTCAGAAAAGATAATACAGTTCTACATTTTTAGTTTTAAGATGAAAGTTACCACCAAGAGCCCAGGAGTCTTGCAAGGCTGATTTAGGAAAATCACATATCTCATTAAAGTAATTGGTAAGTAAATGTAAATGTAATATAAAAAGAGTTGAGATGATATTCATCTGATATTTTCCATCAAAAATATGTATATGTCTGTTTGTGTATGAAGTTGAGTTTATGTGTACTCTGTATGTGTGCCTGCCAAATTAAATTCTTTTTTTTCTCCTATATTCATGTGGTCAAACGTTTTGTCAATGTGCATAGTCAAGCGAGTAGGAGATGAACTGTTCTCCAACAGGCAGGAATTTAAGGGTGAAACATGTATTTTTTAACAATTTAAGGAAGCTTAATGTATACATTTTTTTGGATAAAATTAGAGTGAAAAAAGGAGGATGGAGGATTTGAGTTCTGAGATTACTTTTACTTTTACTCTGATCTTATTTAGCTAGTTATGGCAACGACTTGTTCACAATTATCATTGAAAAAGGCCAAGTGATGCATTTTCAAAGCTTTATAACTAACAATCAGCAGCCATGGGCTCCTCTAAGCAGCTGCCTAGCACTCTGAAGGTTAAAATAACTGATTTCCACAAAGCAGGAGAAGGCTATGAGAAGATATCAAAGTGTTTTAATGTAGCCATTCTAATCAATTAATGGTGGAGGTAAAGTTGAGGTCTGGAAGACCAAGAGAACTCGGAGAGAACCACAATTATTCTACACTAAGCAAAGGTATTTTGGAAAAGAGATGTTTTGAAAAGACCACCTCTCAAACTGTTAAGCGTGGGGGTGAATCGATCAAGGTTTTTGGCCTGTATTGCAGCCAGTGGCACAGGGAAAATTTCAATGGTAAGGGAAAGAATGGATTCAATTAGATAGCTGAACGTTTCGCCATGGCCTACACAGTCTCACAACCTAAAATCATTTAAAATCTGTAGTTGGACCTCAAAAGAGTCTCACAGAAGTAGAAGCCTTTTGAGAAGAAGAATGGAAGAAAATCCAAGAAGAAGCTGTAATTATTACCAAAGGTGGTGTTACAGAGTACTGAGGGCCTAAATTTTTGTTTTGGGCCCTTTTCCTTTTTCAGTTCAAATTCTACTCACTAAACCATTGACAGTAATAGAAATTTTGACCAGGAATGCCCAAACCTTTTCATGCTTCTGTGTTATTATTATTTTTTTTGTCCTAGTGTAATTTGGCTGGGTTTCTTTAATCCATCTCGATTTATGGAGGCCTCACTATTAGTGGAGGCTGCTGTCATAGAATTTTAGTGCAGGCAGCAGAAAGAGAGGAAAAGAAGTAGAGAGAAGTGGAAAAGGTAGGTCTGCAGCCAGCCCCCTGCCAGTCTCCCCTTATGCTTTTATTGGCTACCATTAAAGCTCTTAGAGTTAGAAGGGGCAGGAGAGGCCCTTGAGCTCCATTCACCCTCATCCACTTTCAGACAACCCTATAGCACTCAGTCAACATTCTGCTTTTTCTTAAATGCTTTCAAAGATCCTCCTCTTTTCCATGTTCTTCCTCTGGCACCAAAATGTGCATTTTAATTCTCCCATCCTGACCTTGGGTAAGTCCTGTTGCCCTTTAAGCCCTCTCACACAGAATTATAGAAAGAAATGTACACATCCATCAATCAAATATAAACAAAGTGATTTCAACATGATGCAAACAAGACTGTTCTCCTGTTATTATACGAGCATATAAACATGTTGGAATATCTCAGAGGAAATGCATTCGTAAAGTGTGATTGATGGCTGATCACAATAGTGAATTGAATAGCTATAAATGACAATCCAAACGCTAGTGTTCTGCCTATGTGTTTATGCTTGTCATATGTTTATCTGGCAGGCTGTGGGAGCAGGCATGGCTTGAAGATTGCTGCAATGACGGTCCCAATCAATCACAGTGGCCACTTGAGTGCAGAGTTCAAGAGCTGTTTTGGCAGTGGGTATCCACGGGGCCTGCTAAGGCAAAGAGACTGGACTAGAGTAATGATTGCCATCTTTATGAATATTTATGACAAACATCTGCGCTGAAAACATTGCATGAATGCTACACGGGATTATGAGTTAGTGGCACTATCCCTCATTCAGTCCGATCATGGAGTTGTGAGCCAAATAAACGGGGGCTGGGCAGCTGATGTCTGACAAACATTGAGTGGGGTGAGGTCACAGGTGAAGGTGTCAGGGACCAGCAGGTAAACCAGGTGTCTGGGGTTATGAACAGCACCTGATGTCTTCGGGGTAAGACCACACACTAAACTTGATTTGAATAAATGTTTTTCACCTTAGATTGCCTACATTTAGAGAGAGATTGTTTGTCTGTGTGTGTGTGTGTGTGTGTGTGTGTGTGTGTGTGTATGCTAATGCAGCTGGTGCTTTTAGTACCAGTCGTGGTTCTTTAATAATTCATAATAGTTTGTTAATAAGGAATAGACCAAAAAAAAAAAGAAGAAAGTTGTTGTAAGCTGTAGAAATAGAAAACATGGTGTCGGGCAAGTAATTTTATTCTTTAATAAACACCTTTAAGTAAAACAATCTTGTTTCATTTAAGTTGTAGAAATAAAAAAATAATATTAAAAAAAAAAAAAATTAAAAATGACCAAAGATGAACTATACATACTGGCCTCACGTTTGACAGCAGTGTGTTGACAGAATATGCCTGTCGACAAAGCAGCAGTGGTTTGCAGAATGCCAACTTTGCACATGAGCTTGTATCATCAAGCTCTCAGTTTGATATAACTTATTTTAAAGCTGCATTAATTTGTTTGTTTGTTTTTTTGTTTTTTCGGTCTCTTGGAGACAGTAGCTCACCAGGGAGAAGAGATAAAGAAGGTGGAGGATTTTAAGTACTTAGGGTCAACAGTCCAGGGCAATGGAGAGTGTGGAAAAGAGGTGAAGAAGCGTGTGCAGGCAGGCTGGAGCGGGTGGAGAAAAGTGTCAGGTGTGATGTGTGATAGAAGAGTTTCAGCTAAAATGAAAGGAAAGGTGCACAAAACTGTGGTGAGACCAGCGATGCTGTTTGGTCTAGAGACAGTGCCACTGAGGAAAAGACAGGAGGCAGAGCTGGAGGTAGCAGAGATGAAGATGTTGAGGTTCTCTCTGGGAGTGACCAGGATGGATAGGATCAGGAATGAGTACATCAGAGGGACAGCACATGTTAGAGGTTTTGGAGATAAAGTCAGAGAGGCCAGACTGAGATGGTTTGGACATGTCCTGAGAAGAGATAGTGAATATATTGGTAGAAGGATACTGAGTTTTGAACTGCCAGGAAGGAGGCCTAGAGGAAGACCAAAGAGGAGGTTTATGGATGTAGTGAAAGAGGACATGAAGGTAGTTGGTGTGAGAGAAGAGGACGCAGAAGACAGGGTTAGATGGAGGACACTGATTCGCTGTGGCGACCCCTAAAGGGAAAAGCCGAAAGAAAAAGAAGAAGAAGAGGAGACAGTAGCTCACCACAAGGTTAAAATTAAAGAAATATTTGACGTACATTACATGTTAGCAATCACAATGGCTGGCAAATTTACATACCCAGGAAGACACAAAGCAACGGACCTTTTTAGGTCTTTTTTGTCTCTGCTAACTCCTGAGAAAAATATCTTGTATCTTGAAGTAGGGATTTTATTTTTCATCTTTTATGGTGATGTATTACAGGCTCAAGTTTTGTATATCAAATGATGTTGGAATTAGCTGAAAATCAATGTGTGGTGTTCCACAGAAACAATTTACATTTTTGCACAAAAATGTCAAGTAAAAGTGTTGGGTTTCATTTAGTAGACAAGTGAAAATTCCTATGCCTTTGATGAGTGGCAAACTGAAGCAGTTGTTATAAAACAACTCTTCTCTCCTGTAACATGATTGGGACAGAATGAAATCCTGCTCAAAAACTGTCTGACAAATTCATCATATATTACAGTGGCTGGCATTTGACTGTTTGCCACAGTTTATCTCAAGCCAGATTAGTCTGATATCATGCAGTACCACAATGGATTTCCCAGGAGGGCAAACCAGGATGTGACAGGATATTGAGTTAATTAAAACCACTAAGATGGGGACTTTCCCTGCCTACAGTACGTGATGAAGCTGGGGACAGGAGGGAACTCTGTGGTTTGAGTTATATGAGAATGCAGTGGCCCTTGGAAAGTGTTTAATATGTGTGTATGCTAAAGTAAGGGCTGTGTTGTTTTGACTGCTGTCACAAGCTGCTGCTAAGAGCAATTAGCATATGGGCTATCTGTCATATCCTATTTCTTTTACCTAATAGCTTACTGTCTGTCATAGAAATGCATAAAAAATGATCTGTCTGTACTTTATAACAACCACCCGATTTCAAAATTTTCAATTTAATTTTGTTAATTTAAAATAAAGTTTATCTACTAAAAGTTTTCCTGTCACAACTTCAGATTACAACAAAATTGACAAATACATTCACCCCAAACAACTTTTTGGGGTGAATAAACACAAACTATTCAGCATTCAGCATTTATAGTGGTATCAGAAAGTATTCAAACCCTTTCACTTTTTGCACACTTACTTGTGTTATGGATTTTAATTCTAAATGGATGATACTCATCAATTTACACTGAGTAACTCATAATGACAAAATGAAAGTCCATTTGTGGCAAATTAAATTGATAGGACCAAATTTGGAATGGCAAACACCTGTGTGTATAAGGTCCCAAAATTAAAACTGCAACTCTGTAGACCTCTGTGTAAAAAGAAAACTGTGGCAAGGAATAGACCAGGGACCAGTTATAAGACCGATTCTAAAGCTTTTTGTGTTCCCAGGAACACTCTGGCCTCAAATATGTTAAACCATAGAGGTTTGGAACCACAAGGACTCCCTAAATGGAGTAGGGGCAAGAAGGGCCTTGGTTAGGAAGGTGACCAAGAATGTAACAATCACTCTGACACACATATATATATATAAGTAAATAAATATATATATACAAATATATAGTGGTTTCTTAATTTCTAAATGTGCTCTTTGTAAGAGATTCACACACATACACATGGATTATCTCAGCTACAGACGTGTTTGTTCTTTTGACAGCGACTGACACATTGAGTGAGGAGTGTGTTTCAAGTGGTGCCAACAACCATTCTGTCCTTGTCCCTCCTTCCACTTTTTGTCTGTGAGTGTCGTCTATGTCACAAACAGGGTCGCTGACCCCCCCACACACACACACCTCTCCCAACTGTTGTTTATAGAGGAAGTGTCATCCAGGCTCATATTATTCCAGCTGGGCAGGAGCTACCTCTGCCATACAGCCTGGACCCAAGAGTTTGGCCAAGAATGCTGTGGAGAGAATTTTATAGCAGTGTTCATATACACATCCCTGTCTGTGCCTTTCAGTCTAAGCTTAAAGATAACAAACAAGGGGAAGTTATTTTACAAGAGCTCAGTATCAGAGGGTAGACTTAAAAAAAAAGGTTGGATGACCCTGCTGAGTCTGTTATCCGCTACATGAGCACTCTCCTCTATGTCTGGAGGAGGGTGGACCCACCAAGGTGTCAAAAATTAGGTAATAAGTTAAATGCCAGGGAGTTAGAGGGTCAAACAGGGTTGGGCTTGTTTTTCAAAGGGACACTGCCAGCTCCTAGCCTTCCACAGAGTTTGAAGGTCTTAACGCAGACTTGCTTCCTGCTCTGAGCCTTTTGTAGATGATGTGTTCCAGTAAGGACAGGCCAGTCAGCAATGCCTTAGCCGATACTGGTGATGTGCAAATTTAAACATGGTAGCCCCCATATGCTTCAGTAACAGTATTCTATCTAGGTGCTGGCAACCCATACTATGAATTAATAAATATGTGAAAAACATAGAACATAGACATACACATGGTTAGAACATTATTAGGGATACCATAGTAATAGTGGGTAAAGCCTTCATTTGCTCTCAAAACAGCCTCAGTTCGTTGTGGCATGGATTCCACAGGATGTTGGAAACATTCATTTGAGATTCTGGTTCATGTTAACACAATCACATCATCTCATTTCTGCAGATTTATGAGCTGCGCATTCATGGTGCTAATTTCCTGTTGTACCACATCTGAAAGGTTTTCTATTGGATTCATGTCTAGTGACTGCGGAGGTGACTGAAGTGCACTGAACTAATTTTCACATTCATGAAACCAGTTTGAGAAGACTATTGCTCCGTGACATGCAGAATTATCATGCTGGAAGTAGCCATTAGAACATGATAAATTGTGGCCATAAAGGGATGCACATGTCGAGCGACAATACTCAGATAGACTGTGGCATTCAAACCATTACTGATTGGAATTAAAGAGCCAAAGTATGCCTAGATAACATTCCCCACAACATTAAACCACTACCACCAGCCTGGACAGTTGACACAAGGTAGGTTTGGTCCATAGATTCATGCTGTTAACGTTTAATTCTGACCCTACCATCTGCTGCCTCGGCAGAAATCCAGATTAATATAACCAGGCTAAGACAATTTTGTGCCCTTGCACATTGTAGTCTCAGATTTTGTTTGTGGCTAACAGGAGTGAAACCAGATGTGGTTTTCTGCTGTGGTAGCCCATCCATCTCAATGTTTGATATATCGTACGTTCTGAGATACTTTTCTGCTCATCATAGCTGTAAAGAGTGGTTATCTGAGTTGTCATAGCCTTTCTTCGAGCTTTGTGAAATCCCAGTAGTTTCAAAGCTTATGAAACACTTTAACCACTCTGTCTTACACAGACTACCATGCCATGATCAAAGTCACTGAGATCACATTTTTTTCCCCATTTTGGTGTTTGATGTGGACATTAATTGAAGGTCCTGATCTGTATTTGTATGATTTTATGCATTGCACTGCTGCCACATGATTGGCTGATTGGAGAATCGCATGAATAAGAAGGTGTTCCTTTCCGTTTGCGTACCTTTGCCCTGTGATGCTGATGGTGGTAGGGGGCTCCTCTCTCACCTGGTAATCCTCAAAGTGGCACTGAATCTGTTGGCATGGGCCAGATTTACTCTCTGGCCACCACTACTCCCCTCTTCTCTTCTTCTTTTCCTCATCCTTTGCTATCTGCTCATGGTCCGTTCGCTTAACTGTAAACAGAGATTCACTAATTGTGATAAAGTGTATTGGACTAGAATCACATTCTCTCCCTTTAAGAGAGAGGGAAACTGAGAGAGAGCTGCCAGTTAGAGTGGAGTAAATGTAGACGGAAGATTTCTATGTTAATACAGAGATCAAACACACATTGACTTGACCCACAAATAGAAACTTTTCACTAAAAATTTGATTAATTGATTAGCTGGTTGGCAGAAAAGAAATTGGGAACAATGTTGATAACTGATTTTTTAATATGTCTAAAATATCATGAGCTACTCAAATGTAAATATGCGCTTTCCCCAGTTTTCTGGAACTTAACATCTGGTATTTTTTCACTGTGGCTCACATTAAATGGGGCAATTGAATATTTTAACTTTGGCTTCATAGAGTAATGATAGTCTCTTCACTATTTTCCTACATTCCATAGACAAAACAATCAATCAGTCATTTATAAAATGCCGGGTGCTTTAAGAAGCCTTACATTACTTTGCATTACTTTGCATTACTTCTCATTTAAATGCTAGTGTACAATAAATTGAATGTAAGAAAGTTTTTAAATAGTAAGCACATAAGCCATGTTTTTGCAGCATTGTAGCTTTACTCTATTTAAACCACACACAGTACAAGTGTATTACATTTGAAAATAAGTTCATAATTATGAAATGCAGTTTAATGTTCATTAACAGTTGACTAACAACAAATTAATATATACAGAGGATAGTTTCCTTATTAGCACTCAAATTTAACATACTTTTTATCCACAATCGTATTAAAGTTTTTGTAACTCCTGCAGTAATTGATGACCTTTACCAAAAGCACTTTTAATACCAACTTGAACTTGCCATGATTGCTGGTTAAACCTTATTCACAGATGGCAACTTTATATTATGTCATTACACATAGATAATCACACTTGGCATATTATATACCAACATTCTTGACCTTAAACAGCATTGAGTAACTTTCTCTGGTATTATAGCAATATTTTACTCACTGAAGATCTCACTTCAACTCTAAGGTATCAAGGAATTAATTCCTGGAAGGACAATTAGGGTTTTATTTTGCATATATCTACCGTATGTACTAGGAACAGCCTGGGATACGATGCTATGTACTACTTACTACATGACACACATTCATGGCCAAGCAAAAGGGGGTATTTGAAAAATGTTTAGGTTGTATAATATTATTATCTCAGTGCATCTCCTCAATGCTTGCTTAGAACTGTTCACTTGTGACTGGATCACCCATGACACATATTAATGCCAAGTCTGAACAGGGCTTTTGAGGCTCTATAGAGGTTTTCCTGCATCTCTTGGTGGTCATTTTGCTTTTCATTGTGGTTGTTTTGCAACACTTTGTAGCTGTTTTGCATTTTTTGTGGTCTTTTTAGTTTTTTTTGTAGTTGATAGATTGATTTCCCAGTTTATACATAAAGTGGATATGGTTGTAATCAAGTCCTCTGTCATCAGGTATAGGTACACAGGATGTGGACAAACAAGGAAGACAGCGAATGTGTTTGCATAGGGCTAATGACTTTGTGCTAATAAGCTGACTCGTGGCATTATTTGTATTCATTACCAGACACAAGTTCACCTAGGAAAGGTCATTGTTGGTCTTGCTGTTGTATCTGCTGGAATAGACACAAGTGTAGAGGTTTCCTGTGTGCTGGAGTGGCCTGTTGATCAAATAGCATATCAATATTGGTCAGCTAAATAAGGAGGCTGGATGGTTTATGATGATTCTCTAGAATTTATCAAAGATAACTGATTAGCAAGTTTTTTAAAGAACTTTTCACTATTCTGGTGAAGATTATTGTTGAACTATCTTGTAGTTGTTTTGGTTAAATGTTAAGTGTGGCATTTTCCTTCCAGTCTAGGTTTTACGTGAAAGTGATAATTAAAACCTTTCTTAGCTGAACATGCTGCATTGAGAAAACAGTGCCCTATGATCTGTATTCATCAGTCATACAAACATACAATGTAGAGAAATCAACGAGAAAAAGAAGGAAAAATACAAGTTCCGAATAAAACTGAGAAACAGATGAAGAAATGTCCAGTGAGATTTCACAGGAATAAGGAGAAAAAGTGAATGTTAAAAATGCAACAGGGAAGGACAGAGAGACTATGAGAAAACAAAAACTGAACTCATCACCCTGTGAACATTTAAGAAAGAGGCTCTACATGGAAGCTACATGCCTTACATTTGGTACATGCATCCCTTTGCAGGCAGTCTATTTAAACAGCCTAAAATTGAAATTCTGGTGTTGGTAACTCCTATTCACTAGCCAAGGGAAAACTCTGAATTAAAAAGTCTAATGCGACACTCACCATCCTAATGATGTTTAAGGACTCATAATTGTTGTTGTATTTATGGGGAGTTTGCCATGACAAAATACAGACAAAACAGGATATCTAAGTGGATATATTTTAAACTGGAGGCCATAACATAAACCTAAATGACTTTTACATTTTCTGAGAATGTCCTATTTTTCTATTTCAAATAAAATTGAGGGGAAAGAAAAATAGGAAAGAAAAATTTAAAATTGCAATGTAGAAAGGGGAAAAGAACTTCCAAAAGCAGCAACCCTTTCCACTGCTTACTGTGTGGTGTTGAAATTAAAATAAATGAAAAAATAAATAAATAATTTTTTTTGAGGCTTGTTTTTTCTTCAATACTTTTCCTGACTGAATGGCTAAGCTACGATTAATCTGCTAAGTTGTTATTCTGTCACTGTGAGCCGTTCCAATCAAGCAGCTGCACCAGAACTTACAAAGGATGATGTATTTTTTCCATTCAAGTGATCCTAGTAATCACTCATACTAAATAGATGATTTCTCTATCTAGAGGTGGACAGTTGATAGCTAGTTTTCTCCATAACAATCAAATATACAAAACTTTTCATGAGAATAGTAAAGGAACAATGACTATGTGTTAAAAAAAATGCTCTTATCACCATCCCTTCCCCAACTCTTTTTTGCTATAGCTGTTAGGGCATTAGCTAAAAAAAGAGCAAACACAGCAGGCACCACCAAAACATCAAGATGTATTTGATATCAAGTTAATGTGTTGTAAGGCATGCTACATATATGTGTTGTGCTTTTAATCAACCATTTGTGTGTGTTTGTGTAGGTGGTGCTATAAAGTGATTAGCAGTCACTGTTGCATTAAAGCTAAAAATGTACTCATAATATTTGCCAAACTTAATCAGCATTTATATGATACACAGACTAAAATAGGTAAATGCACACAAATATTAAGGGGGGGGGGTAGGAATTTTTTTTAGGTTATATAAAATTATCTTTCTATCTATCTATCTATAGATAGATAGATAGATAGATACCGAAGACACCGAAGATCAAAGTTATCAAATTACAGTACATCTATGACTGTGAAAAGGGTAAACTTTATTAGATGTTGTCTAGTAGACTGTCAGTTGCCAGTTAGAGGCTAATCATGAGATTTAACCATGCCTCGAAAATCACATGATAAACATGTCTAGAAATACACACAAAATTGCAGCTGATGCATGGTCCATCATAACTATTTTTGCCTGAACTGTTAAGCCCTAGCAAAGTGATCAGTTCCACAAATACTTTGGCTCCAGGCTGAGACTGTCCTCTCAGAAAAACAGCATCATTATGTGCAACATACTGCATCGCGGAGCATTGCATCATTTGATATCCATACCAAGGTCAAGGGACAGAAGCCAAGATATGCTAATGTGTGACTGACAAAATTGTTGTTTTTCTAGATAATTGACTTGCATGGATAATGGGAAACAGGACAGTTGCACATCCTGAGAGGCTGGCACGTCATTTATGACACAGATGGTGTTCAAGCAACCAAGATTATAGAGTCCATCTAAACTCCAAATCACAGAGATTCAGTTAGATTCTGAGGCTGCAGTGAATGGGCATGCATTCATGGCTTGAGATGACTCACCTTACATAGCACATTATAGCATGCCCCTCCATTTTTATTGTTTCAGGGTGGTTTTTAACTGCAGTTTTTTCTGAACAGTCTTCTCTGATAGTCCAAGCACAAGAGTCAAGATGAAAGAGGATATGAGTTGATAAAAATATTTATACACTTATCTAAGTTGCCTTTCGTTATAACCATTTGCATAGCAATTAGCTTACTAACAGCAGCAAGCGCTGCAATGAATGTTTGTGGACATTTTTGCCAGGGGTTTTGCCTTGTGGGTTAGATTTAACCTCGCCTACCTTTTTATCCTATTTTTTTGGAACTGAAAGGAATATCTGTGGGGCTGATAAAAGGTTTTGCTGATTAAAAAGTAATTTAATAGCTATATTTCTATTTGCAGCTAATATCATCCTGAAAATATAATAGAATTGAATATCAGTTAAAAATAAGTTTTTATCTTTCTATTATTTTAAGTAGGGTCACATCACAGATAGATTGTATGCCTTATTTAATTCATTGTTAAATCTTTTTTTTTTTTTTTTCCTTTACTTCGGTGTATTTCCACTTCTATAACCAAACCTACACCCGGACCCAAAGTGCATGACTTTGGCTACTCATGTTTCCATCCACCTTCCAACCACAGTATGTGATGGTGTCTCTTTTTTATAACCATGATGTTTCCTGAACTTTAACCAAATGGATTTTTGGGCCTTAACGAAACCAAAGCTTTGGAAGATCAGAAAATGGTCATAAGAATCATTTTTGTAGCAGTCTCAAGTAATGTTTTCGTCATGTGTCATCCTGCCAATGTGACGAGAAAATACTCATATGGTTCACTTATGACCATGATGACGGACAACACATTTTGTTGTTTTTGGAGAGGCAAAACAGATTCTAAAATGACTTTCATTTGATTTTAATATTTGTCCTGTTTTTCTGCGACAACTGCTTACAATGATATGGCTGTATTTTTTGCCCATGCAACTTATACCAGTCCAACTTTATTCCCTCTTGCCTCCTTCTCCTCCCATTACTCTATCAGCATCCTGCTTTATGCTGTCTCCCTTATTCTTTCTGACTTTTTCTGTTATGATTGGACCTGATGAATAGAAAAGTTTGCCATTTTGGCAGGCAGAGTTTTGGAAGTTGGCGTTATCTGCCAGGGGACATTGTTTATCTGATTCAGTGGTCTGACCCCGTGTTTCTTTTTTGGCCTTCTGAAACTAGGACGGGACTTCCTCAGCCAGCCTTATCAGCTTAAACCACAACAATGGAACAGACCCAGGGACCAAGATCTACTGTTGTCACCACAGTATGTAATGCTGCAGTGTCTGTATGAGAGATGTGAACGTCAGTATAGATGTCTGAAAATCAGATTTTAGAGGCTTAGTTGTGCAACAAATTTAAGACAAAACTCAATTAGAATCTGTCCTTACTAAATTAATTTTAATTTTACTGTCAACTTGTGTTTTTATTATACATTGAAACCCTTAGAAAACACACTTCCACCTATGCGGGTATTAGACATAGTGCCAAAATTAATACCCACAGCAGTACCTAGACCCTATCAGATCTGATTAGACTAAGCTGAAGTCCAGGCTTGTGTCCTGGTTACAAGGAAACATGTACATGGTAAATGGACTATACTTATATAGAGCTTTTCTAGTCCTTTTGGCCACTCAAAGTGCTTTTACACTACTGTCACATTCACCCATTCACACACACATTCACACAGCACATTTTTCTACATATTGATGCGCAACGACAAACCTACACATTCACACACCGATGACACACATCGGGGGCAATTTGGTTTCAGTATCTTGCCATAGGACACTTCGACATGTGGACTGGAGGAGCTGGGGAAAGAACCACCACCCTTCCAGTCATGTGCACTTGTTGAGACCTTCACTATAAAAAGCTGGCTATATTTTATAATTCTGTGCCATAGAGCTTCATCGTTTTTCCAACAGTTATTAAAAACACATCAGTGAGTCACACTGTTGCAATGAGTGCCATGTTTCCTCATTACCATGACGAGAAAATATTCACTAGCACATTAAATATGTATTAATCTGGGGTTGAAAATAGTCCCAAAAATAGACTATTAACTTCTGACTGAGTAATGTTGAAAACTAGTGTCCAGCTGTCTTAGTATCAGTAGGTTAGTAAAGTTGTTAAGTGACGCATCGTAGGTTTTGGTCTTGTCATGGGTTATGTTGACAATAACGCTATAGAATATTGCCAAGTTTTCCATTCAGTTTTAAATTTCTTGATAAATCCAGAGCATACATGTTGGTCATGACTCACTTTACATATAACCTTTATAGTTTGTATAGTATAACCTTTACACTTTGACGAATGGCTTCCCTGATCCCGGTCTCTACTCCACAAGAGTAATCTTGTTACACTTAATTGGTATGTTTGCATCATTACCTAGCTAACTAGCCATCTACCTTATTTATCAAAGCAGGCAATGCTGCTTTCATAAAGCCTCTCCTGGACACAAAATTGCTTGACTTTGGAAAAAAAAGTCAAGCAAGTGGTCTTGAGTTGTAAAGCCATTAGAAACACCCAGTGGACACAGAAATGACTTCAAGCCTCAGGATTTGATGGCTTGAGCTGTATTATTCTTTGCCCCATTTGAATAAACAGTGCTGCGCTGGGCTTGGCTGCTTATCATCCAGAGAGGGGAGATAAGCAGAGTAAATGGGGCTAAACTCAAAATGGAAAAGGATTCCTCTTATTGCTGTTATGTTTTGTTTTTTTACTGTCTAAATGTCCCCAAATGGGAATTAAGGAAGCATTGTTGAATCACTTTCTCATGCACTGTGACACAAGAAAGATTGATTATTCTGTGTTTAGAGATAGAAAGTTTTGAAAATGTACAAGTATTTATGGACAAGTTCTCAATTTTAAAATGATTCCAAGCTTGTGAGCCCCTGTAGTTGCTTCAATATATAAGAATGATGACACATAGTCACAATGTATCATGTATTACCTGTGGCCGGGAATTTTTCTAAGGGAGTGTATGTGTGTATTTGTCATGTATTATCTGGGGCAAACACCTCATAACAATTACCACATAACTTACTGGTAAATAATAGTTTTGTAGGAAAATGACTACCCCAAGAGACTTGAGATACATCTTTTATGAAAGTCATGATGAAACACTGTGACAAAGTGATGTAGCAAAATATGAGTTACTGTATGTTTCTCCAACTCCAGCAGACACATTAGATAGAGACAACTTCTCTCCTTGGTTTCCCTCTGAAGTGACTGACATTTATGGTGATAGATCTCCTCAACAGTGAGTCGTTATTGTATTAAAGAAGAATTTACAGGATGCAAAAGTGATGACAAGGTAAAATAGATTAATTAAGATACCTCAGCGCAAAGCAGCCACTTAATCATAAATCATGCTTGTCACAGGGATTTAGGATCTGATTGACTTGAACAGATTATGCCTCTCTTCATTTTCTGCCTTTGTGCAAATAGAAAATTAATTGTCAGTGACATTTGGTTGTAATCCCCCACCACTCTCTATCTCTACTTCCTCAATTAATTAGTGGCTGTCTTTTATACTCTCATTCCAAAGACTTTCTTTTGGAGATATACAAGGCAGAATCATTTCCTCAACTGCTGTGAATAACATCCGCTTTTTGACTGAGTCTAGGCAATCTAATCACCAGCTGTTGTTGAAGCAATATTCTTCTTTCATACTAAGACTGCTATGTCAGTGCTATTACCCACCAGCATGCCGACACACAAACAGGCACAAACACACCATTTGAGTGACAGCTAAAGAGTGAGAAAGGTACAGTCCAGCTTGACCTGTCAATCATCTGTGGCTTTGACAGCTCATTTCACTGGACATGAGACCAGAGGAGGAGAGCAGAGGTGAAGAATATGGGAGACAAAATGGGGAGGCGAAAGGGGAGGATAGGAGAGTAGAGAAATGGAAAAGAGAAATGGAAAGGGTAATAGAGGAAAAAAGTGGGGAGAGGAGAGGAAAGAAAAAGAGGACAAATGGGAAGCGCAAGTGAAGGAGAGAAAAAGAGATTAAGTTGAAGGAGAGATAATAAAGAGGGTAAAGAGAGAATAGAAGAATAGGGAGCTGAGGGGACTGAGGGGAGTGAGGGGAGTGATGCAGAGAATGGTCTCAACCAGTATAATACAAGAGGGAAGAGAGGAGAGAAAATATAGGGAACATTTGTGGGATTTGACAGAAAGAAAGCATGATGAGAAAGGAGAAAACTTTGTAACACGATGAAACTCAGGTCAAATGTGTATATGCATCTGTGTGTGTGTGTATGTGTGTGTGTGTGTGTTCGTGTGTGTTTGCATTCTGTGTCAAATTAAACCATTGAAGCAGAGACATTACATTTCCCAGATATGACTGATTAATAATGTGTGAGATTCAAAATGGTGTCATGGTATGTCCTGACTTCAAACACACATGTACACACTAGGTTTCTGCAGTTGTCTAGATAGGCAAAAAGTGAACCAACTGAAAGCAACACAAAATATGTACATATAGAAAATTCTGAAACAAGAGACAATATTGAAACAATAACTGAACTTTGAAAAGGCTTGAACATATTAATAACGGCTAGGAAAGCTGGTAAAAACATTGAGAGGACAGAGAATTACCTGTATTATAATGGCTTAAATTGTAAATTTGACATAATGTCCATTTCTGTTTCCGTTAATATGAAAATAGAGTCATTTCATACTGCTGCTCTGAGTGTCCTTTTTAACAAATGCATCACTTCTACGTTGTTATCTTCTTCTTTTTATGTATTGTTTAGCAACCATCAATGGTAATCAACACCTCCTAAATATCTTTCCCATCAAACCAATTAAAATACTAACACAGAGCTCTTTTCCAACATACCATGCTTCATTCCCCAAACTTTTGCAGCATTGGAGTGGTAGTCCCAAGTTTGAAGTCTATGTGGCAGAGAAGTGTTATGGCCTTTGACCCACTGGAAGGCCTTTAATGTGAAAGTTTTATTGACTGCAGCTTAACAATGACATAAATCCATAGATTGTCACATGAAAATGATGTCTCTTATGAACTGGGAAATGCAAATGAAAATCACATGTGCAACTTGTAATTCTCATGTTAAACAAAAAGAACCAATGGATTGCTGTTCTCTCTCTGACTCCGACACCCAAGACCACAAGAGTTTCGCTGAGGCTACAAATTTTAACTCTACCCTGGAGGAACAGAAATGTTTGGCGCCTTCTCAGGGAATTAGAGGGATTACAGAAGGATTGTTTGACAAACAGTGAGCCATGCAAATACTGTGTCTTTTCTTCTCAGTTTGTGTCTGAGGGATTATTGTAAAAGCTATGCGCAGGTACAGGAAACACAGGGCATGCTAATAATTTTGGTATTTCATTATATACAAAACTGTCCAGCCATATTCATGAGAAACCAAACAGGCAATGGCTCCAGAGGAAATCGCTACAGGGAGATCCATCTATTTTTAGCTTCCCTCTGGTCTCTGGAGCCCAAAAAGAAAGCAAAAGGAAAATGAGGGCTAAAACTGGGAAAGCATGAGAAACAAGAACCTCAAAAGTAGCCTGGCAAAAAGCTAAAAACAGAAATAGAGAAAAGAGAGTTAAAAAAAAGTTCCACAATAGTCAAAGGAGAGGGAAAATATAAATCCATCTAAAGCCTTTAGAGTTGAAGTAATGGTGCTGACATGCTCAGTGCTCTGATGCATCCTCTCAGTTCGGGGCATGCCCACTGGGAGCTCTGCAGTACTTGTTTAGTATTAGTTCTCACTATATCACACTAGGAAGGGAAACGACCTCTCACCTCACTAATGCCAGGAAGCTTATTGGACAAGCCATATGTGTCCATTGTGGCATTGAAAAGTTGAACTTTGATTGATGTTCCAGACTCTGTCTGGCTTTGGTATGTATCATCACCATCTTAATCATCATCATCATACTAGTGTTTTGTTTATTTCTTTTGTTACAGAGCTCTATGCTACAGTATTTATTGCAGGTTAAATATATATTGTGTCAGTTTAGACTGCTTCCCAGTACATAACAGGCCATCAAGGTGAGGTAGGCCTTGCACTGTTTATGTGAATTTCTGGTCACTAAAGCATAAACCAGTCGGCATGCTGATTTTAATGGTCTGAGACTTGAATGGCTGTGCTCACGCCTAAACGCCGCTGTCTGCACCGAACAAGAGAGGGATTATTCTCTTGAAGAGATTCAAGGATGGTTAAATCAGAGGTGCACATTGCATGTTAAGGAAAAAGAAGTAAAGAATGAGATATTGGGAATGTTTAGGTGTCAATGAAGACACTCCCTCATCTAGTGCAAATTTTACATGCTTCTCTGACAGTGAACAAGTGTTATCGAGCACTGATCAAAATGAAAATCCACATTCTTTTAAATTGTGCTATCACTTATCATACTCTACTATATTATACTCTACTATATTATACTACTATCATTTATTATATTAAGTTTTTTTCTGTTTGTTGTCATCTGATTTTGGAAACCCCTTAACAAAGAAGAAAGGGAAAATGGAGAACATGTCAAAAGAAATGTTTAGTACTAAAATGTTAAAGGGAGTTAAATCAAATCCAAACTGACAAAATCTGTATGAATATGAGAAATTATATAAAAAATACTAAGGCTTGCATCAGCTGCTTTTCATAACTAGTTGGATGGTCTGTTGGCTAGCTAATAAACTGAAATAAAGAAATAGATAAATGTCTAGATAATCAAAATGATTGTGTATAAAGTTAAAAGAACATCCACAACACAAGAATATTTTTGCTATTTTTACAGTATGTGCCTGTATGATGCAACTGCAGGATGCAACTTCAGGTTATTCCCTTCACTGAACCGCCATCTGTGAGGGTGAGCAGTATATGACAGGCATTTTTGGGAGATAAATAACATGGCCAATTCACCTTCTTGCCAATTCAGTTTCAATTTATACATAAAAAACTAGCATGGAAACACTGGAAAAAAAAAGTTTTATGCTTGGCTGAGCTGAAAAAGTTGTTCAATAAATAAAAGCAAGATGTGCACAACATGCAATAGAACAAAAAATATTAAGGAATTAATCATGATCTCTATGAAGCATTTGACTTAAATGCCCACTAAAGAGACAAAAAATAGAGGCAGTCCAAAACAGATCTGTATGCAGCAATGTGGGGATTGTAACATTCCTTGGATTAATGAATTCAATCCAAAAAGTAACATCTTCAGAAAGTTTTCTACATTTTTTTTCACCATTTGAGGTTTTACTAGCAGCTTGTTTAATTAATCAGTTTATTTTCTACTATGGTTTAATGGCACTCAACTAGAAAATTAGTTGTTTTACCAACTGTTTATCTCAATGTACCAATTCCTACTATTTTCATGCTTGTGGATGTATATACACATTGATTTGCATTTTCTTTTTCCAATTTCTTGAAACTTGGTTAAAATTTGTGCTGCATTTGGATGGAAACCTATTTACTCTCATGCCTGTAATTTAAAAAGGGATTCAACATAAGCAGCTAGTAAACTTAACTTATTACACAGCCTTTAAATACCAATTTGTTATTGTTTAACATTGTGTACAGATTAAAAAAAAAAAAAAAAGATGTTAATTACTGAACTTTAGAAGTGCTAGAGTGTTGATTTTGTTACCTTTGAGCAGAGACAGTTTTGCCCTGTATTGGTCTTGGTGATAAGTTTTCTGGCTGCTTATGGTGGCTTCATATTTGATGTACAGAAATGGTATTGATGTGTATTGAACATGTAGATGTGATCATAAGTCTGCCTTCTCCTACCAAGTGATCAGGGGTGACCTAAAGTAAGCTTAGCATTAGCCCCATAATGCAGTGATGTGGGACTTTGAGGCTCTGAGTTGGCTCCATGTCTGCCTTTAGATGGACAAGGTTCTATTCCACTTCCTTCAAATAAAACACACTTTATGCATATACAGATAATCCTTTGAGCCTTTCAGATCATTGCTTTACTGTCTGTAGCAAAGGAATCAATAAAATAAATTTTACGATGATGTACAAATAGACCTGCAATTGACCTGCATTTCACAAAAACATCTGCTCATATAATTGTCGATGTGAAAACAAAACCAATGGGGTTGAAACAGAAGGTCTTTTTAGGGCTCATTTATTTGATCTGTCCGGTAGATGTGGCTTTTATACTTTCCCCTGTTAAAGCAGGAGTCAATGGGTGACATATTCCTTCAATGCAAAAAACACACTCACTGAAGTTTGACTTTGATTCAATCCAAAATGCATTGTCCTTTATAAATATAAATAATAAACTTTACACTAGATTTTCTAATGAACTGTTCCGTCCTGTTTGATTAATATATGCTTAATGTAACAGTGCACAGCTGTGTTAGGAAATTACGTTTACAATAATTTAACATCTTAAGTTTTTATTTTAAGTGTACATCCGGCTATTGTTTTAAATAGTAGAGAATAGGTAGGTAGTGGTAGGTGGCTGGTAATATAAACTGAATGCATTTCTGCATATCCTTGGGCTCTGAAAAAGATCTGATTGATATGGGTAAGTAATTGTCCCTTCACTATTATATTTAAAGGATGAAATCCAGTGGCATTTCCTTCAAACACAGCCAACAGCCTCCTGAACAGGTCCTCTTAGGGAAATGGTGTGCAGGGCAGGAGGCTGTACAAAGCCAGCACTTAGCTTTAATTGGACAGAAACTCTAAACTCATATTATAAATAACTGGACCCAGGGAACATATGTTGTGTGTGTGTGTGTGTGTGTGTGTGTGTGTGTGTGTGTGTGTGTGTGTGTGTGTGTGTGTGTGTGTGTGTGTGTGTGTGTGTGCCTGTGTGTGTGTGTGTGTGTGTGTGTGTGTGTGTGTGTGTGTGTGTGTGTGTGTGTGCGTGTGTGTGTGCTGGGGCTATGATGGTTAACCATCATGCATTCCTGATCACTGAAGCTGAGGGAGGCTGTAAGGAACCTGGTGTAAATATGCTGCAGGCTAACTGATTTGTCTTTGGTCATAAACAGGACATAAACAGCTAATATACAGGTCAGCACCAGTGTAAATTACACCCCCAAGAGTTTACTTCTTCAAAACATTTCCTTTCCCTGCTCATAACTCATATGCAACTTGACCCTACATTTTAGTTTTTTTTGTAGAACTTCATCTACAAAATTCAAAAGACTTATAGATTTGTTTCATGAAATAATTAATATCTGCCATGAAACCAGAACAAACTTAACACCTTCTTTAAAGTCAGCACAGGATAAGTTATTAGGTATTTTAAAATTGGCAGATTATCACAGTAAATGTTTTGCTGTTAAACTCCAAAGACTGAAAGAGAATCCAAGATCAAGAGATTGAAAGTCTTTTAATTTGTTTGTGGGCTGGGAATCATAATCAGTCAGGCTCAACTGATGCATCTGTCGTCATGCGAGTTGCTCTCAAATCAACACAGAAACACACAGAGAGATGAGAGGGGCGGGAGGAAGACAAGACTCGCTCTGATAAGACATTGCACTGATGATAACATCAAAGATAGCTTCTTCAAGAGAAGTTTTGTGTATCAAAATAACTCAGTCAATGAGGGTCAGAGTGTGTAATTTGCTTGGACAAAACAAACTCTGATTGATTAATATTTTTAAGCCAAGTCCATTACTTTTTGCCCTCTTCTCATGGGATTTTGACATCATTTCCCTTCAATTCCTAATGGGAACTAGAAGTAGCAGCCAACATTGTTATCTTGGATGTTGATTCTCTGAGGACGACTAAGAATGTTACAGATATATTTTAGGGTAGCTGCAGAAAATGCTGAAACATTTTTGCTGATGTGTTATTTTTTTACTTTAAACCTAGCCAGCAAAGAAACAAGAAGTAAGCAAACAAAGTCAGATCCAATTAACGTTATGTGTGCTTTTCTCAAATGATGGCAGTCAACATAAACATATAAGCAACTTGAAAAAAATATTTTAAAAATAAAATAAACGTACACACACACACACATACACAAAAGAGCAGGATAAAAGTAACTAAAAAGCTCCCTCTGCACACCTTAATTTTTATTGTGGGTAAAGTTCCAAGTCAACTATTAGATGACCTGAGGGGTCAGGCTTGAATGTAATGAGTGAGAGGGTTAGATACACTGTTAAAGATTCACAAAGTAAGTTCAAAAGAGTATGTAAGTCCCTCGGCTCATGAAATCAACAGGCTACTCAAGAGTCAGCAAACCTGAAGTCCAGTCAGTAAAACCAGAGTGAAGGTGTGGTGTACAACTACTTAAACAAAAAATATATATGATTATAATATGGCTGATAATAAAACTACCACTATTCTTACTATAAAATAAAATATTTAATTTTCAAATAGGTAAGTTTAAATCTAATTACAGGGAAGCTCAATATACTTTACAGTAAAATGGTCAGAGCAACAAACGTAGATTATAATTGTTATTATTATAAATAAAATACAAAAACAAAAAACACTGGCAACCATCACTCTCCAAAGGACATTCACAAACCACATAAACATCCCACAGACAGAAGACACAGACACACATAATTACTAGAGTCTATGTAGTGCTCAATAAATGACATAATGTAGGCACTGAAGGGGGGGGGGCAAAATGAAATAAATAAATTAGGTGGTGATAGAGCACAGATAGGGCAAAATCTCTTTCATTCTCTGTTCATTTTTTGGTCCAGTATCCAGCAAACAACACTTTTTCTCATGGAAGAATGAGTTATCGTTTCATCTTTTAAGCACCTGACATACATTAAAACCATGTGTTTCTATGACAGAAGGTACAAACACATTAGAATCAAATACCCAAATCCTTAAAATATACTGATTTACAATTCCGTCTATTTTATCTTCCTCATGTTTGCCCTTGAAAAACCACAACCTGTTCCTTTGTGCAGGAAAGTGTTCAGGACACAAGGTGTGGAATGTAAACCTCTATCATCATCATCATCATCATCATCAAGTCTTTTTTTCTTTCCCTCCGTACAGACCCTAATTGCCTTTTGCTCCTTGTGTGTGTGTGCTTCAGACAAAATGTCCATCTATAACAGAAGGCAGAACCCCCACCTAGGCAAACCATCTGTCTCCTGGGCACCTGGAGGGACTACAGTCTAGTGCAGCCTAAAAGGAGAAATCATTAAGATGTTAGAATAACAAATGTTAGCTATGTTTAACTCTCAATCACACAGACCAGGTCTTGGTTCACACCTCTTTCAAGGTGATGAATAGTCTCACATTGCTACCACTTGCTTGACTAAATTAGCAGATAAAGACATACCACTTAAGAGTATTTTTTTTTCTCATCACCTTTGAATGGTCCTGCGCTCTGGCCTAAATTCTGCCACCAGATGTTACTTTTATATGTGTGTGCAGCTAACAAGGGCTGCTGTCCTGCTGAGATGCGTACACACTAGGCCATGCACACACACACAATTTAAAATACTACCAAAGACCATGTGACTAACTACATTCCCTCACTTCTTTCAAACCTGTCTTTTCATCATTTTCTCCCTCTTACACTCACACAGGCAGACCCAAGGTCAGTGGAGGTCTGGGGGCCTGCTGATGAATGGATGTGAAGGGTGTCATCCTGGACAAACAGAGCTTGCGCTCACATGCTGCTACATCCTGAAAAATATGCCTGTTACAGCGTAGCTGAGGGAAAATGGGGGTCTCTCACATCCTCTCTATTGCTATCCCTTGTTACATGGAATGTACATATTTTTTCATTCCCCATCCAGAAAAAATGAAATACAACACACCAATGCAAATTGGCATGTTACATGTATTTTGCCTGATATCAGTACTGAGGGCTTTAATTCCGAATACCCTGTCTATGAAAGCAATAAAAATTTTAATTGTTATTTTTGCATTTTTATTAAAGTCACAAATATATTCTTAAGTGTCTGCTGTTCCTACTAAAGGATAAAAGAGATGCAGTACTTGTGTTTCCAAATCCAAAGGAGATACAAAAGGTTTCAACCTTCCCTAGCATTTAGAGAATACAAAAAACTCTTTCCTTGACTACCACTTACAGTAGGTTTTTCTAAGCCAATTCACCCTCAGCAAATGACCTTAATCACGATAGACTCTAAGAAAATAATAACTGAGTTTACAAATAGACTGTAAATAAATTAAAAGGTTTGGCACTATACAAACAAAAAGATATTTTACTGGTTGGAATGTTCCTTCACTATCATGAAAACACACTATTTCCCGTCTGAGTAATGTTTGATAAAATATATAGTGTCCAGCTGTTTTAGGAAGTTACTGCACTTTTTAATATAAGATTACTGAAAACGTGAGCTAATTTGCATTTTTGGTTTAGTCTTTTAACAACAATAATAAAACTATACAACAATGGCACTCTTATCCGCCAATTTGATTGACTGATTTATGTGCTGTACATTAAAATCTTACAAAATATAAAGTTATTCATAATTAGAATGAATTATAATATTATGTTGCAAAAATATTTAATTAAATATTAATTAAAGTCAGTTAAGTTCTTGGTGATGATTTAGAGTGAGATTTTACAGTAAAACTACATTACAAAAAATCACCACATTGAGGCTAATTTAACATTTGTTGGTTAGTTTTGTTTACACAGCAACAACGGAGTGACAGAATTGCCATCATCATTCCCGTAAGATGAATTCAGAAAGGTGTGATTTCAATGATTTTGACTTCTTTTGATCTTGGTCGCAACTTTGACTGAACTGAAACATGGGGTCTGAGTGGAGCTTCTTGTTGCCTGCTTCTCCTCAAGTGGCTTGAAGAGCCGGGTGGAGATTGAGAAAGACCAACAAAAGCAATACTGGTCATAGGTTTTACATTGCAACGTGAAGGGAGAAGGAGAAGAAGAAAAAAAAGAAGTAGAGGAAGAAGAAGAATAAGATGGTGGTTGAGATTGGAGCAGAGCATGAGAGAGGTAGTAAATGAGCAGGAGCAAAGATAGGAGCAAATGGGGAGGTAAGGGCTGTGGTGTGTTGTATAAATGGGGCAGAGTAAGTTGTTGGGGGTGTTTCCATACAGTGCGCGGGGTTGGGGAGATATATGAAGGCTTGTCACATTGCAAAGGTTGAGGTATGGTCTCTATTGGTCCAGACAGTGACCTCCAGCATGGGGCCAAAGCATTTCCAGATGTCTGCCAACAGCATTACTGAGCTGCTTCCAAGTGCAGCTCATTGCGGGGTGAGGAGGAGGAGGTCGGCAAACCTCTGTGTATAGACATAAAAATCTTTACCAAAAGCAGAGGAGAGACTATGCTAGTGTGAGACAAGGCAAAAGAGGTAGTGTGTGTTTTTGCACGAGTGTGTGTTCATATCTAGATGTTAGTGAAAAATGGAGACAGACATTAAAGTGCTTTAGATTTCTTCCCTCTGTGCTTCTGCTGAGAAGGGAATCTCTGACATTCATTTATTCTTTTCCCCAGCGTGTCAGCTTGCTGAGGATCCCACATCAATCACATCATTACATTTTTTATGTTCATTTTGTATTACCATTTTGCATTTTGGTTTGTCATTACTGGTGATAAATAGGAAAATGCATTGCCTGGGCAATGGTTACTGGGTTATACATTAGGGAGTCTACACAAGTTTGAATTATGAGTGGATTTGAGCTGTCTGGGAAATGTTTTTTCTAAATCTGAATTTGAAAGCTCAGGGGAGGAGAAAGAGCACTTGGATGAGAATTTTCTGCAATGTAGCATCACATGGGATTAAAAGTAGTTATCAAAGCAGAACAAAATTTCAAATATTATCAGTCATGTTTCATATCACTTGCCAGAAGCAATTCCACTGGTTTCTGTACAGTTAATCTATTGTCTTAACTGTACTAAGAACAAAGTGGATGAAATACTTCTCAACATTACCCTCCGGAGCAGAACATTGTGAGGGATAATATCTACCAAAATTGTAACACTCTAGCTGTAGTTATTATTAGTCCTTATGAAGGACATTCACTTCAATTCCAAGGATACTACCATAGTATCTCTTTTTGTAACTTGAGTAAAAACAGCAAAGAAGCATACAGTTAAATGCTGAATAATTTCAAAGTTGATCCCCTGTTTCCATTCGCTACCGGCTCCCGATCTGGGCTTTTAGTGTTGAGGAATGTTTGTGAGCCTGAGGCTGTATATGCAGGTTCTCTGTTTCCCATTCTATCTCACTTCCACCTGTTGAATGTTGTGTCTGCCTGCTAGGCCCTGTAAATCTAAAAAGGTTTCCAGGCAAAAGTTTCCCTGACTGGATCAGTCAGATGTAAATCTGCAGAGATTTTAATTAAGTTCAATTCAAGTCAATTAATTTAAATTCAGTTCAATTCAACTCAGTCCAATTTAATGTTCTTTAAATAGTGCCAAATCATAATGGGGTTATTCCAGAGTGTGTGTGTGTGTAGGTGGGGGTAAGCCAGTGCCAGTATCACATTAAGATGTATAATAATAATTAGTATAATAATATAAGTTACAATTATAATAATAGTGCTGCTAATAATACTAATAGGACTAAATATAATAATAATCATAATAATAATCATAATATTACAGAGGGTTTGATACTAAAAACGTACACACTTAGGAGAACTAAAGGAAGCATAGATAAAAGCATCCACCAAATAGCATATGCAAAGAGAGGAAGCTTTACTGCTCCCCTTGGAGAAATTAGGCTGCAGTGGAAGTAATAGGATTCAACACAAATAGAAATGAAAAAAAAATACAATCAGACTCAGAATCATCTGTGGAAAAAACACATGAAATAATTTTACTTTGATGGCCCTTTTTAGCTAAACACAAAATATAAAGTATTACATGAAAATATGTAGTATATATTTGGATATTATTTATTTTCTTTTTGAAACCTGGCATCAGCTCTAAGGACTACAAAGAGTGATGTGTTATCACTTGACATTGGCAAACTTGTTTAATCTTGCATCCTAAAATATACTGTGCTAATAAATGGTTTGCCACATATTTTTTAGAGGATCTGAATTTGCAACATAGACTGTATTTCAGTGTAGTGAGTGACAACATAGGAAATCAAAAGTGTTTAGAGTTCCTCTGAACACCCACACTGGAAGGGGAAGTGGAAAAAAGGGGGAGACCCAATATCATTTAAACAGTGGAATTACAGTGCACATTTTCAGTCCCTCATGGAAGACATACTTGGTATTACACTCAATTGTAAACATTAGTGTTTAATAAAGGAAAAAAGAAAGCAAAAGAGAAAAACTCAAACCCAAGCTACATTCTCACCTCTACATAGCAGGTAAAGTAGGTGTGAATATCAGATTGTCAGTTATTTTCAGAATTTATCAGACACAGCCCTCCCTTATCTGATGTTGGAAATGTGTGTGGGGAAGGCACCCTCAAAGCTATTCGAACAGCCAAACAGTTCTAATGGAGGATACTGGCAGCTTAAGTATGGGGGTTTGCATGCTTTTTGTAGTACTATTAAGCCCACAAAAAATTTAAGTGGAAAGTTTCACTGCAGGTAACATTGGAATTTGCAAGGCTTATTCTGATATAAGGCTGATAAAAAAAAAAAATGTAAAATGTAAAAAATTACATTCATGATTACTAGCTAGTAGTACATCCTATCCTTTGCTGGCTCAGTGGTACATTTCTTACATGTTTCTGCCACCATCACGCAGCGAAAGAGCATAAAATCAGTCAAGAAGGTTGTGGATCATGTCCAGTACATGCTTGTGTACATGCATGTTCATCCTTTTGTGTGTCCAAAACAAGGCATGCTACTATTGGTCAAAACTCCACAAGTTACATATAAGCTTAATGACTGTTTCATTATTTACCCATGATCCCTCCATAATGTAACGTAATTGCTTTTAGTTGCTCAACAATAACAATGAAAGCATTGATCATTGTACAGTTTTCAAACAAATTAAATATATTGACAGTGTAGCGTGAAATAATTTGTAAATATATTGATAATGTTAATCTAAATTGGACTAAATCAACAGAATTAAAACTTCTAAATTGGATCAACTGAGATGCTAAGACAAAGAAATTAAGTTAAATCTCTTAACTCAAGTTTCAACAAATAAATTATTCCTAAGAGTTCCCTAATCTTTCCCTCAATATATTTGATCTGTCAGTGTCTTTTTAATCCTTTGTGGTTGGAAATCCCACTGGTGGTATAAAACAGAAGTTTCACCAAACCGCTTAAAGAACACTGCAAGTTCTGACTCCTACAAACAAAAGCACGTTTGGATTGTTTTTTACATTAAATGACAAAATATGGCACGCACATGCTTTTCTGCTGCTTTGGAAGAGAACCTGGATGACAATGCAACTTCTCATCTGAGGACAGTAAGGAAGATCATTGCTATTTTGAGCTTCATTTGATTCCACAGAGGATGAAAAGGTGAAAATATAATGGAAGGAATTTGTGATTAAATCAGTAGCAGAAAGATGCAATATCATCCTAAAAACAATTGCGGAATTATGAAAGCATGTGGTGCTATGTTGACTCAACATCAACAGATAAATACCTGCAAATACCTACAAATTAGGCTAAACAGTGTTGCAATGTGAGCAATAAGATGGTCTTTTGTGGTCCGAACCCAGAAAAATCACATATATATATATATATATATATATATATGTATATATATATATGTGTTGTGTCACCTCAAGCACAACAACACTACTACAACAAATACTGAAGGATTCATTTCTTCACACTCTGGAATTGTAGTAGAACTTTATACACAATGGCACACTGTAGTGTCAGCATGTGATTTATATGACTTGCTCAGCCATGGACAGAAACATCTGCCCCTGCCATCTGTGTCAGAATCTGAGTTAATACAGCCATATGGAGATCCAGCTCAATGCTGGTTGCACAAACTGCAGAACAGGTTACCAATTTAGTTGGAAATCTCACCCCAGAGACATAGTTGATCAGGAAATTAAAAAATTCTGTGGGAAAAACAAGATAGCAGGTCCACTCCTCCCTCCTATGCGCCTCAGAGCATACATGTGCTCATAATGGCTTGGCTGAAATTTGGTTCATTTCCCTTCCACACCAATTGAATGTTGAGGTTTCATCACAGCGATTAGCTTCGCTGATAAATACTACAGCAACGCAGACCAGGTTAAACATTTTCTGCCTTATCTTTCACTGCTTGTCACGCAACGGACCCAGACCCAAATTCCAAGGCTGTGACCTTTACAATGTTTTTGTTGTGTGTCATACAAAAAGGCAATTTTGTTCACTGTATGAGCTAGGTGGCAGCTCTGCATCTTTACCTCTCTTTGTAACACCTTTTTCTATAGGTTAAACGAAATGGATATTTAAAATTACATTTAAAAAATTCCATACTTGTTATTATTTTGCTAACCTTCATGTGTAGAAAAAGAGCAGTGCAAGCATTAGAGGCTAAAAAAAGATGTGTATATTAGTAATGTTATACAGTAAATTTCCCTGATAGAAAGTAGTAGCTCTATAATTAGATAATGATTCTCAAATAATTTTCAGTGCTTGCTTATGGTGTTTATTGCAAAGTAAAACCACCAAAATATATTCTTGAGTAATTAAAAATTACATGCTTTTAGGCCTGGTAAACTCAAAAGATCAGTATTTGAAGTTAAAAAAAAATACAAACAAACAAAGTTAATCTCTCACTTCAAATAAGGTGGGTTTGTCCTTACAACTTTGAAAACTAATCTGTGATTTATTATCAAGGGAGATTTTTGGCTAGCTTGAGCTGTTTAGTTGGGGCATGTAGGAAATCTGTAACGTGCCTTTTCATTCATGTGTCTCACAGGAGTCAGGTGTTCTCTCTGATCAAAAATAAAACAATACAAACCATGCAGATATTTATTGGTCTTAGACAGGATTATATATGTATTTATGAACAGACAGACAGAAAGGCCTTGCTAGGGAGAAAGGACAGAGGAAAACAACCAGAATAGTTTGAGCTGACAGAAAGGATACTGTAAGTCAAAAACACATGCTTTACAACTGTGGACAGCAGAAGAACAACAGAAGAAAGTACAACACATTGAACCTTGAGTCAAATGGACTAAAACAGCAGATGAGCATGTGTGGTTCCACTCCTGTCAGCCAAGATCAGAAATCTGAGGCTGCAGTGGCCACAGGCTCACCAAAACAGACTAGATGAAGACTGGAAAAACATAGACTGGTGTGATGGATCTGGATTTATGCTGATGCAGCAGATATCAGGGTCAGAATTTGGTGTCAACCATATGAATCCATGGACCAAACCTGCATTGTCAACAGTCCTGGTTTGTGATGGTGGTATAATGGTATGGAGAAGATTTTCTTGGCACATGTTGGACCCCTTAATACCAATCAATAATGGTTTGAATGCCACAGTCTATCTGAGTATAGTTGCTGACCATGTGGATCCCTTTATTGTCACAATTTACCATGTTCTAATAGCTACTTCAAGCGTGATAATGCACCAAAGTAAAGCAAAAGTAATCTAAAACTGGTTTTCTTAACATGACATTGTGTTTAGTTTTTTTCAGTGGCATCCCAGGTCCCCAGATATGAATCCAGTATAACACCTTTGAGATGCAATAGAACAGGAGATTAGCAATATGAATGTCCAGATGACAATCAGTGAAATGATAAGATGCATTCATGTTCACATGGACCAGAGAGAATGTTTCCAACAGGTCATGGAATCCCTGCCACAAAGAAATTGGGCAGTTTGAAGACAAAAGGAGGACGTACCCCTCACTAGTATGCTGTAGCTAAAAATAAATTGTCGGTGAGAGTATGAATATTATAATATGCAACAACTTTCATATAATCTTGCTAAAATCTTTATATTATATTTAAATATATTTATATCTGAAACCGGGTTGTACTGAAGTTGTACAGGACGTACAACTTCCTTTAGTCATCCATATCCCTAATTGACAATTGTCCAGTGTAGTTAAATAGCTAACAATGACAGGTTGTTGTCATTCTAAGTGAGGATGTCGACAATCAGAAGGAGCCTAACAATAGGTTGTCAGGTGAATATGAGCTTCGGAGCTAGTTCCAACAGTAGCACCTGTCAGCCAAAACGCTGTTAATGCTCACTGACAGCTGGGCCTTAACAACCAGAACTGTCCACAGAACTTGAGGGGGTGTTAGTGATACAGCAGCAGCACTTCTAAAGAAAGTCTTGATATCCCTATCTGAAGAACCCTTCCAACTTTCACTCTGTTGTAACCCTCCCGAATGACTTTTGGAAATCTTCCAGATTTGAAAAGCAATTCGCCCAAGGAAAAATGACAGTCTGTACTCAGTGATGGCATTGGTGTTACAGTGATTCTTGGCAAGGATCCTCTTAAGGTGCCCTGAACAAGTGGTAGTGATTATAGCTAGTTATCTCCTATTGAAAAAGCATAATGCATTGGCCCAAAAACACTGGTGAGGCTGTGTTGGGCTTTGATTTTGGAAATTTGTGTAATCAAGTCCATTGGAAATTAAAACATATGAGAGCACTGAGAAAGGAATCAGATCTTCCTACATGAAAGTTTAAAGGTAGTGCAATGAACTGACAAGTCTTTGAAATCTGTCATTAAATTAATAAATTATTTATTACTCTATTTCATTAGAGGGATTTAAGCAAACTGAAGGGTCTGACATGAAACTTGCCTATCAGTCAGTGACAGATGAATTAGCTAGGCTTGTTATTGACCCTGTCCCTGCAGTGAGAGTAAGATTTTGGTGTTCAAATTAAATCTAATTGAAGGACAATGCTCCTTACAAACAGTATAAAAGCTTCCCTTCTTTAAGGGATTACCAATCCATGGCCTCCATGATGTTAATTTCTCCCCTGCCTCCTCTTGTGGCTAGCTTGCTCTGATGTGTTCTCTGTTGATCTAACACTTCATCAGGGATAATGAAAATAGCTTGTTCCAAAGAAACCTAACAACAGGTCAAATTGATATACACGTAAACATACATATATGCTTTTGGTGCACCCAAATAAAGCTCTAACAAGATATATCCAGATATATTATTTCACAAAATTTTGAAGGGCTCCAGCAGACCTCCTGAAACTGTACTTCTGTACATCTTTTGGCTTTTTGTTAAAGGTTCAATTGGATTCACTCCCTAATGGTCTGATAGATAAGCACTTCACTCATCATTAAAGGACTCTGGAAGGAACGAAGCAATCAAACGATAATTCCAAAGACAAACATGGCCATAACTGACTTGCTCCCTCAAAGAGAGAGAGAAGTGTACATCGGCACCATGACCGCCAAGAAAATATCAACCCACAACTAACCGATCAGGTGAAACAGCCTCTAACAACTTACATGACTCCCTTTGACACACAAATCCCAGTTAGCATTGATGTGGTGAGGGGACCAGAGGTTTCACTATAGACTGGTAATACATGTTGAATGTTTAACAGGAATGAAAAACAATAAATAAATTTCAACGACAAATCAGGTTTATATAGGTTAAATAAGTTTTACAACATGAAAGAGGCACAATGGGAAGGCCGAACAGGTTCATTTAGAGATATCTTTTGAATGCTGAAAAAATGGGGTCCCTGTTACCCCTACTTTAGTGTGATGGGGGAGATACTGTAAGAGCTTTGCATCACTGGACCTGAGGCAGTTAGTGCAGTGGACAAGTGGAAGATCTCAGTTATTAGAGGCTGAAGGAAACTCCGGGGATGTGATGTTGAGGGAGTTGGGGTAAAAAAATTGATATATGAAATTTATTGCAATTTTGCTGAAACCTTTTTAGAATCCAGTTTTTCATTGCCAATACAAAGACGGGAAAAGTTTTCTTTACTGTAACAATTACTCCTGTTTAGACTCTGACTCATCAAGAGCTCTGGAGAGCAACTTGTGACAAAATTCTTACAGATTCAGATAATCACAACATAGTGACAATATCAACCAGGCAGAAATTGACATTTCTAAAATGTAGATTGTGCATTGTACACAGATTGTGCATGACCCAAATAATAGTGTAACACTCAATCAACTTGGAAGATTCATGGCATCACACAGCATTTTGCAGTGTAGTTTATGGAAATGGTGTGTGATGACTATTACAGATCAGCAAGCAGATTTGAAGAACCAAACCCCTCATCCCCCCAGCCCATGCCCTGTCTGCCCGCAAACCACCATCCTAACATCAATAAGACAAATGGACTAGAGTGTTATATACCTTTTCATACCTTTTTAATGTCCTGTCTCATGATTTTGTGCTGCTTGTTTGTCCTGTGCCAAAAGTCTTTCTCCTGCATCTTGCTACACTGCCAGGATATCTTCACTTCTCTGTACTCCTTCCTGGCTGAGGAAGTGTTAAGATTATTCTTTTGAATGGTTAATAGTAACTGTGAATATATGAATTGAATAGATATGTCTGAGAAAGCTTTCTTAGCAAAGGAGTTATTAAAAGCTGCTCCATAATACACCCCAACAACTTATATGATAAATGAGAGTGTAATTTTCTAGTTTACCTGCTTCTACTAACTCTTAACACTTAGGAATAAAAACCTTTGAAGTAATTTTCTGATGCAAAAGTACAATTTCCATTTACATCTGCACATGTGTATGATAAAGCGTGCAATGTCATAAAACTGATCTCAGACCAGTGGAAGCTGAATCAAGGGCACATTGACAAGCACAGTCGTCTGTAGCTAGTCATAGCTGGTCACCCATAAGAGATCCCAGGATTATGCTGCTCCACCCTCTGCTTGAAAAATGCCTTTCTCAACAGAACACAGTCATACTCTCAAAAGGGAAAGAAATGACAGATATAATGGAGCATCCAGAAACAATAGAAATAAATTATAAGATGAATGCAAACAGGCAATACTAGATCCTTTATGGGACAAAACACTGTTTTGAGATGCAGGAACAGATATCCTTGCACTATTGTTCTAATTGATGTCTACTTTTAGATTAAACTGGTCAAGTGCTGCTTGCCTTGCTTGTCCTGAATGCAATCCAGTGATTTATTGTTATGAGAGGAAGTCTTGTGTCAAGAATGAGAGGTTCAGAGAGGTTACTTGAGGTTAGCTGTTATTTGTTTGTGATTCTGTTTTCAGAAGTTTAGATAGATTACTGTATTTCCTGGTTAATTCAAGACTATCAGCAACAGCAAAAAAAAAAAAAAAAAACTCTGCCATCCATGTATGATATACAGTGAATTTGAAGGGTAGTTCTATACAACTGTTTTTTGACTTAAGAATTAATCTACATAAAAGAGACCTTAAGGATGTTTTTGTTAATTTACTATATATCATGCATAGTTTACATGACCATTTATCTTCCCATTAATTTCTGGAAAATGCAAGTTTCATTGACTATAATATTTTTGCCCTGTCAAATATCAACAATAAACATACATCCAAAACATTTTTTTTTCTCAAGGCCTGCCTTTTTGTACCTATATCCAAAAATTACACATAAATAGAGATTAATGTAATAGCTTAAATAAACTTCTGAGATTCCTGGGGAAAAAAAGAGCTGTTGGGTCACTGTTCACTCCCTGTCAGCTACATTTCCTGTGTGTATAGTTTTTGCTATGCTAGATTTCTAGCCTCTGATCAATGGTGCAGTAAATCAGACACATTCATTAAAGAAAATGCAATTTATGAGGTTGTAACTGTAAGGCCGAATTGATTTTGCTTGAGAGATCTTCCTCACTTTCTATTTTACTATACTTTTACTGTTGCTTTCACCTGCTACAGGTGAAACCCACAACTTAATGCAAGTTTGGTCCTCTGTCTGCCAGCATTTTGGGAAATGGAGGAAACGGTACCTGTGGTGGAATTATGGAGAGAATATAAAAAGGGAAATCAGCTAAACCAATATCCAGATGAAATTAAAACAACAGTAACTTCTAGAGGGCTTCTCATACCTCATACTGATGATACCCAACAGTGATGTGGAGTTTTGCCAAAGGCTACTGATCTATTTTCAATTTCACTTGTCAACACATTTGCCCTTGGCATGTGTAATCATATGCATACTAGTTATGTAAACAGTTCCACTTCTGCAGAATTGTACTGGCGTCAGGAATTCAAGGAGGGAGTGCAATGTACAGCAAGCTGCAACCTGCTGTTAAATGCAGAAAAAAAGTGACCCTCTAGAGGTAAGTGTAATTCAAAGCAGCATAACATACTGAATTATTTGATTCTTTTAGAGCTTGATCAAAGGCAGAGTAGGTGATCAAAACCTGTTCATCTTCCCTACAGATTGACACTGTCCTGTTATCCCTGTGATGTGTTCCTTTTCCCACAGTTTACTTTGTAGCACTGGTATATTGCCTCCACACTCCTTGTAAATACATATCTTTCGATACATATGAACACATACTGCTTAATATCTGAAGCTCAGTGCAGATTTTCTTCATCTATCCATATCATTCATATATCTGAATATTAATTTATTTTTCTCTCTGGGTGGAAAAAGAAACAGTGTAATCAAACCACCGGGCATATAAAATGAAATGAATTAATTTATGAATGAAGCTCTGGGCCCTATAGAATCTCTTTTATGGCTTCCAGTAAAATGAAAATTTGAGTTTCTTTAGTTTCATTAATGTGTCATATTTTCAAGTGTTACTGCATATGAGCTCATGGTACAACAACATGAATGACAATCAGGGGGACATGAATATATTAGAGCAAGGTTGGCTCTCTTTCGGAAAAAAGACCCAAAAGTAAGTGGATGAATTTAAACATAAACTCTCAGGTGCAGGATGTGCCCTCATCTTTTTATCCTTCTGAAAGGAGATGGATTTTGACATAAAAATACAAAAAAAATTGCTGACATTTTAAAAACCAGCATGTGAGAGAGTCTAAAACAAAGGATGTTATAGTAGCCAATCAGCTTGCAACATACACTTATTGAACCCTTCTCTGCAGGAATATAAACTGCTCCAAAAAGAAAAAAAAAAGTTATCAATGGACTTTTGCTAGCATGGAGTGGATACTGTATTAGTGACTAGCTTACCAGCTACAGTAGTTTTCCAACTTGCCATGCAGGTAGTTATTGTATCACAAAGCTTCCAGCACCAATCTTTTTTACAAGGACATGTGAATTAACAACCATGCAGCAGGTCAGCAATCAGATTAAACCCTTACCTCACCCTTATTTTGGAGGCATGGCGTCTTTATTTTTACTTTCATTGAGATGCTGCTTTTTGTGTGTGTGTGTTAGTGTTTGTGTGTGTTTGTGAGTGTGTGTGTGTGTGTGTGTTTGTGTCACAGCAGACAATGGGAGAGCTCAGCTTTTTCTCACTCTTCGACTGTGTCCTGAAATTGACATTGTCAAATGTTATGATGTTTTGTGATGGATCCTGACTGACTTTGACTTTTAGAGGCTACTTCATGGAAGTTTTAGTTTCAGTCAGACTTTTGCCTAAATGAACACTTTTGCATACACTGTATTGAAAAAAAAACAGATTAGAAGCCCCTTCACCTGTGTAAAAGACTGAAAAACTAGCATTCTTTGAAAGAAATCTGGCTGGGATAATCAGGTTTCTCTAGTTCGTTAATGTTTTTTTTCATTTATTAGAAATCAGTTTCCTGGAGAAATCCAACTGTGACCTGGTTACTTTATTGTGGCACTTCCTTGTGTGACCAGGGCCTTATAAAGTATGAAATAGTTTAAGTGTGCCACTTATTCCTACAGTGCTTTGTGATCTGCATTTTTGCAGAATGAGCTCCAATACAAGGTGATTCAGTGATTCATTTTATCAGTGGTAAATTTTGCCTCTTAAAAGACTCATCTAACATATATGCATAAATTTGGTAGAAAAAAATGTAATATGAATCACATCATGTGGAAAGCCAGGAGAGGATTTCTCAGCCCTGTGGGTTAGTTTTCTCTGGAATAGCCTGACGTGTCACCAGAGAGACTGACAGTGATGCTGTCTCTATTCAGAGAACAGGAAAGTACTTAGCTTCCTCAATGCTGCTTCTTTTCCCTAAGGAGCGGGAGAAGTGACACTGGTTGCCTTGGTGTCAGTCTGTGTGTGCTTTACAATTGTAGTGAAATCCCTTCAAGGGGGTTTTCTGGGGTAAGGGTTAGGAGAAGTTGCTGGATAGAGAGCCATAGAGGAGTCAAAGGTCACGCTTTGATTCAGGATGCAGGCCATCGAAAGGCTGTGGTTTGATGAGGCAGATGAGGTCTGATAAAGACAGGTGATTATAGGGCTGGGTAGAGTTACTTCGATTGCTTGATGTGTGTTTGTGTTGGCAAGGTAACATATGGATGCTTGTGCATCAAGGATTGGGACTTACAACCCTGTATGCTTTTGATCACTTCACAAGCTGCGTTTTCAGAGGGAGGGACCTGCTGAGAGCTTGGTCACAAAGAAAAAGCGAGTGAATAGAGTGACCTGACATAAGTAGACTATAGGAAATAAGGTAAAAGGTGCAGCAGGTTCAAGACAAAATTAATTTATTTTTCTGAGGATATTGAATATTGTAGAGTTTTTTTTATTTAAACAGAAGCAACAACATTGTGATAGCCCATAACACAAGACAGAACTTGACAAAACATCACTTCAGTTCTACTAAAGTACAAAATCATCTTTCAGTAGTTGAGTAGTTCAGTAGTTTTTTTTTTCATGGGTAAGAGCAGATATAATCTATAAGCAAAGGGTGTGAAAGAGAATGAGGTTCTGCAAATCATGGCAATAAAGACTGTAAAATCCAAGGTTACCCAATTGAGTGCCCAATGAACAGATCACAACAGCTCAGTTGAGAAGGATTTGGATAAAAAGATTTAAAAATGAGGAGAGGGAGAGGGGTGATGGGAAAACTGTATGTTCCTACCTTCCACTAGTCTCCTGTTCTCCACTCAACCGGCAGGAATCTATGGAGGATGAAGAAGCAGGGAGCGGCTGCATTAAAATAAATAAACAAGAACAACAGTGGGCTGACAGTGACAGGATTGTTTCAAGTGGTGAGGGATGTTCAATTTGTTTGGCATAGTTGCAACAAAAATGTTAATGGGGGCACATCTGAATTGATTATAACCATGATTCATCATCCTTTCTGCAATATGGGGAGGATAAATATATGCCTACACAGTTCCTGTTTCAACAGAAAACTCAAGCAATAGTTATTTCATTTAAAAAGTAACACAGTGTAATCCCTGTGAAGACTAGCATAGAAATATCACAGGATTTCATCGGGGATTTTATGTCAAAGAAATCAAAAAATGGTCATATCAGCTTCTCAGCTCATCTTTGACCCTCCATCAGCTTTAAAGCACAAAAATGTTGTAAGGTACTACATCTATTCCTACTAATAGGCATGAACACACATATACTTGTACATGAAAATGATATGGAAACATACAGGTAGTAGGAAGAGCAATGAGTCGAGGACCCCATTTACCCATGTCATTAACTTGCAATCTTTATAAGGATAATTTATTTGAGAAAAAAAAAAAAAACACATGATAATCTCACATGTAAATGCAATCAGAACACATTGCACTCAGACTGAATCCCATCTCAAAGTGGTCTCTTGTGATTGAATTAGGTGTAAATGACTTTGACCACATTCTTAACGAAAAAAAAACACCCAACATGTCAAAGGTGAGGATTAGAGGAGTACGACAAGGTTCTCCATGACCATCAAACGGTAGATCACAGTCTGTAGATTTGAGAGAAATGTCTTCATATTGATAAATGTTAACTGGCACCCCCTATATCATGGAAAATTCTTAAGTTCCATGGTATTGTCCTTTAATGAGGTCCCTCTCTCTAAAGAGCAGCTTTGGAGCTAGTACTTCATCTTCCCTACACACAAGAGCAGCTCCCTCCTTTGCCACTTATCGAGGATGAACGGTAAACATGCTTCATTTATTCTGTTTTCTCTTCGTCTTCGATGTCCTTACTTCCTTTTCTCCCCAGTGTCGTGATCCTTTACCTTGTGTTTTTCCCCAGTCATGGCAGCAGTGGTGGTGGAGGGGTTTTGGTAAACAAATGGTGACGTCCAGCCTGATTTATCTTTCCAATAAGTGCTGGCAGGCAGGACAGTTTCCCCCTCTGCATCACTGAGCTCCTATAGCAAAAAAAGATTAGCTATGGCTGAGTCTCTCTCTCTTTCCCTCTCTTTTTTCTTTATTTCTCTATAGTCTCCTTCACTGCTCTGGAGGCACTACCCTGAGGACCACTTCTAGGACAAACCAAAACCACTATATTCTTTTGTATAAGTTTACATGTTTTTTGAAAACTTGCAAACACATTCAGTATTTTTCAGTATCTTTGCTTGCCTCTTTGTTCACATAAATGTATATGTTTTATGCGTATTTATGGTCATAATTTCTGTGTAAATTTATTTGTATGTGTGTGTGGATATGAAAATTTGCCCACTGAACTGAGAGGTCATAAGCAACAATTCAGTCATTTCGTTTACATGGTAAACAGCTGAATTGGTATTCCCAATAGTACGGCTGATAATGTCTTCTAACTAGCATGCCTCAGAGCTCATGTTTTCATATACACTTTGCTTTGGGCTAAAGGGCAATGTAATTTATATTCATTCTTCACATATATTTTCTTAAGAATAGCTTTGTGTTGTCATGTGCTGCAGAATCTTATATGGGGTTGTTAAGTTCAACTAGGCTGCAGCAGACATCTGTTCATGAGAGTTGCTCTAGGTACAAGCAAGCAGCATCTGTTATAGCTCACTTTTTGCTGTATGCAATGCCTTATATACAGTAACTTTTTCCTCCATTATTATCCAAAAACTGTTAAAACCACATCAATGAGCCACACTGCTGCACTGGGTGACATGTTCCTTCATTACCATGAACATGCACTGTAGTTTATTTTGATTCTGTTGCACAGACACTGTCCTGTTGCTGGAAATACAATCCAATGCATCAAATTTTCATAAATCCATGAATTTATATAGTCCCCCAAAATTAAGCCTCTCTTTAGAGCAAACCTTTTATTGGTAACCTGTTTTTAAAAGATTTAAATCTTAAGTGTAAATTATTGGGGTTTGGAGCTGAGTGCAGCAAACCTGATAGTGGAGTCAGAAAGTACTGCAGTACAGACCAACAAATCGTTAGCTTTGGTCTTTTCATCTCAATGCGCATGTACTCAGCAAAAACATTCACCAAAGTAAATCATGACATTTACAACAGATTTGTGGGGTTAAGAGGGTTTTGCTGTGTCCCATTTGGAATAATAACCAAAAAAGCAGCCAAAACCACTTTAATATTCTGAAAAAATTTAACTTCCTTAGGACTAAGCCTTGTATAACAAGATAGCTTATTAAAAAAATATAAATACATTTTTAAAAATTATCAAAAGCTGCTTAATTTTTCATAAGCATTTAAATTTTATCTAAAGAAACCGGCTATTTAGGAAGCTGTATGACTGAGATGCTGGATACTGGCCTAATTCCCTCTATTATAGCGTACAGTAAAACTACCTATGTTTCAGTAAAACAGGATAAAGGCCTCAGTACTCAGTATATAAATGCAATATATGGGCTGGCTGGTATTTCCCAGTGGGCAGGTTGGTCAACTTGACCTCTGTTAAAGCTTCCGTTTCTGTCACCAGGAGCCTGACTGAAATAAATTGGCTTTGGTCTCTATGGGGGAGTTTGCTGTTGATGCAGACCTGAGCTCTTATTGGTAGAGCAGCAGTCACACTAGAAAAAGATCTTTCTGTGTAAGTATGTGCCTATGTGTGTGTGTCTGTGTGTAACCCTGACCCCAGAAAAAGTGTATATATAAATTGCTGTGACCTGAGAGACTGCTGCAATGTCTAGAAGAGTGTATGAATCGGAGTTTGTGTGAAACTCCAACCTCAGAAGGAGAACTTGAAAACCTGAGAATGACCATGACATATATGCAGCACCATATGTGTATAGCATAACTAGCATTGCTAATAATATTATTTTTAAAAAAGCCCATTGTGTCTCCAGAGGAAACTGCATGAAATCTAATAAATTGCCCTGAAGAGATGTCACTTGAGTCAGTGTCAGTTGGAAAATTTTTTAAATTCTAGGTATTGGATATATGAAAATTTGCCCACTGAACTGAGAGGTCATAAGCAACAATTCAGTCATTTCGTTTACATGGTAAACAGCTGAATTAGTATTCCCAATAGTACGGCTGATAATGTCTTCTAACTAGCATGCCTCAGAGCTCATGTTTTCATATACACTTTGCTTTGGGCTAAAGGGCAATGTAATTTATATTCATTCTTCACATATATTTTCTTAAGAATAGCTTTGTGTTGTCATGTGCTGCAGAATCTTATATGGGGTTGTTAAGTTCAACTAGGCTGCAGCAGACATCTGTTCATGAGAGTTGCTCTAGGTACAAGCAAGCAGCATCTGTTATAGCTCACTTTTTGCTGTATGCAATGCCTTATATACAGTAACTTTTTCCTCCATTATTATCCAAAAACTGTTAAAACCACATCAATGAGCCACACTGCTGCACTGGGTGACATGTTCCTTCATTACCATGAACATGCACTGTAGTTTATTTTGATTCTGTTGCACAGACACTGTCCTGTTGCTGGAAATACAATCCAATGCATCAAATTTTCATAAATCCATGAATTTATATAGTCCCCCAAAATTAAGCCTCTCTTTAGAGCAAACCTTTTATTGGTAACCTGTTTTTAAAAGATTTAAATCTTAAGTGTAAATTATTGGGGTTTGGAGCTGAGTGCAGCAAACCTGATAGTGGAGTCAGAAAGTACTGCAGTACAGACCAACAAATCGTTAGCTTTGGTCTTTTCATCTCAATGCGCATGTACTCAGCAAAAACATTCACCAAAGTAAATCATGACATTTACAACAGATTTGTGGGGTTAAGAGGGTTTTGCTGTGTCCCATTTGGAATAATAACCAAAAAAGCAGCCAAAACCACTTTAATATTCTGAAAAAATTTAACTTCCTTAGGACTAAGCCTTGTATAACAAGATAGCTTATTAAAAAAATATAAATACATTTTTAAAAATTATCAAAAGCTGCTTAATTTTTCATAAGCATTTAAATTTTATCTAAAGAAACCGGCTATTTAGGAAGCTGTATGACTGAGATGCTGGATACTGGCCTAATTCCCTCTATTATAGCGTACAGTAAAACTACCTATGTTTCAGTAAAACAGGATAAAGGCCTCAGTACTCAGTATATAAATGCAATATATGGGCTGGCTGGTATTTCCCAGTGGGCAGGTTGGTCAACTTGACCTCTGTTAAAGCTTCCGTTTCTGTCACCAGGAGCCTGACTGAAATAAATTGGCTTTGGTCTCTATGGGGGAGTTTGCTGTTGATGCAGACCTGAGCTCTTATTGGTAGAGCAGCAGTCACACTAGAAAAAGATCTTTCTGTGTAAGTATGTGCCTATGTGTGTGTGTCTGTGTGTAACCCTGACCCCAGAAAAAGTGTATATATAAATTGCTGTGACCTGAGAGACTGCTGCAATGTCTAGAAGAGTGTATGAATCGGAGTTTGTGTGAAACTCCAACCTCAGAAGGAGAACTTGAAAACCTGAGAATGACCATGACATATATGCAGCACCATATGTGTATAGCATAACTAGCATTGCTAATAATATTATTTTTAAAAAAGCCCATTGTGTCTCCAGAGGAAACTGCATGAAATCTAATAAATTGCCCTGAAGAGATGTCACTTGAGTCAGTGTCAGTTGGAAAATTTTTTAAATTCTAGGTATTGGATATAGAAAGAAGTGAGCTCACCAGACCTTTGTAGTCCACTCCTAATCTCAGCTTGAGGCTAAGATCTACATTAGTTACTAGCATAACACAATAAAATCTGTCTGAACTGTCCACAGTTGAGTTGCATTGCAGGTAATATAGGTGCCAGATTGGAGAAGGATGAAAATGTGTGGATTAAAAAAAGATATAATCTCTGATTCTGGTGCATTGTTTTTTATGTTAAACAAAAAAATGACAGTGCTATAGCAGTGCAGGGCTAAATTTGTTAAGTACTCTTTTAACCATTTGCAATGCGAATTCAGCAGTTCAGACCCATGTGTACAATTTAGTGTCATTTCAAGGTGAGGTTGCAGATTTGAGGAAGGGAGAACCTGCAGTGGCCTTAAGGTAATGTAAAAACACAAAAGGTCCTCTCTGGAGCCAGTGTTTAAGTCTGGTTTGGGTCTACTGTAGAAACATGGTAATGCAATATGGTGCGCTCGGTGGAAGAGGACCCGCTCCCAATGTAGATATGAAGGGCTCATTTTGAGCTGATGAAAACTCTTAGTTTCGGCTGATTATACAATAATGAAAGCATAACAGTGAATACTGCATTTAATTTTTGCGAATGGGACATTGTTGAGCTCCTTTTTCAATGGTAATCAAAAGCACGAGAGGAAATGAAGACATAGTCAATAAAATATTGAAAAGCCTAACAGTTCCCCCATCTTTACTTTTGGTTCTGGGAGTCATGTCCATTAACTGTCATTTGGGCAGGAAATTATAAAAATTCCAAAACCAAGCTAATTATGTAGATTGGCTTGGAAAAAAAATCAATATGAAGTCATAGTACATCATGCATGGAGAAATGAAAGAGACCCATGAAATTCACAGGGAACTGTACAAAGTGGTACAAGGTGAGAGGTTTCTGATTCTCCTTGTCATTATTCAGCATTTTAAACTCAGAATGCTGGGGTACTTTTCAACAAAGACGAGAGGCTGGAAGGTTGAGATTCCGAATGCCAACTGTAGACTTGAGCCATGTGACTGGAATGTAAATTAGGCAAATGTGATTCACCTCATCCTTACCCCATCTGGCACTAGCCTGGATATGAGAAACAAAGACTGGAGAAAAGCTGTGAGTGTGTGTGTGAGATCAGGGGTAACAGTTCATAAGAGTGAGAACAAAGTTTTGAGTAATGGGATTTGTAATTTCATCATATCTTTTGCCATGCCTCATTACAATTACCTGTACTCACAGTACATTGGTTTGTATCTTTATAATATGTGGGTGTATTGCTGTGTGTCTATTTCCATGGCATACATATTTATCAGACAGATAGTCGTCGCGCAGATGGTGAAGCTCTACAGTGCATCTGTCTTGTCATCACATTCTAGACTGTGATGACTAGACTACATGTCTTGCAACACTATAGGTTAGCCACTGTTATCAGTATTGCTAAACCAAACTAGGTCATGTGTAAAGCAATTCTTAAGTGTTTTATTCACACCGAGGATGTTTGGAGTAATTCAGTTAACACTGGAATATTTATTTCTTCAGTTAATTAAAATGTACACCAAGCTATCTGCAGAAAATGCATATTATATGGAAGTAAAAACATATTAGGGGTAAATGCAGAGAATAAATAGCAAATTGAAATCAGTAGAACTCTTGACTGATGTTCATTACCAGCTGTTTCTTGTAGTAATCCTGACTGGTATGAACTCAAGATGGTACTAGAAATATTGTATACGGTCAATCTCCCTTAGCTAATGTTACAGGAACATTTTACCTTTGTTCCCAAGACCTGTATGGTTTCAGTTAAGCAATGGGAAAGTATTACTGTTAAAGTCAAATTATATTATATTAAGTATAATATCAAAAATACTAATATTCCTGAGGAAGCAAAATAACCTATCAGTATTACATATTATAATTATATAATACTCTTATTCTGTAAAGTAACTATTTACTATATTGAAAATAAGTAATTTTGAAAAACTGGGATATGGGATCAATGCAGGACTTAACCTTTTCCAAACCACTATATTGCTGCTCTGATTTGTTAAACTCCTATAAGTCTGGTGCTGTGCTCATAAATGGCCAATTCCGTCATATAGGGATTAAGAACAGGAATGTCACCTTTTTACATACCTAGTGTGGATGAGTATAACACAAGTATACAAATTTTCATATATCATCTTGATGACTGATGATATGACTGATGACTCTTATACTTGATGTACACAGTCTCTACCTGCATCATGTTATCACTGTGTCACGGCTCCTTGGAGATGATCCACAATCATTCTAGCCAGTGCATGTGTTCTATGGGGTCCATGTCCATAGCATCTCATGCCTGGTTCACGTGCTGCACTTTTCCATGCCCTGCTATCTTTACATGCCTGTTTTTTTTGGGTTTTTTTTTGCTAGAACAGCTTGCATCTCTGAAGCATGAAATGTACAAAGGTCTATTCTGTAAATGTTTATTTATTGGAAATTGAATTGAAATTAATTTTAATGATGCATTTCATATGTTTCTGTCTTTGTCTTCACACATATACAGGAAAACCAGGTTAATTAATTCAACAGAGAAGGAGAGGAGGAAAGTAAGGCTGGGACGGAGATAATCTATTAAACTTCAGTTCAGTCTCCTCCTTCTGTCTGTGATCAACTATAGGTGGAGAGAGGAAAGAGAACACAGCCCAATTCAGGATCCACATAAAGATGTATAATGATAAAAAAGAGTAGTAATAAAAATAAAAAATTATATTAGAAATGTGGCTGCGGAAGAACGGACACTCCGCTTCTCATTTGTTTTCAGTGGACATTGAAACTGCAACAGAGCTGTGACAAAGCTGGGATGTGATGTTGTCACATGCTGTATACATTTGTCGATATGCAGTCACATCTTATATTCATAAAAAAAAAAAATTAACTGCTCCAGACAACCACGACTGTAGTATGTTGACAGAAAATGACATTAGTTTGACCACTATGCCATTTCCCACTCATTGGTTTAGGTAAAAAATAAATAAATAAATAAATAAAAATCAAAGAATCTTCCAAAGTTAAACCATTTGTAATGATAAGCTTTGTGCATCATAAGCTTTTCATGATGAACGAAAACCATAAAGTTTAATTCTAAGGCTTATAAAGCTTTAAAATATGTATATATTTTCTTTTGTCTCTAGACAGGTATGACTAGAGGACATTAATAGTTTCAATATGTGGCTTTATACAACACTTTCACTACAAGATGCCAAGGCAGACACTCAATGAATGTTAGGTAAAAAAAGCTTGAATCATATAGTTATTCAGTCAGAATGAATTTGTACCTCAGTGTATGTAATAATGAACCCATTTTGTCATCCATCAAAAATTTGAGTGCATTCTTATGATTCGTTGTTCTTCAATATCCTGATACTGTTTACTTGAGGTTGGAAGATAAGACTAAAAAGGAAAAAGGTGAATATGGACATTGGGTCACAGCAAAAAAACACAATTTTAAATTGTGATATTTTTGGAACAGCCAAGGGTTTTATATTCTGATTTCAGAGATAAAAACTTTACTGTATGTGTTTCTAGAAAACATTGACGTAATGATATGATGCATTATGAAAAGGTTTTTAGGTTTCAATAAATGTTAATTTATCCATCCATTTTTTTGTGCTTATCCAGGGTTTGGACATGGTGGCAGCGGGTTAAGCAAGGTAACTGAAATGTCCCTCTTCCCAGCAATGTTTTACAACTCCACCTGTGGGATCCTAAGGCATTCCTTGGCCACAGAATTATATATCCCTCCAGGCTGTCCTGGGTTCGCTACCACTTGGATGTGCCCTAAAGACCTCCAATGGAAGGTGCCCAAGAGGCATCCTGATCAGTTGCTCAAACCAGCTCCACTGGTTCCTTTTGATGTGAATGTGCAGTGGCTTTACTCAGAGCTCTGGGTGTAAATGCTCCTTACCCTATCTCCAAGGCCGAGGCTGGCCATCCTGTGGAGGAAAATAATTTCAGCTGCTAAAGCTCATTTCCATAAGTGAGGGTTGAAATGTAGATTGACTGGTAAATAGAAAGCTTTGCCTTCCAACTTAGCTCCCTCTTCCCTACAGCAGTCCATTATAAAACCAAACAATATGCCTATCAGTCTCCAGCTCCATTTTGCCCTAACATGTAAACTAACTAAGATACTAACACTCATTCACTTGGAACAGAAACTCTGTCCCATCCCAAAATTAGCAATCCACCATTGTGCAGCAGAGGACCATGACCTCAAACTTGGAGGTGCTGGCTCTCATCCCACCTGCTCAACACTGGGCTGCAAACTGCCCCAGCACATACTGAAGGTCACGTTCTGATAAAGGCAACAGAACTACAACATCTACAAACAGAAGAGAAGCAATTCTGAGGCCCCACAGCCAGACACTCTCCTCTGCCTGGGTTGGCCTTGAAATACTTTCCATGAAAATATCAAACAAGATTGCTGACAAGACACCAGATGGTTTGCCAGAGCTTACTTGAGGCCAACCAAAAGTCCACAACCGCCAAGTACTATCTGCTGCTTCAGGACACCCCTGAGTCAGACAGTCCTGCTTCTTCAACTTGCCTCACCACCAATGTCCACCAGTGGGTTGTCAGGTTGCCACCTTGACAGAGAACAATGACCTTCTGACCACAACAACCGCATCCACGATTAAGGCTTTGAACATGGCCCACTCAGATTCCATGCCCCTTGATGCCATGTTCAACCATTAATTTCAGTCCACTGTTCTGTGAGTTAATTAGTTATTAATCATTTGGGTTTTTTAAATAACCGGGCACAAGGTTATCTCAGAGTTGTAATCTATTAAACATGGTCACAGTAACTCATGATCAACTGCAGACTTGTTGAACAGCATTCTTGATTATTTTCCTGTGCTCTGCGTGAAGATGCTGAACCTTGTGTCTTGGGCCTGTCATGATGTGTAGATTTTGCCCTTTGCCACCATACTTAAAGTTATATCAGTTTAGACTTTGACCTTGTTTGTCAGTGACCTTTCAGTGTACAACAAATGAGATGGCAGCTGTCTGGGATTTTTCCTGAAAGCCAAATTAGTTAGAAAAGGTATGCTCTGAAACTTGAGGAGGATGCTAAGCTCATTTTATGGTTTTTAGCCATGCTAATGGTATGGCTCTATGGATGGCAATCTTGGTCTCTCTGCTATTTGGTTGGCAGTTACCTGGTTGGTCCTTAGTAGGTTCACCAGTTTGAATCTCCCACTACTGTTGCACAGATTGCTGTGAAATTTTGTGAAGACATTAATATCCAGAAGGGAATCATAGATGTTATTGACAACTTAGTGCTTTAAATTCTGTTTTTAAATTTTTGTTATACTGTATCCTTTTCATTCTTGCCCTAGCTAATGACTTTTTTTTAACCTTAGGGTAAAGGGTAAAAATGCCAGACATTGATCTGTAACAGCACAGAGTTGATTGGAAAATTGTGCATTTAGGAGGTTTTGGAATATTTGAAGGTTTATATCTTTTGAATTAATGTTCTAACATTTTAGTGATGGCGTTATAGTTTTCTATTAATGCATTATGTGAAGTACTTTAAACTATCTTTGTGTAAGAACTGTAACTATACTCACCTTGTCTGGAATTTGGTTGAGTAGACTTCTTGATGTATCACAGCCAAGTTAGTAACATGTCAATGTAAAATAAAAAAGGCCATACAATCTAAAATTTATTTTGTTCTGTCACACATTATTGATTTTTTTTGACCAATTAAACACACTACAAATTTCATGTAGCCACATGCATTAGGCACCAAGTAACATGCAGTTTCACTCACAGGCAGAAAGATGTGACTGAATACAATGTTGCCTTTCATAGTAATTTCAAAACATCAAAATCCAGTCCAAAACACATTCATTTCCCACCCTGATATCTATTGCTAACTGCATCATTTTAGTTTCACACCCCTTTTCATTTGTGGCAACTTTTTATGTACCACTCACCTTTCTGTAACACTAAATCACCTCTCCAAGGTCAGCCTTGATCTCTGCTCTCATAATTACCACTGAGGGTAATTAGTTTCCAAAGCCCAAGGTCTCTTTTGCCCCTCTGCACACCTTTACTCTGTCACCTGGGCCCTGCCAGAATAAATGAATGGCTGCCTAGACTGGGTTGAGCAGGCCCTCATGATCTATAATAACACCCCCTTTGGTGTGGTGCTGGAGAAAAAGGAACATTACCTGGGAACTTAATGATGTCTCCTTCTTCTCCAAAGACAGTATCAAAATGTCAACGAAGAAAATCATTATCCTTCACATAGTTAATGAAAGTCAAAGATTAAGTCAGCCATTCTTAAGAGACAGATATTATTCAGCCCACAAACTCTGGGCATCATTAATAAACTTCTCCCATCACTTTATTTTTTCAATCGGCCACATATGGTTTCTTTCCACATGTTATGAATCTTTCTTTCTCCTTCAGCAACTTAAGGGAAGAAAAACTTTTACACTAACTGCCAGCAAGGCTTTAATATATACTGAGACATGAACACACACACACACACACACACACACACACACACACTCACAATAAAATTACAGTAACCCTTCCCAGTGGTTATGGGAACAAATCTAAACTGTGAGAGTATGTATTAGTAGACAGAATAACAGTACAGGAGATTTCCTCTGCACTCAGAGCACTGAGATATCCACATAAATAGAATCATGCTGGCTCTTGTATAATCCCCACAGTCTCTATCAGTCTTATCCCTGGAGCATAAACCCCGACCATACGGTTATTCCTCATTGTTGAAACAGGGCCTAATATACTTGTCACTCCAACCATCTCCACAGACTCCTAATGTGTTGACCTCAGGTCTTTTCACATGTCCTCTCCTCCTCCTCATCCCCATCTCTCACCTGTGCCGCTCTGTGTTTCACAGCATGGATTCAACCCATTTCATATTACCTATATCCCATCTGCCCTGCCCACATGATATCAGGGGCAGAAACAAGGCTGTGCATGACAAGCACATGCCATCACACACTCACAAACACACACACAGTCACACACACAGAGGGTCTCTTCACCATCCCTCCTTCCTCGATTGTCCATCACCATCTGTGCCTCTTAACGTCAGCTCTAATGTTGCCTAATAAGAAGCTGATCACATTCGTACAGACAGAGGGTAATGTTTACTCCGCCACGTCCTTACTTCTCCTTCTTTCTCCCTCCAACACAGTGAGCACCAGCCCTTTTCCCCTGTCTCCCAGCGTTAATTCACTTAATGATGGCAGCAAACCCTCTTAAAGAGCAAGTGATTAAGGAGAAAAGTCCCCTGGTATAAACAAACTTTGTTCAGGCATTGGAGGGGCTTTATGAGGTATTGACTGCCCTTCCTCTACAACCTTATGCCAGTTTGATGTGGCTTAGAGTAAGACATTGATTGTGTGCGTCACGGTCTGACTGTGGATCAATGTTGAGGCACAGTGAATATAGTTTTCCAGCAGTCGTGGCAAAATCCTGTGGACACTCAAGGTCTGGTTCTGCCAATACATGTCAGTCAGCACTTGCTGACTTACTGAGGAGCAAAGCCTATCTCCATTGAGACTAATATACAAAACCATGCATGGAAATGCACGCTTTTACCCTAAAACACACCCTCAAAAAGCCACAAATCATTACTCTGTGTGACTGAATCCAAGCTGGTTTGAGCGATTCCCTCCAACAGTGCCCCCTAAAAATGCCAATGGCTTCCTAATCAACGTCAAGCTATTACACATGTACATACAGTTAGGTATTGATGCGGAGGTAGAATTTTTTCCTGTGGAAATATCCAGGACATAAAATCAATGGAGCGATTCAAGAGGGCACTCTTGCATTAGAATGCGTCTCTCTTTAATTATCTCCAGTTCAAGTACTCCTAATTGAGAGGAGGGGTTGATGAACCTCAGAGACACGGAGCATCCCAGCTTGCCAAGACAAAATCCTTGTTTCTCCATTGGCAGTCACTCACTTACCCTGCCAAAGGGGACCACAATCCATGTGTGTCAATAAAGCTTAGTGGGTCAAATAAACTGGGGAGGAAACTGTTTTTTGTATTTTCTGACATCTTTCTTGCTTGGGTACAGTGATCATATATCATATACCCCTTTTACAAAAGCAATTGTCAATTGTATACACTATAGTTTTCTCTTTAATTGATAGAAATAGCTGTAAACAGGTTTAAAGTAAGTCTACTTTAAAGCTGTATAATTGTTAATGGTTAGATGGAAATGAATGGTGGAAATACAGCCAGTTCTAGTGAAAGGGGTGTCAGATTATGTTATGGTAGTTTGAAGTGTCTATGACAAGACATGGGAAAGTTAAATGCATGCCATGATAGCCTCTTAGGCCGTATTGCATAATAAAAGCCGCTGTCAAACCACAAAGTGACAGTTGAATGTGCTTGATAAATAGGGGGGGGCAGAAGCTTGGTGATGTAGCTACTATTTGTTGGTAAACTGCTGTAGCTGGTGAGCTGGCCATGAACTTCTTTCTGTCTTCTTTCTATTGCTCTTACTTTTCCTCACTTATGCTTTGCCCACAATTGTATAGAATTTCCCTCAATGAAATGTTATTTAAGATTGAAAATAAAGTTCTCTCAGCTAATTGGCTTATCAGCAGTCAGTTACCAAACTTGTTAGCCCATTAGCTTAGCTTGGTTACTAATAGTACAAAAATTTCAGGCAGGTTTATTCAAAGGATGTATTTATACAGTTAACTCCTGTGTATTAACTGTATGGAAGCTTTTGCTCTTTTGCCAAACATCTGAGAGAGGAGGTTAAATAAAAGTGAACAGTGCAACACAACTAATAAATTGGGATAACCTCTATTTTTGGACTCTCTAGCTGTCCTTTCTCAAGTCAGGTCAGGTCAAGACTGTCAAGACGGCATGTTAAGAATCAATGATGTCAAATTTGGATGTCAAAGATCATCACAAATTGAAAGACTACATGGAACACTTGTTGGGATTTATTTTTGCCTCCTCCAGCAGATGCACTGATCATGGCGATTATATTGGAATTTTTTTCTTAACTGGATTTGGGATTGGGATCTGTACATAGTGTATTATCTTCTCATATCTGAATAATATACTTGTATTTTTTTATGTCCCTATGTTTTAATAATTATGTGAAGCAATGCAAAGATCAAATCTGGATAAACTACCTTTGAAATGCAGCTGTATCTGATCCTCTTAACTCTATCAGTGTTCACTATCACTTTACTCTTTTGAAATTACAAGAGGAAGATTATTTACTGCAAAACAATTTACCCGCAATGACACCTTCTCCTTTTGGGATGGAAGTATGGCTATAATTGTGTTGTTTCTATCCTTTCCCTGGATAAAATGAAAGAGCAGATTGCAGATATGGAAGAAATGACTAGATAACCCTGATGAATTAGTTAAAATATGTAGTATACAAAAAGACCTGTCAAATGAAAATGTCACATCAAAAAACCCACACATTTTGTATATAGTTTTAAATATGAAAATCACACAACTCAAATTTTGTTTTCAAATTAATTATCATCTACTTACTTTTCTTAGCATGAATTTTCACAATAAAAACAAGAAATTCTGTGACCAATTAAGCATTCAGTCCCAGGCTGGATTCTCTAATAAAGAGACACGTGCAACAAAGAATCTCACGGTGATGTATTAAGTGGTTATTGGACTATATTTGGTGAGTAGTTTTGAAGTAGAGTCAAATAAAATTTGTTGATTTAAGCATACATAAATCGGATTTATAATAGTGTTTTGCTCTGTCTATACACAGTATATAGTATCTCTATTTTGGTCAGATTGAAATCAAAGCATAATAGCATTCTGTAAAACTGAATAAGAAAATGAATACATAAAAATTAATATATCACCACTGAAAGGGTCCTTGAGTCTGACATATCTATGGTTTTGTCAAGAAATTACTAAATGCTCTAAAAAATGATTTAATCATAGATTTCACTGGCATTCATTACCAATAAAACATTTGACAGTACCAAGAATATCTATAAGCTTCAATATCCAAAGTCTAGAAATTAAAATGGCGCCAGAATGAGTCTTAAAAGCAGAACAGTCTGCTTCCGCCTCCTGCTCAGTTACGCTCCGCCCAGCTCTACACCTATCTCTGCATTATTCATGCGCTCACAGCTAATGAAGAAATGGGTATCTTGCTAGCCTGTGAGTCAACCATAGTAATTTCATCCAGCAGCTGATACTTCCAGTTACTGAACTGGCTTGGTAACCTCTGGGCTCTCTCTCAGAGAGCTACTGTATTTTAGGTGGAAGCTAGGTGGTGAAATAATACTACTAACGGTGCTACACTTTTCCCCAGTTATCACATCTGATGAATGGACATTCAGCATGTTATCCTGTGGAAAAAAAATAAGCAGCTAAATCAGTCCAAGGTAATATCCTAGCTTAACAGAGTTCTTTCAACTTTTTACTTAATTTTTGTAGTTTGCTGTGGTTAGGCTACCTTAAATCACATTTTAACTGTATTAATGTTTTAATTCATTTTCTTTTTGTCTGACTTAAATATTATAAATGGTACAGACTGTTTACATTTAGCCATACTTACATAAACACATTGTGTGTATTTTTGACAGCTAATAAAATGTGTTAAATTAAATGCCTTCATCATAAAAACATTTGATTTTTCAACAGCTGATTTTTCTTAAAATTTTGAAACCTGTGTCGTTAGCCCCCACGTTTCCTGATTTTTCTGTGATTTTTCTTGCCCTTTTGAACTTATTTTCCAAAAATAGTTCAAAGGTAAAGAAAGCCAAAAAGGTTTTTGTAGAAATGATATTTTCCCTCTGCATTCCCTGAGGTTTGTCTCAAAGCAGATTGCAGTGTCTGGCCTTTTTTGGTCTTATAAATCGTCACTGCCAGTGTTTTACTGAGTAAAATTTACCTGCCTACATAGGTATTACAACCTATCTATTTCCTAGCCAGCATGACAACCTTAAACCGTTTTTCTTGTTTTTACTTTCTCTGAAGTTCCTGCTTTCCACCTCTGTTGCTGTTATCAAGAAACTTAATGTAAAACATTTACTTCCTCTCAGTCAGGTTGATTATATTGTATCCATCTGTGTTGAGAAACTTTTCAAATCATGGAATTATTATTTTTTTAAAGTCATAAATTCTAGCTTAGTGTCTCACAACTAAAGGCCATGGTACACACAGTTCTTTCTTTCTCATTGTCTTGTTGGGATCACCACATGCTTTTGCTGTTGTTGTACTTGTGTTGTCAGAGAAAGTGTTGCTCCAGGAGAATTGTGACTAGAAGCAGGAAGCACAAGGCAAGACTCCAGAAGATGCAATAACATCATGATCCGTGCCCCAAATCTTGTACAAACACTCCTGTGGATGCCTGTCCCACGGACCACATTTAAACTTCAACATTACTAACTGACTTTATAAAATGATAATAGTGGAGTATTTATTCATCCTGCCTTTAATTTCAGTTAATTTAATTGATGATTTTATTATAATTATCCAATCACTTTATTGGGTATCATGTAGCCTCACTGTGAAGCAATGGCCATTCTCAAAAAAAACTGTGCCAAGAAATAGTTCGCCAAGGTGATAATCACATTACAGAAAGGGTGCTGATGATTTACTTTTAATAGTATACATCAAGCTTGGGCTTCAGCTGTCTAGTAATATTTCAGTTTTAGTTTATGGAACAAACTACATATGCAAGGAGTTTGCAGTACTTGAAGCATGATTAAAATTAAAGCATGAGGCATTTCAGCTGATAGAAAACCTATAAATGCAAAATACATTTAGGCTGTAGATGCGCTCTAAGGCTTGTGAAACTGATTGAGTTTATGTTTGGCTTGTCCTAATGGTGAGGCACATATTTTTTCTCTCTTTCAACAATGCTTAAATCATGTTCTCCTTTGAAGCCTTTATCTCCTCAGACATCAAAGATTTCCACTAAAGGGAGCCAGCCTTGGCCTACTTCCGCATTTCATTTCAAGGAGTCTTTTGTTGCATATTGCTATAAAACATACATGATGAATAGGCTTTTGTCTCTTAGAAAATCAAACTTTCACTTTTGGAATTCATAGTCCTTTGGGGAGTTATTTAACATCTCAATAGGTGAAACTGTTGTGGGATACCAACAAACTTCAGGAAGTAAGTAAGAATTTCCACAGCAGTGGCACTTTTGATAATACTGACAAAATTTTAAGAAGCTAACTTTGGTGCTCGCATTAAAAAGTGGATAGATATAAAGGAAAACCCTTCTCATTACCTGGAATGCAACTCCATTCTGGAGATGTAAGACACAGCATCAGTTACAGATACAGTAACTTCAGAGTCTATTCACAGAATGAGTCATACAAGGTAAAAAATTCAAAAGGAACTCAGAGGTAATATATATTGCTTTTTGGAAAGAATAGGAAATTGAGATTTCTAGAATAAAGAGAGGGGTAGTGCGTAATGAAATACGCCCCCCCCCACCCATCCATCCACCCACCAGGCATGGGTATATAAGGAGTTTCCTACTTCATTTGGTAAGCATTTAGACTGAAATCCATTTTGCATTAAAAAATGCAAGGGCATGCATTGATTGGCATATGTTGCTTTAGGTAGAGATACCTGACTATTCCAGGATGACCAGTTTGTGTAACAGATCTGTGAATCTGAAGGCTTCGCAGATACCAAAACACAGTTCTAACTGTAGTAAGCATGCAATGTAAATGAGAAAATGGGCATGTTTCTGCTGGTAGTTCAAGTACTATGTATTACATCCTGACCTGCTTTGCTGAGAATCTAATTAGTTCTGCCCATGAGTTATAAGTAATGAGTTACTTGTTACATTTTTCAAATAACTTCCCCAACTCTGCAACTATCTCTGGAGTGAGTGTTACATCAATATTTATCCTTGAACTAAACCGGGAGCCTTACAGACACACAGATTCTCACATACATGCACCAACCCTGTCTCATAGAAATTAGGTTTCTATTCAACTAAACTACAATAGCAATTACATCTTGTAGGAAATGTAATTGTGACTAGTTTACATTTTCTATTAATAAAATGAGGATATGTTGTTAGATTATATATTTGTCAAGTAATAAATATTGTTATACTGAATGGTAAAATTTTCATAGAGCTATTTTTTTCTGTCAAACTATCTGATTTTGCAGTACAACATAGACTTTTACTGACTACAGCATTATTAATTTTTTTTTTAGTTATGTTCAAACTCCCACAGCACTTGGTTACGGTTAGGGAAAGCTGCAAGTGACTCCACTGCTGTTGAAAAATGTAACTTCATTCTTTCAAAAAGTACATTATCTCAGAACACAATCCATTCAGTAATTATGTTTCCTACAAAAGGTTTTTGTTGCAGTTCAGTTGTATTGAAATTTAATTTCTCGCAGACAGGGTTGCATGCTTACACACTTGAAAGGGCCATCTTTTTTTCACAGGTACACAAAAACACGCAAGAGACACGCATACCTGGCAGCAAAATTCTCCATCAAACTTCAAAGCACACAAATAAACATCAGCCTTCATACACCGAGCTGCTGGCTGTGGAAAAGGCATGTTTTTAGCTCAGCCAGAGGTGTTGTGGCACTGGCACTATGTTATTAAGAGGTGGCGAAAGGGTTATGTTGGAGGCTGAATGAGGCAATCTTCAGCTTTACATACTGCTGAGGAGAAGAGAGCGACTTGGCACAATTTCATGGGTCACTTCATCTGCAGATATTAGATTGGAAGCAGTATTCTGAGCCCTGTAGAATATCAAGATGTGTGCATGTGTCTGTGTGTGTGCGTGTGTGTACGTGTGCAAGTCTAAAAGCCACCTCAGCAGGGTACAATGCCTACAAAACGCAGCAACTCAATCATCAAGAAAATCATAAGCACTTCAGTTTATCTGTTGACATCTATTAAAAATCAGTCCACCCATGACATGCAGAGTCAAAGTTGACCAAAATGCTAGTAAAATATATTTAGTATATGCTTACTTACTTCTTTACCTCTCTTATTTGCCTTGTGAATATCACAAATCAAGGTTAATTACATTTAACTAATAGAGAGTGGTATGCTTCTCTGTTTCTGGACAGATTCTGTGCATGTATAACTTTTTTCAAGACACACAGAACACATGTTCACATGCAACAGTGCCCATGTCCATATTCATCCACTACACAGTTCATGACAATTTTGGTGAAATTATTTTTAAAAATGCATTCCTCTTGGTTCGATTACATGTATGATGATTGATAAGGCTGTACCTAAGCACAGTGTGTTATGTCTCATCCTGCTACCTAGGCCATGTTTACCTTGTTTTTCATATTTCATATTTACTGTTTCATTTTGTTGTCACTCACCCCTATCTCTTGTGTTGCTGATTCTACTTCCTACCCTAATGTGTCTCCTATTACAATGATTGTCTGCCCCATCCCAATGTGTTTCACCTTTGTTTCATTGCTCTCCCTTCCGTCTGTGCCAGTTCATCTTCGTTCGAAGTGTTTCAGCCATATATTCTTAGTATTACTCTTCCTGTTTGTTTTTTTTTATACTAGCTTAAATTTATGACCTTGCATATTGCCCAGTCCTTTTGACATTGTTTATCTTCTCTGACTGACTTTCTGTGTGACCAAGTTCTAAGTAAAGACTTTATTCCTGTTAAATCTGAACTGCGTTTGGATTATGCATTTGAGTCCTCAGTCTTATACAGTGATACTATTTTAGCATATAAAACAACATGCTAAAAAAGTTAATTAGCTGAGGCTGATGAGAATGCTATAAGTTCCAAAGGTATTTTGTCACAAACCAAAGTATTAAACAAGCTGAAATTTGGACTCCATGGTGGCCTTTGAGCATAGCCAGAACTTTCATCTAAGTTATTACAAATTGTCAACTGGGGACTTTGAAATGTCCGAAAATTTCAGTCTGAAACAAAGTGGTGGACCAGCTGTTTGATTGACTGTCTCATATTGCTATGCTGCCACTATTTAGGCTAAAAATTTGTGTAACAATTTAAACAGATCACTTTTACAAACTCTAAAAATAGCATTATGGTAAATTAGACACCTGACAATTTAGTAAGTCATACTCATACATTGTACCTACTTTAACAAGTTGAGGAACCCAAGTTAATCGCATAAGCCACCACATTGAGACCCCTTCCTTTGGAGAAGTAGTTACTAATAGGTCAGTGGCTCTCATACAAATCTGTCAATGTAATCATTTCTTCTTTAGAGCTGCTTGGTTGCTGGTTTCATTTTTTCAGTTTCAAGTTGCTAAATGTGTAATGCTAATTATATACCCCACACAGCAAGCATGGACCACCATTAAATGAGGTAAAATTACATAAAGGTTGGTCTAAAAAAATCTGGGCTTTCAATTCAGGTTATTAAGAGTGAATGCACACATAGCCAGACCTCTGACTCATCAACCTCTCATAGCCCTGGAAAAAATTTTGTAATGAAAGGGAATTACTACTACTAACTCATTTATGTGTGATTATGAAAACTTCTGGAAAAAACAAGATTAGCTGGTTTTCTTTTCACATAAAAATAAATTCAACACAGCTTCATTTTACCAGTTTTCCAGTGCAGTCTAGTGATAGCCCATGACAGTTCTTGTCCTACAAGCTTTTTTCAAGGATTTGTAGACACGGTTAATCTGAACTTCAGAAGGCAATACTTTTAAGACAGAGCTCCACAATGTAATTAATTTAATTTTTATATAAATGTGTGTGTCTGTGTGTGTTTATATACACATTTACATATACACAAACACACACACAGATAGATATATAGTACCTGTCGTGCTGTTTGTTGTACCTCATCAATCAATGTATGTATACATATTATATATATATATATATATACATACACACATATATACATATATATACATATACAAACATGCACATACACACCATAATCACTCTCATTTGTGACCAAGCACAATACCACAATGTGAAAATTATGGCCATATTGTGGTATTATTGCAACTCTATAACACAGAGGATGTGTCAAAGTTGCTATGCTTGATCAATGGAAATTACTTCCTGATTTGAAGAGGATAGAATTTTCTATGATTTTCTTCTTTTGTCACTGTCTTTTTTACAGAAAAGCATTTAACAATGACAGCCTGCATCAGTCGACCACACAACTGAGGTAACAAATGTTTCTCAAAATTGATCCTTCCCCTTTGAATGCTGTTAAAACCATCTTTTTTAATTTAAGCGTTGACATAGTATCAGCTGAGAATTTGTTGTTAAACATGACTACATTCTTTCCACAAGTTCATATGTCATCTCAGTGTCACTGCAGACACAATTCTTCTTATCTCTCTCTCTCTACTGAACCTCATGAATCACAAATTATGAGAATGTTCTTCTAACCTCAGACTCCATGTAATATTAACATGAAATTTCCTTCTCATTATGTGTTATCTCATGACTGTGCACTCATAATGTGCCTGCTTTGTGGTAACATGTCAGGGAGTCAAATACACTATACAATACATATATCACTATTATCAGCTACGAGTGAGACAGTGGATTTCAGATTATTATCTTACCCTCTACTTGCAATTAAAGAAGCACTTCTGGAGGTCATCCTGCATATATCCTGTATTAATATGGCAGACAATTGTGTTGTGAAATAAACACATTACAAAAAAAGATGATACAGATGATAAAACACAAGTCTTACAAAAATGACTTACATCTCAAATAAGAGGCCTGATATTGTATGTACTGTAACTTCTTTCCATATAAGCAGAGCACAAGGCCAGGAAACAAGCCAATATTCGAGACAGGGCTTTACTCTAATACCACCTGTTATTAATGTATCATCATAATGCACATTTACACTTTGTCCACATTTTCCAACTGTCTTGATAAAGTTGGCATAGTGGACATCACACACTCACTCACTCACTCACTAATTCCAGCTGCTTTAGCCTTGTTGTCTTTTTATCACATTTAAGCTACCATCAGTGAAACTTGTTCTGTATCTAAATCCTTCTGACACTCAAAGGGCATTTTAACAATATTTATATTTATGTATTTTATTTATTTATATAAATATTTGCAGGAAATAATGACAGCAAAGAAGCCCTTGCATTAATTAGTGAATGAGAAACTTTTTCAGTATGACATAACTTGTTACACTCGCTATTATTTAAAACATGGCCAAATTTTTTAATAGCAGCTTTTTAAATATCAGGTGACTTTCAATGGTTTCTGTAAGTGCTAATGAAATGGAGCAGGAACATGTTTTTAAGCCAGTGTCCTAATTAAGAAGCTGCACACAGACATATGGTGAAGCTATAGGGAACAGTGTGAATCTTTTTAAACAATGAAGCATTTCCAAAAGAACACCGAATAACCAAATATTATCAAAGTCATGAGAACTCATTTACTGGTAATATTTTGGTATAATCTGTCAAAAATATTTGTGAACCATTAATTTTATTTTGGGTCGCCCTTTCCCATATAAAGACATTTAAAGAAATTAACATGTCCTTTTAAAATATATCCCCAGAAGAAACTTTTTGACCTGGAAATTCTTTACAAGGGTAATCAGCCAATAGCCCACCATAATCTGTGCTACTGGCTGATTATACTGTTGATTAGTGTTTTCAGGCAGCTTTGCTGCAAAATATTCAGAATATATTTAAGTGGGCATTTTAGTAAACAAGAGATGGTCTTTCTCCCTTGCCTGTCCAAGTCAATCTTCATAAAGAGGCTCCTGAGCAACTAACTGAATGGCTCTCTCCAGAGCATAAACCAATTTTTTTAACTTTTCCTTTTCCATCCATATTTCTTCATTAAGCTCACAGTATCCCTGGGGAACTAGACACATTCTTCAGTGTCTAAGCACTGTACAGGAGTGTACACACACACAAATTTTAACCCACAACAGGCATCAGCCTGCTGTTAGTGAGTTCGTGCATTGATGTTTACCAATAATAGTTGCTTGAAGAGCATAGTTTCTCCTCTTCTTGCCAATGTGAAACATCTGTGGGAGGTTTTGAGTCTTATTGACAGTGTCTTCACAAAGTGACAGCAAAATAGAAGAGATTGGGAATAATTTGTAAGGCAGAACAGTATTGCTATTGAGTTAGACTGTGCATGGTTTCTGCTGGAAAGGTAATTCCATGAATCTTGTACTTTACATGTTTGTAAAATGTGGAAAGACAGCATTTTTGTTATGTCATGATTTTATATTATGGGAATGAGTGCAGTTGTTTGTTTTTTGTTTCTGTTTATTGCCTGTTTTTAGCCACTGGCCTTTATTTGTCCATTCTTTATATTCAGCTGTACCACAAAGCTGAAACAGTATGTATGAACTGACTGACAAAATATTGACATTTTTACAGACAGGGTCTAATGTATTTTGGAGACATAGAAAATGAACCTCTTGATTTCAGTATTTCATTTTCCATAGATTGTCAAAGCTCACTTCTGATGATCTTTCAGTCCCAAGCACTGATCCACAAAACCTAAACAGCAAATTGAGTCGGGATTTTTCAGATATCCTGACTAATTTTAGGAGGGACTCAGTTTAACAAAAGCAGTGGCGCATAAATTACCATGGAGATTTATTCCATGAAGCTAGCCAGGTCTGGACCAGGCTATCAGCCAGGCTTGGTTATTCTTGTTAAGGCAAAAGTCCATTGGTGTGATCTGACACATGACAAGCGACAGAGTTCGTTTTAACAGGGCAATGTCCACTGGTGGAGTTTAGAACAAGGAGCATCGGGTCATAGAAATGGCTGAGTTTTCAATTAAATCCAAACATTTCTCTGTCTTCAACAATTTTAGCCTACTTTTATGGCACTATGGGTTAAAAGCTTGACTCCTTTCCTTTGCAACCTTTGACATAGGTAAACAACTTTTCACTGATTTGACAACAGCAGCACCTTTTGATTACAAGGAAATGAAGCATGTTATTTGCAAGAAATGAAAAATGGTCTCTATTATATAAGAGTGAGAGAAGCCATGGCAGACAATAGCGGACTAGCTGAATGAATAAGAAACCTAAAAATATTTATTTACTATCCACCTATCTTGTCTGAATCTGTCAAAATTTCCATTCATGTATTCACTTGTCATTTGCACACATCAACAATTGTACCTACATTTTTCTGTAAAAGTGTAAGTCAAAGTTCAACTTCACAGGAAATATCTTTATGAATTTCTGTTCATACAGAGCAAACATGACAGAACAGTTGAAGACTTGGTGACAAATTAAAGTCATAAACTTAGTGTGATGTATGGCGCATGTGTCTTCTCCATTTCAGGTTTATTAAATCTGTGATTGACCTACAATGTCTTTTAAAGAAACCCATGAGTGTGCCATACTTACTTACACCTGGCACTTTTTCATCCTGGGTGGCCTTCATGAAAAGTAAAAAGTTGAGCTGAGCAAACTTTGTTCAAACTTCACTTTTTACCATCATCTAGGATTTCTTAATTCTTCTTCTTTTGTGAACTAGCCCTATGATAGAGGAAAATAAATACAATAACCACTTCCTTCTTATATATTGAAACAGGTACACGGTGTTGCACTGTCACCCATGCTGCATCTTGTATCCAAGAGCGCTCTGTTCATTGTGTAACCTCTGATCAGGACATTACAGTGGGCTCTGTAACCCATAATTGAAATATTCAGCCACAATTTTGCGAAGCAGCACAATCCCATTCAGCTTCACAAACACCGGGTTGAAGACATTATCAGAGGCATATAATCAGCATTTATTGTGCTGCTCTCCATTTTCCAAGCAATTGCCAGTGATTGAAATGACCCCAAAACTGGGGAGGATATTTGTTATTATGTCACAGAAGAAGAACACAGGTAGAAGTGAAATGCTAACCTTGTGCAACATTTGATCACCTTTCTTGAATGGGACTGAATGCTAAAGTGGACACGATTTGTCAATTTCTCTTTTATTTTTATTCTTATAACCCCAGAACTTTTAGGTCAGTTTAGTTTCCTGCAACATAGCTGATCATTAAAAGTTCTTAACTCACAGGTGAAATCTGAACTTTTGTGTGAGAATAAGTTATGATCTGAATGAATTATGAAAATCCTACTCAAAAGCGCAAAGGCACTGGAGCTCTTCTATCAAGTTGAAAATGAACAAGTCCCTCCAGGTTCATCCCCATTTCCCCATTAGTTTTTATTCCTGTTTCCCTCAACAGGAAACTTTTGGCTTAAGTGAGTTTTTGTTGTGATTTTTTTTTTCTCAAAATGTCCGTAATCGCTCTCTGTTTTAAATCCTTTGACTTGAAGATATTTCAGAGGTCAGATAAGGCAGGTTAACAGCACTTTAATGAAAATCAACATTTAATGGGATCACAGTATGAACAGAATGCCCTAGTTGCGATGTTTCATCCTATGATCTGCTGTGATGGAAATCTTGCGAGCTTCTGAGAGAAGGTTCGCAAGTTCCAGATGTCTTAAGCAGAAGCATTTATTGATGCTCGATGCATCGAGTAGTAGAATGATGACCGATAAAAATGTCAACAAGTTAATCATTGTATTACTCCCTGCAGAGCGTATCTAAGGATATCCTTCATAGTCCCCAGCACCTATCCTTACATGTGTGAAGAACCAACTCCTAAACAATGCAATATATTCACCTAAGTCACGTTATATAAGGAATTTCAAGTGAAGACGATCTGTCCCTGAGCTAAAGGGCTCCTGCATATGACTAAACCTCACCCATAGACTCGATTCCCAGTCCACAACATTGATTAGACCTTGGTTGCTATGGCAACTGCCAATGGGAATGTGTATTAGTTTGAGTTTGACTTTATCAGAGTTTTCATAGCTATCGTTGATACAGGCAGTGAACTGGTTTTTAGGGCCAACTTGTAAGCCTAACACTAACTATGACTTAAAATGTGAAATATCCTTCACATCTGCAATCTGTTCTTTTTATCACAGTCCGCAGATTTAGATTTGATTTAAAATGATGCAATTCAGAGCCTACAAAGAGCTCCTTCCATTCACATCAATTATTGTTGTTGTATTTATTTCCTCATCTAATCCGGGAATCTTTTAGTCTGTCCTTATACAAGCATTTAAGGAGCCTTTTAGCTCATATACCTTTTCCTATTCAACAGTATCTCTTTCCTTCTGCCTCAAAGTGGCCTTATGGTCTGACAAAGCCCAGGCATGCCTGTTCCAACAGAGCAGTTAGAGTCAGCGGGACAATATAGAGTCTGGTCTGTCTACAGCTGCTCTGTCAGCCTGTGTTTGGTCTTCAAGGCCCACAGTTCAGGGCTAAGACTCCAAAGCCTGTCTTTAACGTAAAGGCGGTGCTTAGAATGCCTAGCGGGCCTGCTTTGTGTTGTGTCCTGGCGATAATGTGCTCCGACGTGCTAACACAATGCAGCTGCCACCACTACAAGGGAATCCAGGCACTGTCTCTGGTGCTCTTTTTCACTCTTTTTTTCTTCCCACTCCTTTTATGTTAAGCCTTCTTCCTTGAAACACAGACAACCTGTTCAATCTGATTTTCATGTCAGGGCTGCCAGATTTGCTGTTTATAGCTTCAAAGATAACTTCAGATTCTCTGGTAGTATCCTGGATGTTTCCCGCTGCAAAGATTTACAGCATATGGGATACTCCCTGGCTGCAAAGCTGCATGTTTAAACTCAGGCGATGCCATAAACTAGTACATTTCATCCAAAGTTAAGTATGCTGGGCTGCAAAGCGAATTGGAAGCCGCGGGGAGTAAAACCTACGGCCTGTGTGGACAGCTCTGCTCAGCAGTGATACCGTGTGGGACAATGTTATGATCCAAAGGAAGAGTCTTACTTCAGGAAGTGATTGGGCAGGCTGAGCAAAAATTGCGACAGAATGCTCTTTCATTTTGTGGAGTCTTCTTGAGTGTTTCTTTCTATTCTGTCAGTATCTGAGGCCAACAACGGTGAGAGCAGCAGACTGATGAAAGCAATTCAATTCCTCTTAATTATCCAATAAAGTCTGCTTTTTACCTCAGTGCAGCCACCCAGCCATTTCAAGAGGAAGCACACACATACTATATATTCTCTCTTACCTCATCGCTTCTCCTTATTGCCTTTTTGTCCCTGTGGCCATCTCTTTCTGTCACTTACATAAATGTATACATGCATAACATCTGGAGGTACTGTCTCTGTCTTTGCCTCTGTGAGGTGTAAATGGTGAGTAATAGGGTGTGTCAGACCTATGTAACAACCCATTAGGCACATGGAGAGCGTTAATCTGATCTAATGTCTCTCTTCCCTACTTTTAAAAACCCCACCAGATATTTCTGCGCTCAGACCTGGAGGAAGGTGTACATCCAAAAAATATAACAGCAATGCATACCCGCCTTGACACCTTCCTCAGACCAAACTGCTTCCATATGTCTTGTCTGACTGGTGGAATTTCCCTACACTGTATGTTAGTGACTTACATCCTGTTTCAGAGTCAGCATTACTTCCTTTTCAGTGGGGATAAGGATGGGGGCTGGTCACCATGACAACATAACTTGCAGCTAGTCAGAATAATTGGACAGTTTAAAAATGCTGCCTTTCAGGGGTGAATCACACATATGCAGCAATGCCTGTTTGATTCTGATTCATACACACACACACACACACACACACACACACACACACACACACACACACACACACACACACACACACACACATGTGAAGAAACAGGACTAACAAGCCAAAGGCTCACAACACGCTATGTGTTTTCATGCAGCATGTATGTATAGGCTGAAAATCAGACAGCAGGCTGATTCCCAGGCAAACCCTCAACCAGCTGGAATCAGTTTCATTGCAATTGATATACATATTTGAGGGGTCCAAGCTCTGAAAACACAGGTGCAGAGAAATGGAATGTGTTCCTGAAAAATGAAAAGGTGTAATTATCTTTATAGGGGAGAGAAGAGGAACACTGAAACATAGACAAATAATCAGAGAACTTTTTGCTGATTTTATTTGGCACCTTGAGAAACTTAGAAGACACACAGTCATTATTGACATCATAACTGACAATGAAACACAATATATCCAAAACCTGTATTCTCATTGTTTCATTTTTTTTGGAACATATTTCATTCTGGTTTACTGCAACTTGAGTCTTATTTTCAGTTTTGGCCACTGTTTATCTTGGTTAAGTTAACATTGTACTCAGTCCTCAGCAAAATGAGTGCTGAGATTTTAAAATGGTGTTATTGCAACTACACAGGCAAAGAGGGCAAGAAACAGGAACAGTCTGACAACCAGACAAGCTTTGGATGAGCCAGCAGTTTTGGAGGTAAAAAAAGAAGTGAGAGCAGGGACAGGAATGCCAGTAAATACCCCTTTACTGCACAGGAATAATTTAAATGAATGAAGTCACATTTTTAACAAGTGCTGCCAGAAAAGTCATGTTTTTTGTTAACTCTTACACTTTCATACAGAAGATCTGGAGATCTGATATGATTTTGCCTTTACAAAAGAAAAATGCAGAAAAGAAATTTTTACAGATGCAGAGCAAGGACAAAGGAAAAAAAAAGTTAAGGGAGTGAGGGTTTAGTGTGCACACAACTATTGTAAATGTGGTATGTGAAAGTCAAACTGGGATGTCAGTCTGTAAACTGGGATAGACAGACAGTTTGAGTAAGAATTTTTCTTTTACCTAATTTTTCCCCACAAATAACTTAAGGTTTTTTATTGTTGTTATTGTTAATATCATCATTATTATTATTATTATTATTATTATTATCATCACAGTAAAGTATGGGGCTGTTAATATTTTGTATATCCCTTATAACCAGCAATTCCAGTATAAAGACATTGTCTTTACTCAGCTCCCTGCTTATTCATTTGGATTAATATCAAGGGGTGAAAGTAGGCTGGTACTGCTGGTACTGCATAACACTAAGAGATTCAGTGGCAGTATGCAGTACTGGAAAAGGGTGAGAGCAGCTGCCTGTTAAAACCCACATTCAAAACCAGTCACAGTCGAACTGTCAACAAGAAAAAACATCTGCTAATATTATGTCAATTATTAATTGCTTAAAAGTTTTTCCTAATTGCTTCTGGACTGTCCGTAATTCTGTTTTTTAGCTGTGATGGAGCCTGGCTGCCTTCGGTACTGGAAACAATTTAGAATTGCCATACACTACCAGCAAGAAACTAAAACAACGTTCACTACTGCTTTCAGGATTTATGCCAGTGCAACAGCCTGGCTAAGTGCTTTTTGATATTTTTTAGACCACTGGGTACACACATATCGATTCAGGGCTGCATGATGATTCAGTGATTAGCACAGCAAGAAGGTTCTCAGTTTGAACCCTGGTTTAGCCATGGCCTCCCACAGTTCAAACACATGCAGTTTATGCCTGTCATGTGAGCAATTTTTTTTCTCTGTCTTTGTCAGCCCTGTGATAAACTGGCAACCTGTCTAGAGTGTATACCAGCCAATGTCAGCTTGGATTGCCCCCCCGTGACCCTCAGAATAAGTCTGGTAATGTTGTATACTTCTTATTTTAATGGGATTTATTGACTATAAGAGAAAAGTGATATTCTAAATTTATCTTTCAACATTCATTGTTCCATATGACTTCTTTTCAGTGATGTCACCACTTTCTCATATCTCAGCAGTTTACTTTGTAGATACAATGTAATTTTCACTGATTTATGGCTGAGACATGTTGGCCAGAAAAATATGTTTCAAATTTGCAATAAACTGAAATTATCCTTTAAAAAACTGAATATTCTTCCTAGCAACCATATTTATGAGGCCACTGTGAAAATGCCTTCTAATTCAATCAATTTTAGATTTTGAAAACAATTATTCAGATTTTTTTTTTTAATCAATTAAGTAGATTGAAATAGTCTAAACTTACTTTGTCATTTTTCTCTGACAAAATATCTGACAAAGAAAAGTAATGTAAGATAGTGAAGAAAACTCTGTTGGTTAAAAAAAAATCCCAATGAATAACTTAATTGATCTCTTTTTTTTTAAGTAACTGCTCACCCAGGAAAGCTGTTTCTTGTTAGTCTAACTTTTTATACACTAAACTCTGACTCGATGTCAATTTTATAAAAGAAATATGCAAGTAGAGTTTATTGCAGAAAAAGAGCAAAAATACAAAAGCAAAGAAGCATAAAGGCTGGGGGGAGAAAAGAAATTCTGTGCACTAGTTCTTCTATGCTCAGCATTTCATCCAGATGTTATACTGTAGTTATAGGATCCTGCGTGGTTGTGTTGAAGATGTGTTTCAACTCAATTTCATCTGCATCCATCAGAATTCACCATGTGAGTGTGGATGTATATGGGTTTACGTATGCGTTTATGTGTGTGTGTCTTACTTGTTTCTGTGATTATATATGCAACCACAAAGAAGTGAATGTGAGTATTTTTGCATGGATGTATCTATTTTCACACATCCCATTTACTATATACATTCTCACTAAATTATCTGAGCCAGCCAACTAGTTATTTTCTAGCTCAGTGGCTTTGTGTGGGTGTATTCACAGAAAACAATGTTAATATGAATCTCCCAAGCAATGATGTGGGGACTCAATACAATAAACTGGCAGAACAATTTATGTTTGTGTTTGATAGCGGTTGGTGAATTGTGTCTGGGGCATTTGGATGGTGGAATAATTGTTTCCAGAGCTCCCTTTGGACTAATTGCACTTCCTCCATCCAAAAGCAGTACCTCCCTCTTAGAATCTGCTGACCACCACTACTTAAGGGATTCTTGGGCCAGAAGGAATGGCCAAATTATCCTCTCCCAGAGAGAGATGCTGAGGAATAGCAGAAGTTTAGGTGGAGTGACAGCTTGCATGTGCACAGACCAGAGTGTATTTGATTTCCTATGTATTATATGCTTGTGTATATAGACATTAGCCTGTGTCCATGTGTGTCCACCTGCACTGTGCCTTTATGTGTGTTGGTATGGGTGTATTCTCACAGTTAGGATTAATTAGTGAGCAAGAAAACCACTCAGCATGATTGTGAGAAAATTGCCCTCAGCTGCACATTTAGACATGTTGTCTCCTGAAAATCAGGCATGGTTGAGATTTACATTCTAGACATCCACTTCAGACCACCTTCAAACAATCAGAAAACTCCATGGGAATGGACCTGTGGCCACTCACACATGTACACAAGGGCTGAGGGTTTTTCTGGGGGTTTTAAATGACTACTTACCAGAAACATCAGTCTTTTCCCAGAAAAATCAGGATTTATTGCATAAAACAGGTTTGGTTTTGAAGAGAGAACTTCAGATAATTAATCATGAAATGGTGTTGATTCTAATTTTCTGATGTTTTCTTTCATCTGAAATTATATTACATCCACGCAATATATTTTGTCTAAAAATGACATTGTCTAACAGTTTCCCTTACTGTAAAAGTACACTGCCTTTTAAGTGGAAAAAACATGATGCCAACCACAGGATTGAACAGTGCCCCCTAAATTAGAATTAACCCCCCCAAAACATCACTGTTATACTGTTTCTGTTGTTATAACAGGATTATTAACAAATCTTAGTTCAATAGCCTCCACATATATACATGCCAACATCAGAGTTGAAATAGCTGATGAAGTATACACAATTAAAGAGCAATTACGCTTTGATTAAAAATAATGATGCAAAGTTAGACACTCTAGTTTCCACTCTAGCACAACATGATGTGAACTCAAACAGTTATATATTAAACACAATTCTGTAGTAGGGGCTTCCCACCTAACCTGTGGTTCGAACATGTCCAGTGATCCTTGCTAAGCTTTAGCACAAGAAGACATAAAAAATAACTCTGCAAAAAACAGGGACTCTCCTTTTTTTAACTGGAAAAGAACAATTTCTCCAGTCGCTGAAGAAGCATAACTTTACATTCTTTCAACAGTCGATAGCCACTAGTTAAAAAACTAACCTTCATTCAGCGAAGTATCCTTTGATTTCTGTCCATATTGGGTGAATCTCCACCTCATAAATTGCATCCAATGCCAATGTTCTGCGCCAATGCAGGAAGTAGTCCGTTGTTTATGTAGAAAGTTGGATAATGAGGAATTCAGACTGAAAAGAGTTAAACAGCACAAGTTGCTGAGATGGAGGGACATGATGATTCAGGCACTGTTGAAATCTGATACATAACGCTCGATTTGTGTAGTAGGCTTATCAGACACCAAAACACTGCACAGCAGTTTATAATTCTATGAGACAGGATTTTAAAACTCAGTTCATGTGTGTTATGGCTGGTGGTTCGAGCACAGTCAGGGAGATCCCGTGCACAGACAAAAAGGAAGGCTGACGCAAGTTACTTCTATTAAAATGAATGATAAAGGCCGAGGCATCTAGGCAGGCAGGTAACGGAACCAGCAAAACATTGTTACCAGGAAAGTTAACAAGGCCAGAGTATGTAAACAAAATGGAAAAGCCAATGGGACATGTGCACTGATCCGGCAACTGAATGGGGTAAAGGAGCAGGCATAAATTTCAGGGAGCAGATGAGGGAAATAAGGAACAGATATATAGGTAGGCAGGAAAGTTCCAGTGATTGGGAATGGAAAACTGGTGAGCAAGTGGATCTGGGAAGAAAGTCCAAGGACATTTGGAGGGCAGGTGGATTATGACAGGAGACAGAGGGCCAACATAGAAAGCGCTGAGACGGGAATCATGACACTATGGGTCTAAATGCAGTCTAAGGATGTGGAGATCAAGGAGGTGGACAGGCATGTAAGAATATAGGTCTAAACTTTGCTTTTTTATCAACTGCAACCATGATCATTCCCTTACCTTAACCATGTGTTTTTTGCAGTCTAACCCTATCCATACCCTATCCATCCTGTATTTCGCCAATCATAATCTTGTCCTACACTTGAACTTACCATAGGTTCTCATGCACAAATAGTAGAGAGAGCAAAAATCTAATATAATTTGGGGTTTTGTAGAATTATCCAAAATCATTCATTCTTAGCTAGTGATAAGGTTGCTTCTTTAACTAAATAAAATGATATTAAAGGGGGATAACATCAAATGTAGACAAGAGCCTATAGTTTACTTTCTGGGAAGTTTTCATCCAAAAGCCTCTGCAAAGTTGGAAATGTCAGACAGTAAAAGTTCACAAAAAGATGTAAAGTGGATGTGAAACAGTCATCATATGTGATCAGATGACTTTGCCTTTCTCTTTTCTGCTGTTAGCAGCTGCAAGGTACAAGGTACCGTCTAATTATGATCACCTGAATGACAGGAGTTTGGAAAATCTGTTTCTCAACACTTTGCCATTTCCGGCTAAACTGCGCAGTGTCGAGAGCTGATGTTAGAAAAGAGTTGATGTAAAAAAAAATTAACATCATCAAGTCACATCTGTAAATGACATTTTATGTGTTTGAAGTGTGAGCCAAGCTTTCTCGTCATTAAAATTATAGTAAGTAAATAGAAGTTTGGAGCCGATGAATGAAACTCATTATAAAGTGATACAATTATACTCTTTGCTCTATCCATCCCGTGTTCCATCTCTGTCTTTGCTGTGTTAAATGTCTTTCATTATTGCTCTACGTTATCCAAATTAAATTCTCCCTCCACATTATTTTGCAGCGAGGGAAATGAGACATGTCAGCAGAAAGTAAAAAAATTTGTCAGTGGGCCTGTGCTGTGACAGATTAATTGGATTATGTTTGCATTTAGCCTAGATTAGGTCCTGCGTGGGGACCTGGATGGTGACACAGATGGATTAAGTTAGAGAGTTCAACATTGCTGAGAAGAGCTCTTAATTGTGTAGGGTAAACGCAGTGACACACCGGTGACATCAAATTCCAATATTTCCTGCCCCTTGATAGTTCTATTTAGCGTTGCTGTCCACTGGCTATTTTTCATAAGTGATTTGGATTTGGGTTGAAAGCTACTCTGCCACTAATGTCAATATGCCCATCAAATGCTGTATCCACTATTTCTCCTGCAGTGGCCAGTATAAGTCCTTTTATTGCAAACTACATTTTACACCACTATGCTGAGTTATCTTTTCTCCAAATTCTGTAACAACTGTAGAGAAAGATCTACACCATAGTTGAAGGATAATTCATTAAACTGAGTACAACGCGGACCTTTTTTTGGTAAGGTTTTGTCATTATTATTGCTGAAAAGAAACCTGATGGTGCAATAAATATAAATGGTCTACGTATTAGACAGATTTAACAACAAAGGGCTTGGTCATAGACAATACAACTTTATTGTCCACCATAGAGGAAATTTGTATTTAACTGCCCCACAGAATAGAACATTAAGAAATAGAGCATTAGAAAAAATAGGATGCGATTTACCAATGTTATCAACTGATAAAGGTTATAGCAAGCATATATTAAATACATCAGAACACAGAGAAATAGCAACTACACTGATTTTTCTCTTGCAAATATCATTTTTTCCCGTGGGGATTTCAAAATGCCTCACAAAGGGCAGCAGTTCAACCTGTTAATGTTGAGGGATGGCTGGCATCTTTCATAGTTTTTTGAATGCTTTTTGCAGACCTGGTGATATATGGCCAAAAAAATCAGTTCTTGTAGGTCTAAGAGTGCTTGAATAATTTAGGATTGTTGGACTCATGATGGCCTGTAAAACCGAAAAAGATAGAAAGAAATTTATACAACAGAAAAAGACATTATTTTTTGTTTTTTGTATTTTTCAATTCCACACATTCTTACTTGCCAAAACCTGGGGCCTACATTAGTTACAATCCAACAAAACTGTTGAAAATGACATATGAGATTTTGGTGTTTTATGCCAGTAATGGCTAATATAGCCTGGAGCCTCTAGACTTAAACACACATGGGGAGCAGGGTAAAGAGATCTGGTAAACTTACTTCTTTCTAACTCAAAACCCACAGTTTTTTTTTTGTTGTTGTTTTTGTTTTTTTGACTCAAGTAGAATATTTTGAGCATTTTATCAGACACAAAAGGCATTTTAAAACTTTTTTTTCACATTTGCAGTAGCACTGCCCAGCATCTGGAAACACATTTTGATGTATATAGTTGCTAGAATTTCCCTTTAAAGATAGGTGTCCCTATTTTAACCTTCCAAGTGCAACTCAGAGCGGCCTGGTGTTATTTACAAGTGATTTAGTTAACTTAAACACAGTGGAAAGCCATGTGTCAAGGCACGTTGCTCCAAATTGGCACTTCTCAAATCAGAGGCAGCTTATTTGTGAACATGAGTCCTGCTGTCTTCAGATGGGTGCAGGGATTTGATAAATTGAAGGAGGTTTTCACACGCTCTATGAAGCAGCTGGGGACAATAAATTCTATACGAATCATTCAAAAATAATTCATAGAGAAATGCAGACTGGTTTTCTGAGATGACTTCACAGAAAAGAAAGCCGAAGGTCAAAATACTAAACAGATGCACAAAGTGAATTTTGAGTTCAGAAAATTATAAAACTGTTGGACACTCACAGAACTGTTGCACAAACATAGGTCTCATGATAAGAACTGTCACCAAAATGTCCAACATTCATTAATAATCTGCATAGCAATTATTGTTATATCCTATTTGTCAGTGCTGATAACTACTTCTTTGTAATATTCTTACCCAAACTGAAAATAACCATTACAGTGTACAATACCATTCTTTCACTAATATTTCACTATAGTTCCAGTTTTACATCTGTATAAAGCCTTTTAGACACTGACAAGCCAGCTGAAGAGTTTGTCGGGGTTGTCTGCAACCTGTCTCATGATCATCTGAATGAGTTTCATGTCCTATCTGATTTAATTTTGGCAATGCCGCTATGTTCCCAGGTATCAGCAATTGCTTTTGTGAGTATGAAGTTATCATAACTGATAAAATTATTTCCAAAGCTACAAAGATAGGTAGTAATAGTTTTTTTGAAATAGATACCACCATTAATAGGACTGTTTTCTTGTTCTGATGATAGTCAAGAAAATAAAGATTAACAACAAAAAAAAAAGTGCTGTGGTATATTCCTACCTCTCAACCTTATTCATTCTCAAACCCTCTGCTGCGGCCAGCTGTTACGAAGCCTTAACCCTGACCCTGCTACTGGCTGCCGGACATAACTCAACCTTGGTGGGTTCTGAAATGTGTAATTTCATGGTGTCTACCAGATGTTCACACTAAAACTAAAAAGAGAGATATCATGTAGTTTGTCTGCAGCAAGTCTTTAATGGCCATAAGTCATGTCCCCCTTACAGATGTTTGTCATCTCATCAAAATTTCTATACAGGGTTTAAAGTTTGGTTCAGGGGTGGATCTGCTCTGTGTGCCCCATAGGGAAACAGACAAAAAAGGGTCATAGCAGTGAACCACCAATGCATGTGATAGCAGCACAGCTGGTGGGAACACATGTAATGGGCCTGCACATATGTTAAGTATTAAACCCATCAAAGGCGTTGTAATCCACTGAATTGAGCGCATCACCATTACAAGTGTCCTTTGAACCAAATTTTGACGGAGATAACACACCACTGTGACCTTTTGTTCAGGGAACCTCATCACATACAGATGAGATAAAATGGGAGAACATCAAACCTAAGTTTATCAAATTACCCTTCATCTTTCCTTTTTTCTGTTCCCCCCTTTCATATAATAAGGCTGAAGCATTGTTGGGCTTTGCTGGCTAAATTATTAAGGCACTCAATAATAATAGATTAATTTAATGTCCCTAAAAATCTCCTTTAATGCTATGAAAGTATATCCTCTCCATCTCCCTGCCATTAGTTCTGAGGCGAAACTTGATTATTAGGCCTTGAAATCTACCTGGAAGAGCAGAAGAAAAAATTATAGGAAGAAAACTTTCTATAAGTGAAGGTAGGTCAAGTACTGAAGGGAGGTTGAACCAACCAAAGATGCAGGCTGTGGATGTACACGACAAGCTGAGAGAGCATCTGATTTGTGCATGACATGAGATGGGGATTAAAGCATGGTAGACTAGTTCCCACCATATACGGGGCTCCTGCTGTATATTCTCTTTAGATCCATCTATCTGCAAAGGGCTGCTGCACAGTCATGTGAAAGGGAGAATTATTGCTGTGAGCTCACACACACCAAACTGTTTTCACACCAAACTGCAGTATAGGAAATGGAAATTTTGACGTAAGAAGCTTATTGGTTGTAATGCTAGTGTTTGTTCGAAGGTTTTAAAGTTAATGCAGATTTTATAAAGTAATGTATCCATCCAAGGAATCTAATAATTTTCATTAAGTTAAAACAACTATTTCTATAGCAGAGAGGTGTCAAAAATGTACAAATTAATAAAGAATATAATACTCCCCCTGATCTCTAAGGAGCTGTTATATCTCCTGCGGATTTGAATATTCACAAACAAACAAACAAATGCACACAGAGCACTCCCACTGCACACTCCTCATGCTTCCATTGTGACGATCCTACACTATGAGTCAACAGACAGTTGTCTTCAGTTACCATTCTCTTCTCATATTCCTCATTTATTTGGATTCAATTATGCAGTCCAAAACTCTTTTTTTTTTTAAATAAAATACCAGTGTGCTACGTGGTGTCTACAGGGAGCACTACATTAGATTCAATTTCAGACCCATTTAAGGCAAATTCAGGGCAGTCATGCATACACTTCCTGAACAGGCTGAATGGCTGCCAGACAATGTGCATCCATGTGAACACGTCTGTCTGTGCATGCCTGTCTGAATCAGTGTGTTGGTGTACCCGGATGTATGACTATTTACAATGGCAAGAATAAATAAGTGAACCTATTGGAATAATCTGGCTTTCTGCATACATAGTTAGAAAATGTGATCTGATCTTTATTCGTGGAAGAAGCATAGACAATAGTGTTTCAACTAATGAAACAAACTTTACAGAACTGCTTCAGCACAGCCATATTCTGCTTATTCCATGATATTATTATATTGTGCTATGCTCTCTCCTCCCTCCTGCTGCAACCCCTTGTATCTAGCTCTCTCTCTCTCTCTCTCTTTCTCACTCTCAACCCAGCCAGTTGAGGCAGTCGACGGCTGCCCACCATGAGCTGTGATCTGTTCAATGTTTCTACCTGTTAAAAGGCAGTTTTTCATTGCCACTGTCACCAAATGCTGCTCATGGGGGAAATATTTGGTCTCTGTAAATAGTAACTATAAAAAGTCTGGTCTAGACCTGCTCTATATGAAAAGTGCCCTGAGATAATATCTGTTATGATATGGCGCTATATTAATAAAACTGAATCAAATTGAAATGATATTGGTATAGTATTGGTTTAAGGTATGTGATTTGACTGGATGTCACCATATTTTAAGACAAATATATGTACAAATGCCGGTAATTTAAAAGGGTTCTGCTACTTTTTCTTACCACTGTATGTCCCTGCCCATAAGGCCTTGCAGTAGATTGTCTAGTGTGAGTCAGAATCAAATGTATGGTTTTACCTTAGTAGTTTCAAACAGGGGCCCTATATGGCACCATGCACAGTCAAGTGGACCACTCTGTTGAAAGGCAAATGCAGGTGTGTAGAACACAGTGATGGCAAGCCTGCATCAAAAATGAACTCTCCTGACTCCCTTGTGAGTAACTATGCTGTCATTTCCAGCAGAAAGGAAAAGCAAGAGAGGGTTTATCAAACCAGTCTGTTAACCTTACCCATAGGTAACTTCTGCTCAAAGACTATCAGTCAAGCGACTGGTGTCCCAGGGTGCTATTACAGATGTTGTTGCATTAGAACAAAATAGTTAACAGCTGGAAGAGTAAAAGAAAGTAGTGAAAAGAATGAGCTCTACACGTCATCTAGCTCTAACCCCTTGTTGTTGCATTAACCAGGACGTAATTGAAAATTGAGTTATCTAATTATCAATAGAACAAGGCTGGGTCAGTATTTAGTGATAGCCATTGTATGTGAAATGTACTCCAAAATTATGGAAGTTTTTGTAACTGCAGGTCACTTGGGCACATCATTGCATGTTAAGGCGCTGATTAGAAATCACCATCTCCGTCAAACAAAACGTAATTAAGAAGACAGTAAGAACTGATTGCCTCTCCATTCCACTGATGCTGTTATGGTAACCAACACTAGGTAAAGAGTATTATGGTGACTAATCAGATTTAAATGGTGACGTGAGACATACTTAGTATTGGCATATTGGAAACTGCAAATTGAATAGGCTGTGATATGTCATTTTGCTATATGCAGCACAACTGATTATCATATTTATATATATAAAATACATTTATAGTATCTGGACAAATTTTAATAGGTTGTACTGAGAGTTTTAGCTCTAATCAATTCATTAGTTGCTGTTCCAATATTGCAATGCACTAAGAAAAAAAAAAAAGAACAACTCGCAAATTATGTGTTTTGTGAACACCCCAAAAACAAAGAAACAAATAAAGCATATTTGGTATATATTTTTGAATTTTAATTGTCAGTGACAAATGCACGAGTCCAAGTAGAAATTTGATAAGTCATATTGCACATATTGTATCAGTGCCCATATAAAATGATTAAGTTGAAGATTTTTTTTTTTCTAATATGCTAACGCAGAATACTTAAACTTATACACAGTAATGTAGTAACAGTAATTATGTAGTATAGGCTTGGGACCTGATTTTATTTTAGTAAAGATGCAAATATTGTTTCTGTATCATAAACTATGAGACCTCTACTAAATATAAATGTAAGTAGGGTATCAAAAATACATTTTATCTAGTATTCCTAATTTGGTTCTGTTAGACAGTCTTTTGGAAAGAAAAAAGAGAAAAATAAAAATTATTAACAATTTTGATAATAATAAATATATGTAGGAAACAGTTTTATTTGTTCCTGTGTTTTTAAGTTTGAGAATCTTAGACTTCATGTTCATAAATTAATTTAGAGCAGCGCAATATCTGTATGTTTACAGATGATGAAAACAGAGTCTGACACTCTGCTATCTTCTGCATGTCTCAGTATCAAGAGGAACAAAGACCGATGCCACAGAAATAAAATGCTAAATGCATCTGTGAAAAAAACCTTTGTGGAAATCTATCCAATAGCTGCTGAGATACCTCACTCATGACCAAAGTGGTGGAGCTGTCCAACATTGTCATTCATAGTACCACTCCACTGGTGTGGAAAAAAAAATCATTGGAATTTCTATTTTGTGGCTCTGGATGTTAAAAACAGCGACATCAAACTTTTCCCAAAAGTCATCCTTATCCTTGTTGAATTAACTCTCAAGTCATAGTGTTTTTTAGTCCTGAGTTAACTTTTAGTGTGATTCCTCAGTGATTTGGAACTACTTAATAAACATAGGGTCTTTTACTGACTTCACCAAATTGCATTCTATGTGATTTGAAGTAATTCCAGAATTAGGATTTCGGCCAATTGTATGCCTATGTCCATCCCAGCTGAGAATTAGGAACACTGGAATGCTCTAATGCAAAAGAGACTCATTTCAGTCCTGCAAATGTTTGAGTTGGGGTTATGGTTGGTGGTGGTAATGGATGGAGGCAGGGTCACCTCTGATGCAGGTTTCCTCATTGGCTGCTGCTCATCTCCCCAACAGAACTCATGTTTCAATTCCAACACTCCACCTTCGCTGCCACCTTCCCTGCTCTATTTGCTCTGTGCCCTCCAGCCAGACCTCCATCCTCCCCCAGGACCCTGTGTACTCGTCCAAACCCTCCAGCCCTGCTGTAGGCTGGGCAGAATGACAAAGTCATAGCAGTGTCTTTCGCAGAATCTTTTATTTTCCAGCTGAAACATAAAGAGGTGAGAGTAGAAAAAGGAGAGTGGAAAAAGGATAAAGTATGAAAGGAAAGGATAAAAAGATTTAAGAAGTGTAAAAATATCTGAAAGGAAGCAGTTCAGAGCCACCAGGCCATAACCAATCAGTTAAGAATGATAAGTGAGTTTAAGATGGATGCAGTACTGTCAAGCACAGGAGCATCCTCCCACTCTGCTCTACTGTGACTATCCTGGTGAGGCTTAGAGGAGTAGAGGCTCCTTAATGCTCTGCTCAGCCCCGCAAAGTCGGAGTCGACGGGGTGTGTTCTCTTCCTTCATATCTGACCCCCCCCCCACACACACACACACACACACACACACACAAATTTATTCCACCTGCTGATACTTACTTCAATTCCCAGACCCTCCCTTTTTATATCTATACAAAATTCTATAAAATGAATTAGCTTTTTACTCTACTCTGGCATTCTACAGCATTTCATGACTTGCAGGACTACCGCAGTTAATCTACATTTTTAAATATAATTTTATTTTTCATTTCATTACCTTTTCTCCAGAAACATACATGCAGCTCTTTGCTTGCCTAAGTGTCTTCTTTTCACATCCTGGTGTCTTTTTGATTTCAATTTGATTCCATATCTTATTACATAGATATGGTGTTTATGATGTTTAAATCATTAGCCTAAGAAAGACAGTCTTTTAAGTTAATGAATTGAAAAACACAATCTATGTAAATCCTTAATTTCACATATGGTCATTTTGCATCTCTTTCTGTGAAATTATGCAGCCTAAAATAACTGTAAACAGCTGTACTTGAGAATTGCACCTGAACTTGAATATTTTTTTCACACTGGATTTTAACAGAAACTGCCCTCATAACTGTAATTATGACTGCTCTCGCCATAATAACTGCAGACGCTGGACGTCAACTAACAATAAAGCATAACTATTGCTCATAATAAGCTGCCTTCACATAGGGTTGTTTTTTAGGTCTCCAAAATCTACATTTGCCCATATGTAATTTAATCACACACACATTCAGTTAGCGAGTAACTGCATGCACCCTAAAGCATTATATGATTTGGCTCTTCAAAAAGCTACAAACGTTTTTGAGGCTCTTAAAGCTGGGACTTACATCTCTAGGCTGCATGTTCACCTACATATATAGGGATGGTTCAGTGACATTTGTGTGCCTGTGTCTCCTTTTTGGTCTTTTCTGCATTTTTTGCATGACCAACAGCAGGTGATATGCAGCAAAATTGGATGCAAGCAGCAGATGTTGTGGTTCAGGAAAGTAGTTGGATGAGCCAATCAACATTGTTGAAAATTAGGAGAACCATAGTTTTAAATGTGTGTCTTTGTAGAACCATAATTCCAGTTATCTTTTCTAGTTCACCACCCCAGCTAGAACACATAAAATGTACACAGTAATACAATGGAAACCTGTTTCTTTATGGATGTAGAAGACAAATGTTGAGCTATGTATCAAAATTGAGTCCCCTCCAGGAGGTCAAAAACAAGGTGTATGTGATACATTTCCTTAACCTTCCTTTAAAGTGGTATTTAAGCTGAAAGTCAGTGACTCTTCACCCAGTGCTGTACAGTGTTTGTTTGTGTGTGTGTCTGTGTGTGTGTGTGTGTGTGTGTGTGTGTGTGTGTGTGTGTGTGTGTGTGTGTGTGTGTGTGTGAAAGAGAGAGAGAGAGAGAAAGACACTTACCCATTTACAATATGTATAGAACATAGTATGTTCTAGAGGTGGAACAAGATCAACCCATGCTGTCAAGATCAATCTTGACAGCATGGGTGAGTATATGAGTTCTGTATGTGCCAAAGTATGTGTTTGTATGCATGTGCAGTAGGAAACTCCATGCATTTTTATCTGCATGAAGGGTAGCTACAAAGTCTAGGTCAGAGACAACGATTTTAGTATAAAACTATAATATAAGTAGACCTTTTGTCAAGTCTGCTCCCAAAAGCTTCAGTGCCCTCCAATATTTTTTTTCTCCTTCAGCTCCCTCTTCTAGCTGCAAACCCCAGCCTCATGTAGGGCTCAGTTTGCCATTTAACGGTCCAGTTTACCTGGACTCTGAAATTGGGGCAAGAATAAACAGCCTGATTAGTCCCAAGCATGAGTGGAATGTTTGCTCTCCTCCCATATTCCAGTAAGGCTATGAAATATACCCCTTCTGATCAGTGACAGCTGAGTGACAGCTCAATGGAGACTGTAGAGTACATATGCAAACATATGCATGTATGCACTCCTTCACAAAGACAAATATTCAGCTCTTTTTCAGTGCATGGACACACAAGCTCTTACAAAGCTTGAGGCAACCTTTATATACCAGAATTACAATTGTATTCACCTTTTGCCCCAAAACGAGGACAGATGTGATGTGTAATTTTCCCTCATCTGATTCGCATACTGGCCTCAACCAATAAGGGGTAATTTGTTACACTTTAGCTGTTACCACAAAGAGGAAACATCAAGTTGGCACATCAAAATGAATCTCATCAAATCAAACAGACTTCCAATCAACCATTTCAAACTCCTCATGTCCAACCCGAGTACCCCCTTTCAACATCATCTTGTCAATCACTTGTGTAAACCTGCTTACGACATTGAATGTTTTTCTTTGACATTCATTCTTGTAATTTCTCAGCTGCAGACAGGAAACATTTCTCTTCTCTCCATGCATGGACTAGCTTGATTTTGATTAAGTGCTGATTATGGCTGTAGTAAAATTACCCCCTGATCTGTCTTGGAATTATGAGGTTGTAGTGATATTTCAATTAGAAATGGTGATCCAAAATTTCCTTACAAAGGTTTTTAATTGATATTACCACAGGCTGGTTTAAAGCTTACAGCTCCAAGGTAAGCTTCTCTTAGAGTATGGAAAGCTGATATTGCAGAATCACTGATGCACAGTAAAACTGCTATCAATTTAAACAAATATAATAGACTGAAAGAAAAGTCGAATAGGAAAACTACAGTTCATTACAATTTTGGTTCCCTTTTCTGTGGTTCTGGCCTTGGTAAAAATACATCCAACAGAGCAAAAGACTTGAGCAGTTAAAAGGTCAAACCAACAAGGGTGACCAACAGAGTGGTCTCATTGAAACAAATTAGATTGCTTTGTTGAGGTTCTTATGTCTGATCAAAGTCTTTCTCAACAGTCAACGCTCTGTTTTAGGAGCTGCTGTCTAAACTTTAAATTGCATCAGATAACGAATTACAAAGACACCAAGAGCCTGAAATATGGATCATCCCTGTAATGCCTTTAACAAAACATACAACACCAAACGTAGCAAAAAAGCTGTAAAATGATATGATATGTTTAATTATTATATTATGGAAGAAGATATTGAGGTAAACATTATCTTGAATAGTAATACCTCCTGTTGTATTCATATGAAAACATTTTCTCACAGTGATCAACATGGAAAAAAGAACACTCAGTCATAAATCAAAGGGCAAAACCAGATGCTTGGTTTAATTAACCAGGCTACCAATGGCTGCTAAAGCTATCATGCTTGGAGCAAAATGCTGTCAAAAGCACAATTATTTGCCATTCAGCCTATTCGGTTGAATGGCGCAGGTTAAGCATCAGTGATTGACCTGACTCAACACCATTCAGGGAGTTATCAACAAGAAACTGCAGGCAGAAAACAAGAATAAGAAAACAGCTTACCATTGTCTTACTTTTGTTATGTAAAGCAGAAGCTGAATGTAATGTAGTCTATAGCTGGAACTCTACCTTCTTTTAATTTTTCAATTAAGGTGAGAAATTGAGTGCTAAAAGCAATTTGCAGCTTGTCTAGTGTTCATGCTGATAGTGCTGCGTTTGCTTCCCTCCAAATCATTTCTCTCTCTGTCTCAACTACTCAGAATCTTTTCCATCCCTCTTGTACTCTTGGGTGTTGGAAAGCCTGCTTGGAAAGAATTATTTAAGATATTCTGTGAGATGTCTCACATTTTAATTAACTCCCCTTTTCCTCTCGGATGTAGCAAGAAATCAAGTTTACCTTTGTCTCCCACTAATGAACACAGTATATTTCCGCTCAGACTTTGAACATAGAAAAATGAGGCTAGTTTGATGGCTATCTGACTAGGTAGCACTGCTGAGTGGTAACCTTTGATTTAAATGATTTTTGACCAAAACTGAATCAGTCCAGTTCAAAGGGTTAAAGATAAACTATTGTTCAAAGATCATGGAAATTCAGTTTTTCAATATTAAATATTAAAGTATTAAACTCAATATTAGAAAAAATAGAACCTTGCAATGCGTAGCTTATGAAATGTGTATGACAAAAAAGGTGTGAGGAGGATAAATAAAAAAAGGAGTTGGTAAAGGTGAGAAAAAATGAACTGGAAAAACACTTTTACTGTCAAAGCAATGCTAGAATGAAGAAAAATATAGGAGCAGTCAATATTGTATGTGCAAGAACAGAACTTGGGTTAGGGGAGTGTTAGAGTTATAACTTTAAAGATTAAAGGTAAAAAAAAAGAGGGGGGGGGTATTACGTCCCTGGAAAAGAGTGTGAAATGGAGGCTGCATTCCTGACAAGTGTGTCCTAATACACCTGACTCTGCAGCTCCACCATATTGTTGAATAATAGTCACATAGAGATAATTTTTTTGCAGTGTTTACCCTGCTTTTATTCTTACTACACAGCCTACATGTAATTAGAGAAGCCATCTGAATATTTATTTATTTATGCATGTGCCAGTCGGCCCAATCATGTTTTATCCTTGCATGTTATCTTTACTCCATCGGTTCAACTAGATTTCCCTCTGTAATTATCTTTCCCTCTGTGACTAAGGACATCAGCATTTTTGTACAGTACACAGTGGAGACACAATCCCCTTTCCTCCTGTAAACAATGTAAACAAGAAAACTTGGCAGAATATGTTAAGATGCTATAGCTTTCCCCAGCAGTAACAAAATTCTAGTGTTTGTTGGATGGGGCTAGGGTTGTGTGAAGATGATGTGGTCTACAGGATAATTCAAAAGACACAGTAAAATGTTAACAAGGCTTATTGTAAGCTGAGGGGGCATTCCATGAGGGGCGGTGTTGCTCTGATTCCTAGTTATTAGTAGTGTTTATCTAGGTGGGCTAAACAAGGAAATCAGATACCCTACCTTCTCAATCCCTTATCCCTGACCTATCAGTGAGAGCTGAGCTGCTGAGCTTTGCTGTTGTTCTGTTTGCCACTTTGCTCTTTGGTATTAATACAAGCTAGGAGGACAAAAAAATGGAGGATGGCAAGCAAATAACCTGAAACTGTTTTTTTCCTCAGCACACAGTATGTGGGGGCTATAGTACTTTGGAGAAACTGTGGGATCTGTGAATTACTCCTGGGTGTATCTGGCATTCTAGTATGAGTGCTGCACTCTGACATGACAGCATCAGATCATCTGTGTCTGTTTGACCTTTACATCTCAAAAGATCTTTACAAATAAATAGAATATATCAAATTCATACCGCAGTTCCTTTATAGGGTGAATTCTCCTAATCAGCCAATGGGCAGGAAGAAGTATTATATTTTGGCCTGCCTTCAAAAAGTAAACACATAAATAACCACTAATTGCAGCTCATTGAGAATAGGTCCTCTATTATGTGAAATCTCAAAACACCGCCACTATGGACGTATGTGTGTGATTGTGTGTGTGGGTGTATGTGTGTGTGTGTATGTGTGTGTGTGTGTGTGTGTGTGTGTGTGTGTGTGTGTGTGTGTGTGTGTGTGTGTGTGTGTGTGTGTGTGTATGTGTGTACGTGTGTTTGTGTTTGTGTATGTGTGTGTGTATGTGTGTTTGTGTGTGTGTGTGTGTGGTTTGATTAATTACTGATGATGCAGCCTTTTTGATGTTTTTTTTGTTGTTGTTGTTGTTTTTTTAAATCTCTGTGTTGAATGGTAATGAGGAAAAGTGGGCCTGTCAGTCAGGCTAGAGGAATCCTTCAGTTGAAGGAGACATTCTGGAGAGACCTTGTAATTACCCTGCTATTGAGGGGAAAGTAAAATAACACAGATACAAGCAGATACAATAACTACCATCCAACACAAACACCAACTACCCCATCTTAAATGATTTCCCTCATGGTCAGTCTGCCATCAAAGCCTCAGAAGAATAGCTCAGGGATTGGATAATGTCCTCTGTTCAAAAGAATGCATAAATGTAAACAGAATATCTACCTTACATGCTGTGAAGACAAACCCTGTGTACTGAGGAACGTCTAAACCACCAGTAGTTAATTTTTATTTTATCCCTCTTTCCATCTTTGCTGGTTCACTATTTGTTCCTCTCCTCCCAAGTACATGTTCCCATTACGCACATTGCCACGGGGATGTGTATACATGTCTCCACTATAAAATATAAAAACAGAGTCCCAGGCATTCTGCCAAGGATGCATGCAGACAGTGACTTCATGTAAATGTTTAGGACAAACTTTAAGATGGGGGGTTAGTTTTTGAAGGGTACCATCAGTATGAAGGTTGGGGAAAATGGGTTATAACCATGGGATCAGGGGTCTAAAGGCTGGAAGAGATATGAGTTAGAGGCGGAAAATAGGTAACACGCTCTTCTACCTAAAGGAACTGCTAACAAAGTGCCTTCTAGCAAGCCACTGTTAAATGCAGCTACGTGAAAAGCTGGAGTAGAGGAGTGTGCCATGGTTCTCCTAATATTTCCTTCCTGGTGTAAAGAGAAAAATTGTGTTGAAGGTTCTAGAGTTGAATGTAGTTGTGCAAAAAAATTTTGGGTCCCCTATTAGACAGGTGCCTTTGAGTCCATTTCTGAAGAAGTTTCTTCAAAAACAATTCATTTTGGTGAGGCAATTTTGGCATATGAGTTAAGATGCAACCATGAACTGCAATGTTACCTGTTCAAATCCAGCCAAGAGCCATTGTTACCCATCTTTCATACCCTCATGTCATCTCTCTCTTTCCCAATCTTGTAAAAAAAGGAAAGAAAATATGAGTAGAGTCCATACAGCTGTATCCCTTCAGGATACTCTCAAGCAACCTCTATCAATTGCAAGACAGGGTCATTTGACTGAGGTAGCAGAGCTAGCACTAGGACTAGTATGATTCTTAAATGACAAAAGTATAACTAAGCTTTAAATTATGGATGGTCTGCTATGTGACTCACATATTAAGATGACAAAGCGCTTTATCAGGAATAACCTGCACTGTCTCCCTTAGCTGACATGCACCATGTTAGTCCATTAGCTGTCTCCACCTGATTTATATATTGAAAACTAATTACAATGTGAAGAAAATCCATATATGCTTATCAATACTAGATGTAATTCAAAGGCCAATGTTCAGGTTTCATTATCCGGTAACAAAACCAGATATAAATCACATGCTACTACCAGGTGCTAATAAAGTCCAAAATTATTTTTCTCAGAACCTAGTAGTAATGATAAATGAATTTGTATGGAACTAAAATAAAAAAAATATTAAGCTGTATGCCTTCTTGAATTACCCATGGTGGTGACCACAGATGATTACAGGTTACAGCAGGAATACAAAAAAGGGCTTGAAGATTTTTTCATCCTCATTTTGTCTTTGTACCTATTCCTTGAATTCCAGTTGCATTTGTTGTCACAAGCCTATGTTGTTTTCTCATTCTCGTTGTCAATCAGTTTCTTAGGATGCTTGTGTAAATCATGGGCTTTGAATTCAAAATGTGCACAAACATGTGTTGTCCTCTTCCAGGCAAAACAATGCTGCATGATTGGAAGGTACTTTTGAGAAGATTGAGGAGAGCAGGCCAGCAGGAAAGGCCTTATAAACAATCCTTAAGGTACCAGGTGTTTCATGGGGTGCGATTTCTCTTTTGCAATCAGACTTATATTCTAAATCTGTACACTTGGTGGTTTGTGCAATAATCTATTCCTTGTGAGATCAGAACACAATATAGCACAACTCAGCTCAGCTGTTACAATTTAAGACAGAGTACCCAACTTTGATTTACCCCAACCAGGGGTCCTCTCTCAGCTCATCTTGGTCTTTTAAAATTATCTTTATGTGCATATTTACTGTATGTATCACTCTAAGATAAGCCTATGTGATGCAAACATCCTCCATTTTATCTCACCCGAAGTTTAGAGAGAATATGCAACCATATTTGGTGTTTATCACATCAAGATGGAATGGTTGGTGTGTCAGAAATAAGTTAATTTGGTGTAGGGTCTCATGGAGAGAGCTATTTTGCTTCCAAGGGGTATAAAAAATGCACAGGACATCTGAAGTACTGAATTCAGTCACTGGGCCTAGCAGATGGTCAGTAAATGCTTCCATACTGTATGCTGGTTTCACCCATCCAGTTATCTATTTCTGCACTTTTTTTCTGATTTTTATGTTTTTTGGCCACTTTGGGGCAGTAGAAAAAGGAGCGAAGACAACATGACAAATCAAAAACTTTTAAGTCAATATGACAAACTTGTTAGCAAACAGTTGCTTATTTAAACTTCCAGCAGTTACGGAGCAAGACAATTGTTCTTTTGGAGTCATGTTTCTCTGCAAGTTGAAGTTAAATATTCACTCTCTCCACTGACTCCTGAGGGAAATATCCGGCTCTTTGGCTGTTAAATGCGCCACCATATTCACTAGCAAGACTCTAACTGTGTCTGTCTACTGTTTGGTAAGAAGCAGGTATTACAGTGGGTTATCAGTGTTTTCCTGATAAAAAACAATTTCCTGCTGCAGCTGAAAATGAGGCAATGAGAGTGGCAAGAGTCAACCAAAACATGAAAAAAATTTTGGCTGGACATATAACTCAACATAAAGCTCTATAGAACCAAGGAAAGCCGCATATTGTTATATATATATAAAAGAGTTATTAGGTGTGAAGGCTTTGAACTGGTTTCTGAACACCAGAAGTTAATATTACAAGCAATACAGTAAAAGTAATTACTCAGTTAAATTACCCATTGTCATAATTGAATAAATTGAACACATTTCAAGTACCTTGCCCAAAACACACATCATCTTAGTAGTCTCAAGCAGAATGTAAAAAAAAAGAAATAGGATGTATAATAAGGTTTTGTAAGTAGGATGAAAAAAAAATGTAAAAATACCTGAATAGTCTTGTACGTAATTCAAATGTAATTATGATATTAATACATTGTGTTTCTCTGATCACAGTTAAGGGTCACTTGTATTCATACTGTATTCATACCTGATAAAGGCTTATTTTTCTTAATTGGTTGGCCATCCATGGGGGAAAAAAATTAATCCAAGTCATTTTTTTTTTTTAATGAAAATGGCGAGATCTTAAGGGTAGTTCCCAGGTAAGGATGTATGTTTGTAAATGTGAAGCCGTGCTGAACTGGCAGGTTCATAGAGTCCCTGTAAAAACTTTTATTTTTTTATTCAATGACCTCTCTATCTCAAACAATAATAAACTGTACCCATTCTCCCAAAAAAAAACTTATGAAAGTAATTATTGATTGTAGAGCAAGCTGTATAACAGTATCACTTCTGTTTTGCCTCACTAACGCACTGTAGAAAAAGAAGGCCTACAGGCACACCCAAACCTGGAATCCAGCTAAGGCCACGTGTAGCTACCTGAGGTAGACAAAGAATTCAGCTGAGTAACCCCTCAACACGCGGTCTCAGTTGAGTAACCGACCAAATGGGTGACCCCCAACACACGCAGTGCCAGCCGAATAGCGGGGTTCCCCCCAAAATCCACAGCTCCCATTGGGTGAAATCCGCTACAGTCAGTCCCAAACCGTGACGTCAACTAAAGTTATATTAACACAGAAACTTCTGGCTTGGACCTTTCGCTACGACCAGTGAACTCCTCACCGATAGAATTGACAACAATAGCTGCTCCTACGACTAGACCCCGTCCCACGTGGCGAGCGCTCCAGTCATAGTTAGGAGTTCCTGTGTACATGATTAACTATCAGGCCTACGGATTTCCCTCACTGATCGAGCTGATCTCCGCTCTCCCGTGTGTTGAGAAAACACAGTACAGCCCGGTTCGAGACATCGGATTGACCCTCTTGCCCGGATGCGAAACCTGGTAGTTAACAAGGCCTACCAGTATCAGGAAGAAGAAGGAACACAGACCTTGCTTCTTTAAAGTGTAAAGTTGACTTGCCGAGAAGATACGTTAGCTACTGGTAGCCCCTAACCAACCACCTCACCTGCACAAAGGACACCGAGGACGAATTAAACACACCTTTTACCTGCAAGAGAGTAAGAAGCTTATAGATCTGGGCAGATGTTTGTAATTAGTGTGTGTTAAACTGCTGCTGTTGCAATATTCTGAAAATATTGTTTGTGCTGTTGCTGATCGAGACCAGTACTTGCTGTTGTTAGTTAAAGGTCCAGACTCACGCCGCTCATCAGCTGAGCCGAGCGAGTCTCTGCGTAACACAGATAAATACTGACCCTTGATCACGATCACCAGACCGTTGCTGCTGGGCACTTCTATCTCTTTCTTTCTTTACTAACATACATACTCTTACACAAACACCTGAGCGCAGGGAAGTTTGAACTTCCTGCTCAGCTGTTCTCCTTTGTTGAAGTCACGTGTTAGCAGCGAGCCACCATTACACTCCACAGACTTCCTTCCTGCTGATCCTCACGTGACGTGACTAACGAGTCACGGCCGCCATCTTGCTCCACCTCTCCTCAGGCACACGCATACATACACGCACATACAAACACACCAATACTTGTTGGTGATCTGTAGTTGGTAGCCAGTAGTTGTAGCATATTATAAGATCTGTTAGACAGAAGTGATGTTGATTGGAGATTGATGTTACTGATGTTAATAAATCATGTTATCTTTCAAAGAGAAGTTGCCCTGGTGTTTTTCTGTTCACATATTGTGATACAAAGCTGGTTGACAGAGTCAGTGCCGACCTCCACTCCTTCTCTGTTCACTCTGGAATTACAAATATTTCCCAGGTATTGGCATTTCTAAGTGAACACCCTTTTGAGACAACATCAACTATTTGGTTATTGGTCCAGGTTTTCCCGGTGGTGCCCCGTTTATTATTAATTATTATTAATAAGATTCATTAATTTTTAATAATAACCAAATTTCGCTCCTGCACTGCTCAACACTCCTTTTTCAAGATGCTTTATATCCATTGAGATTAACCTGTCCTGTGCTTATACAGAGACATGATAACCATGATAAAGTAGTTATGATTTAAGACAATCACATTCATGCATCTACATCCTGATTTCACATGGAACCTTTCACTAAATGAACCTTCTTTTAAAGGACATTTCTATTTGAGACTTCCTTTAAACAAGCCCGAAAGTCATCTGTGCAAGCAGGTTATTACAACTCATAGTTTTACTGCAACCTCTGGTGGCCATAGAAATGATGTAGGGTGCTAAGGAGAAAGTTGTTAGAGAAAGTTATTACTATAACCAGGACAACAAACCCTAACCATGATCTTTTCCTAAACTTACTCAAGTAGTTTTTTTGTCTAAACTGTTCCACCTAAAAGTTTGATAACTATTGTTACCATGATGACAAAGGTCTGGTATGCTTGCCGTAAATCATATCTGTGGGTAGTGACAAGTAACCTATATAATCATTTAAGTTTTAGGTCTTGCTTCTTTCTGATATGCCAGTAAGTATGTACTTTTTTTCAATTGCTGTGAACTTGATACAAGAAATAACTGTCGATTGAGTCACGTTCACCACAAAGTTATTTGTTTCTGTCTTAGCAATTTAATACATTACAGTACATGTGCAAACTTGTTTCCTCCAAGGACAAAGAGGGGTTCTGAGGGCAGAAAAAACTTTCATTTAAATTACATTAGTTGCAGTAGGGACGGTAGACAAGAGCAGAGCAATATTCTCCATCCATGTAGCTAGGGGAGTGTAACAAATGTTACTGATGCAATTAAAGTGCCACTCATGGGGGTTTAATTGGTTCTAATTACTGTTGTGTGTCATGAGGTCAGTGAGGAAAAAAGATCTTTTCGGGGGTGAGCAGCTATCTTTCTAGCAAGTTTTCTATTCTAGGTTTGATTTAAAGTATAAAATTGCTTAGTTAAAAGTGCAAAATCTAAGGAAGATGAGAGTCAATTAATGTGTGTATACTTGCACTTCCATAAACCCAATATTTAGCTACAGTATCTATCTGGCCTGTGTATCTTCTATGGTTAGCCACAAACATGATGGTCTTCACCAAGGGGCTGTTATGTGCTAATAAATAAATAAATAGTAGATTTTATGTATTCAATTATATATCATATATTCATGGTCTCCCAACCCTGATATGATGCAGTTTGAATGAATACAGATTTCAACAATACCGCTCTGACTATCTACCTCTAGCTACAGTTGTTCTGAATTAGTTTTGGAGTAATTCTGTGATTAGATCCTAAATGAGTGTACTGGAATACATTTGACAAGAAATGCACTTCATTTGTATTTTTTGTCTCAGCCATTAAGGGTTTCATTCAGAATTTTAGCATGCTATATTGGTCTAAATGCTGCTTTAAAGGGGAACTTTTATCAGTTTTAGATGTCAGTCTGATTACAGGTCCTGACGAGTACTGCAGTATTTTGACAAAAGAGAGAGCTGTGCAAAATTTGATAACTGTCCTCAAGTGATGTCACATGAGTCAGCATTGATTGGGGCTGAAAACTCTAAGTGAAGGAAAATGAAAAGAAAAGAAATCATGGGTGTGGAGTCATTATTAATTATGGCCGGTGGAACAATTTCAAAGAAGCTCTTGGCCATTAGCCTTGTAGTGACACAGGTGGAGTGTCATATGACCATACTTAGAGGTTTAGAAATACTGAGGTCCAAAAAACAACCATACTAGGGGACTTTGAGGGCAGGTCCCTCTCGAAAATAATATTTATTTTCCTAATTTAGGTATGTGCATTTTAAGATGTTTGGAGGGCAAAGTGGGATAATGATAGCTTTAAAAACCATGTCAGTGGGAATTATGCAAATTTATTTCAAACTCTACATATAGGTGAGAAAAACATCTTTTACACAACAATATATTCGTACATCAAGACTATATTATGACATTATAGTTATGCTGGGTTTTTATGCGGTTTAAATTTAGCCAACAGGTTACACTTTAGTTACCAAAAAACATGTATCTTTGAAGTAAACAGGCCAACATTTTTTGAATGTGATCAGGTCAGTTAGTTTTTGTTTGTGTTGAACAGCACAGGGACATGATGCCAATCATATCCTGGGTTCAGTGGGCAGTACCTACTTTTCCTCTCTCATGTCCTTTACCTTCTCTTTTTCTTTTTCTCTCAGTCTCCTCATTTTATCCTACATCTCTTCCCTTTCCAAGCTGATCTTTGGATGATGCAGTCTTCTCATTTTTGTCTGTCAGTGATAAAAGTAATCATAGGCACAACTTATTTGATACACAGTTCTTAATGCCACTGCTAGGATAATCTTGCAGTGAAAAGGTACCTCATTTGCATGTAATTCAACCCTTTAATAAACTGAAAGAAAAACATTTCAGTCTGACATTGAATTGATGGAATTAAAGTTAACTAGTTGGCTAGTTAATTCACTCAAGCAAAACTAACTAGCTGGCATCATGACTGACAGCCAGTGTTTAATGTAATTTTCTGCAGCTTAAACTGCTATCCATTTTGTTGAGAGAATTAAAGAACCAATGTTTTGAATAAATTACACTGTGACAGTATTCCTCCATTTATCTTAAAACAAATCAGGATAGAAAAAAATGAGGCCCTGATTGGCGTTCACTGTATTTATCTTAGCTAGTTAATTTGCAATACGTGTTCTGCACATCTGACTTACCAAGTGTTTTGATGGCACCATTTACTGGACATCAGATGACAAATTGAAATGTGTCTTCAAAATATTTTTATATTTAAATACCTATAAATTGAATTGTCGCACTTGTGATATAAGTCAATAAGTAAATTGTTGTACTTGATCCCATTTAGGGGTCATCCACAGACCTTTGCATGGACCTCCCCTGGGCCTTGGGTTGCACCCCTTGATCCCTCCTGACAGCAGGCCTGTGTGGAGTTAAAAAGAAGTGAATTTACCAGACCTCTGTTGTCCACTCCCCATCTCTGTTGGAGGTTAGTGACTTGAGGCTACATTTGCGACTACTAGCATACAGTAAAAACAACTGAATCTTCAAGCAAACTTTCAGAGGTTGAGTTACATTGTGGGTCATGCAGATACCAGGTTTTGACAAGGAAAAAGAGTACATAGAATACATATGGAAGACACCATCTTATGATGGGATCACACCAGCCACAACACCCGTCAACATGTTGAAATTCCAACCGATGAGTATTCAGTAGTGATTACTACGTTAATACATGAGCACTTAGTACACATAGTTTTGACAATGCCTATCTTTGAAGTTGGCCTTCATTTTGATCTCAGCTACACACCTGTAAAGTTTCAGGAGTGTAGATTGCAGAGTTGTGGCATAATTGCAGATAGACGGACAGACACCGACTGTCAAAGTATTTGTAAGTCGCCTCTGATATTTTCCGTTACAGCAAGTGTTTCTGTGACCACATTCTCCAATGATCACTCACACACATATACACACTCACAAATTCACAAGGTTAAAAAACAACACCAGACCCATTGTCTATGTCTACCAATGCTGCTAAAAATCACATCATAAGAAAATCTGTGGTTGATTAAACAATGATATAATTATGGAACTCTGCATTGCTATACAAAACATCCAGCCTTAAAATTCTGCTGCATATGTTGCTAACAACACCCTGAAGTTAAAAACAGTTCTAATAAAGAGCTGATGGCAGATGGAGTTTGTTCAGTTGCTATGGAGGTTGTTCAGTTATTCAGAAATAGATTCACAATATGAAGCAAAAAAAGTAAATACTGAAAAAAGCTCTAATTAAAACTGATGGCTTCATCATAATCCTATCCTATCATTATTATTCCAGGAGACTCATTTTGTTAACATTTTCTTTTTCCTTCCTTTTCTTTCTATTTGAAAGAAAACTTTCTTATAGGAATTTACAGTGGGTAAAAATAGTACTGGAACAATCAGTTATTGGCATTCGCCTACCAGAACCGGCATTGTGGTTTAGTGTGTAATGTACCTGCAGCTAATGCCTCCTCCGATATTTGGAATGCAATTTGGCATTCTAAAAGAAATAGATCAGCAAGGTTTACTCACAGGAACATTCTCTATTTTTCTATGGTAAGCCTCTGTCCAGTTCCGCGGGCAGTCCCTCATGCCAGCACATTACTGCCACCAATGATCGGGTCAAGTACCTGCTAATGAGCACTGAGGAAGAGAGGAAACTCCAACAAAATTTTAAGACACAGATACCTTTTCATGAACAAGAAAAGTGTCTGTTCCCTTGCATTTTATTGTAATCAATCAACTTCCCAGTCCTCTCCTTTCCCAGTTTTCTGTTCCTCCTCATACCTAACTCATGCCTACAACTGACCATTTCTTGGCAAAATATAGAGGGAAAATTTCATGTTTTGGTGGCAGTGTTGTGAAAATATCAATCTATGTTGTAGCCCATAGAGGGATGTTTTAATCATAAAATCATAATAAAGAAGTATGGGTTTGATTTGTGAAGCCATTTTGACTCTGATTTATTCAGTTTTTCTTACTTTTTATGATGTATGCATATCTGGACTGGCCTTTGTCCATAAGCATTGACAAATATCCTATATGTTTTTTGAAAAACAAAGCTTCTTATTCACTTTTACACTTTTACAAACACACACATCTGAAAGCACACATTCATGACCCAAAACATCTTTTTACTGCATCAATTTGTCCTTTACTTTCTAAGACAAAAATTTTGAAACACTAATACAACAAAACCAGCCAGTCTGGCGCCATTCCTTCCCTCTGAAGCAGGAGATCAAATATTTTGGTGAGGATTATATATTGCCCTGTGACAGTAGGAGGGAGAGGCTTGTTTAAAAAAAAAGCAAAAAAAAAAAAGCGTAATTTTTATGTAATCTTATAAATATTCACTTGGACTTGACAAAGGGACCTGAAGAGATCATATCCTCTGGACAACCCTTATACAAAAGCAGAGTGCATTTACTCTCTGGATGATAGATTTACTGTAAGTAAACACTCCTTTATGTGTGCATATGTGGCAGAGGCATTCAATGGAATTTGTTGGTGGCCTAAAGGCATGTCAAGGTAGGATTTAGGCTGTTTGAAGAGCTTCGTGTGGATGCCTACAGTGATTTTAAAGCATATTTCAATGTCAAATGTAATCCTGAAACAAACACAAGACACACAGGGTTTAACTCCGAGAGTTTATAAAGAAAAAATCAAACATACTTCTCACATTTTTCTTGTAAAACAAACACCCAGGAAGAAATTAACCTGAAGTACAGCTAAAATGTACCACCACAAATAATCAGTCAATCAGATACCTTATTTGTCCCCAAAGGGCAGTTGGTTGTGTAGAAGAAAAGAAAACCGAGTTGGAAGTTTAAACAGTTTCTAGCATATATTATAAATATCTAAATAAAAATATGAAATATGTAATCCAAAAAGAATTTAGAAATTGCATCCTAAATGGGTTTATCTGCTCAAGTCTTCTCTTCAGCACAGAATTAAGTCGAGAGATGGCAGAGGGGATGAAGGTGCTTGTTATTTTCGGCTAATGGGACTCAGAAGTCCAGAAGAAATGAAGACACAGAATGCTCGATTCATCTTCCATATTACATCTATGATGTGGGCCGAAGTTTCCTTCTAAGGCAACCCAGATGCAACTGCTCCAGTGCAAACATTTCCCCCTGGTGTGCTGCTATGCTTTACTGTCCCTCTCTATAGCCAGTGCCCCAAAATTAATTATTGTGATTATTGCTAGGCTGATACCATGCCTTTGAAGTCCTCGGAAATTAACATTCGACAAATTAAATTAGGAAAAGTGGTTCACACATTTTTTGGGTGTGTCACAAATTTACAACTCTATTTAAAACATGATAGTTACATCCTACATCCCTGGTGCAGTATACAAATTGCAGTGGACCCAAAAGATGTTCAAACCTGTCAAGCAATCACTTTAACCACCCCTTTTTATGGTTATTGTTTGTGTCAAAGTGATGTGGGTGGGAGATATGGAGCTAAACTGTTAATTTCCACCCTTGCCTTCACTGTTAGATCAGGAGGTATTGACCAAAAGAAGGAAATAGAAAGAATCAACCACATCCTATCACAGCTCTCTGACCTGATATCATTCTGCTAGCTACTTTTTTTTTTTTACCATCTTCATGTTGTTCAAATTTTCAAATCTAAGAGGCTTATTACATAGGTAACTAGACTGCAAAATGATGTTAGCAGTGCACCTTTCTTTAAGAATATGGATATTTAATTGGTCTCCTGCTCATTAGGCTTAGGTGGAACACACAACTTAGGTTTACTTGTGCATAAAAGAAGAAACTAAAATTAGTTGTAGCTCAATCTCTGTGGCACTGTTTGTGTTAGTCACAAGTGGATGCCTGACGAATAGTCAACATTATAGCTTTATCTCTTTTTAGAATAAAGATCACCTAAATTAGATAGATGAAAGGGCATGAGGGGAGACCAGAGGGGGATGACATGCGACAAGTGACCCCTGCAATTACAGCCAAACAGCCAAATTTCTCTTTTTTGGACCCCCCCCCCTCAAAAAAAAAGAAAAAAAAAAGATGTGGGACATATAAATCCGTTGATCACTCTGAGTGTCACTCAGTCATTCATTCCACACTAATAAGCCATGGCAGTAATATCCCATCAGAAATAAATCTTAAATGATCATCAACAGATTAGTACATACCACTTTTTCATGGGTGTTATTCATCCCGATATAGAGAAATTGAATCTCTAAACACCATATCTTTTTTTTCATGCACTAGTCCTATACTTAGCTCCTTTATCTTGGTTATCAGTTCTCTCTCTTCTGTCTGTTTTTGTCCCAGCTGGGACCTAGACACTGACAATACAATTAGCCTTGGTGGCATTTCCCCAGAAGTACTTTGATGTGCCAGCCAACATTGTTCCAACACTGGCCCTCACTACTGTCGGTTGGATTGGACAGGCAATTGGCAGATGCCTTGACTGGCCAGTAACAGGCTAACAGGAAGTCTGGGATGATTATAGTACGTTGCAATCTAGTTGGTGCAGAGTATATGTGTATGTCTTTGAGTGAGGGAGATGTGCTCACATATAGTGAATCCTGGATCTAGTATTAGAGCAATTTATAAGTATTGTAAATAGACTGAACAGACTGATTCTTGACAGATATGGAAATGTCCATACTTTTGTAGCTGTTAATATTTTATATTCATTTTATGAATAAGAGGCAAAAATTGCTTAACTATGGGAAAAAAGGTTGTTTAGCAATCAATCCATCATTCCATCGTCTCTCTTTCTTCGTGCCGATGTTACATTTATTCTGGCTCAAACCAATTATTTCTTCCTTTCTCTCCTGCTATTTGCCATTAGCTGATGTCCACAGTCAGGTCTCTCTCAATGCTTCCAAAACACATCTGGTTTTAGGAAAAGTCCACAGTGATTACAATCAAATATGCATGGCCCAGTTAGCTGGAGGCCCCTGCTCATAACCTTTGCCCACAACCTTCAAATGACAGCCCTTAAACTGGACCGTAAAAAGTCTAGACTGTAAGCAGTATCACCTCTTGGTTTAACCCTGGTGAAGGCAAACAAACCGCATATATATTGATACATAAAAAATGTTAGTCAGTGGTTGTGAGGGCCCTGAAGAGAATGTATAAATCTACAGTTCGTCCAGTTCTAACTTGGTTGGGGGGGGGCATCTTGATTTGGATGAACTGTGTCAGGAATACTGAGAGCTGGTGACAGGGTACAAATCTCATGGTCTAAAAACACAGCTCTTTAGACTCTCACAGGGAATATTCATGGATATATCACCTTTCATGACTGTGGGGTGATACAGATGTCTAGCTGGCAAAAGAAGAACAGGGAGTCTGCAGGAAGGGCATATTTGGCTGGAATCTCCACCCCTAACTTGTTGCAAGGAATCTAGTCAGTCTTACTGAAACATCCTGAGGATTCATAAGACTAGTTTTTCATCTTTTGAAAATGTGTAATTACCAAATTATACTCACTTATTACTTTTTTACTTAATATAGACCATTTTACCAAATTTGTTCTCTTGAGTGAATAAACTATACACACAAATAACACACAAAGGTTACTTTCAGAGAGTGAGCAGTTATCAATGCACATGCCGACTAATCACCTGTACCATAGGTTAGTTGCTGCTATCCATACACCTACTTTAAGGCTATATTGCAAACATATTTGTCTGTTTGTATAGAATGCATAGAATTACAACATATCATCTATATATATGACCATATATAATATACACATTTCACTATTATTATTATTATTATTATTTTTATTATTATTGTTATTATTATTATTATTAGTAGTAGTAGTATTAGTAGTAGTATTGTTGTTATTATTATTATCATTATTATTAGTATTATTATTTTAGAAGTCAGTCTAAGAAAATAAGAAATGACATCAAAACTGGTGTTTTGGTCCCAGCTGTAATTAAATTGTTTATTTTGCGTGTTTCATAAATCTGTTTTTGTAGTAGAGTGAGAACTGTCTCCCCTGGTGAGGATCTGTGTTTGATCTAACAGCTGATTGTTTGTCCTCCGGTGACATGGCCTCATTGGAAGGGATGTTCCGGAGGCTGGTCTATTTAGCGGCTGATTTCTCAACAAAGATGCTAACAGTAGTGCCCTGGTCCTCCTCAATTTCTATCTCCTGACTATATTAAATTTTGTGATACTAGAATGTTTTTAGGTGTCATTGTTAGCTTTGTCTGCAACACTAACATTTTCTTTTACTTTGTGCCTGACTGCCTTTGTTTGTGTTAGCCTGCTGCCAGCTTTAATGCTAACATTTCTGTGTACAATTTGTAAATAGATACCTTCACTCACTCAGATGGCAGGGGCATTCAACCATGGTGGCATAAGACCAGTTTGGCGCTCTATGAAAGCAACACTGGAATGTAATGAAGGAGTCTAATGCAGTACAAAATAAAAAGTAAAAGTTGTCAGGGCACGGTACGCCTGATCTAAATTAGTTTTATTTTGCTTTTGAATGATGGAACGCTGTGTTAACACTTTTCCTTGATGTCCCTTGAACCTACAGTATGAAATACAGTGTAGCATGACGAACAAACTGCAGAAGAAAGAGAAGAGGAAAAGAGAACGTTCATGAATCAAAGTTGATGAGGGTGTGTAAGGAGGGATCCCCCCATAGTCCCCCACCCACCCTGCCTCTGTCCCCTTATATTACTTTAATTGCAGTCGTTTAATAATTACGAAACTATTTTGCCCTGGGCATGCAAAACCCATAAATCCCCACTTCTGTACACTTGCTTAAGCTACACTTAAAATTCCTCCATGCTACTTAATCTTTCATCTTTTCATCCATACCTATCTGCCTCCTGTCACTCCCCTCACGCTCCGCTCTGTCTCTCTCTCCTCCCTTTGTCCTTCAAGGCCATCCCCTTTCAATCCATCTCCTTCCCTCCACTCTCTCTCTCTGTTTTCTACCCTGTCTACTCTGTGTTTCTTCTTTAATGATCAGTTTTTTCTGTGTGTATTCAACCATTTGTTTGTCTCCTTAAGTCTTCATTTTTAACCCTCTGGTGGAGCACATGCCCAGGAAGAAGTTAATGTATGTTAAGCATTCCTCTTGTTCCTCCCAGGGGTCATTAGTTTTAACCTGAGGGGAGGAAAAATGCAGTTTGCTACCTCACATATTACCTCCAAGCAAGCTGCTAAATGTTCCATTATGTACACTAGTGTACACTTACGTACACTAATCTGCCATTTGGTGCTGGGCTGATAGTATACTGTAGGTTGGCAGGGCTTTTAGCTAAAAACAGCTGTGGCTGAAATTGAGGTTGAGAGAACTTGGTGAGACGGGACCAAACAGGTACGTCATGGGCTGCAAAATGATAACAAAGAGCTAAAAGATGCTAAAAGCTTGACAGAGCTGATGGGAACTGTTGAGTTGGATGATGTCACACCAAGTGACCCTTTTCAAATGCAAGTAGTTATGTGATCCAAGGTAATAATTTTGTTTCCTCTGCAACATGTACTCACTGAGCAATTCATTACAAAGACCAGTACACCTGAGGGCAAGGCAATTATCCAATCAGCAAATCATGTGGCAGCAGTGCAATGCATAAAATCATGCAGATCCAGGTCATGAGCTTCAATTAATGTTCACAGCAGACGTCAGCATGGAAAAAAAATGTAATTTCAGTAACTTTGACTGTGTAATGATAATTGGCGCGAGACGGGCTGGTTTGCATATTTCTGAAACTGCTGATCTCCTGGGATTTTCACACACAACAGTTTCTGGAGCTTCTACTCACAGTGGTGCCAAAAAAATAAAACATCCAGTAAGTGGCAGTTCTGCTGATGGAAACGGCTTGTTGGGGAAAGGTGTTTGGGGAAAATGGCCAGACAAGTTGAAATTTACAGAAAGGCTATGGTAACTCAGGTAACCACTCTTTACAACTGTGGTGAGCAGAAAAGTATCTTTTAATGCACAACACGTCAAACCTTGAGGCGGATGGGCTACAAACGGAGACGACCATGTCTGGTTCCACTCCTGTCAGCCAAGAACAGAAATTTGAGGCTGTAGTGGACACAGGCTCAAATCATGAATTCATACAGGCTGTGGGAAGTGGGGAGTGGGGTTTTAGCATCTTAATGTGGAAATGCCAGATCCATTAAGAATATCTGTCAAGCCACTGGTACCGCAAACCCAAGCTTATGCCATTTCTAGAGGAAGGCCAAGCTGCTTTTTGATCACCCTAGACAAACATGATCATACATGTATACATTACATTACATAAGGACCTCATTAGGATACATGCACCTGCAGACTTAGTGCTGCCTCACAAGCAATTGTACTGAGAGGCAGTAAGTGGAGATCATTGGGAGGTGTAGTTCAGAAAAATTTTACAGGTGTACATATACATATCATAGCATTATAATACTTGACACCCATGTAAATGTGCCTACATTCTCAGCCCGAAGTGTTAAACAATTTGGCATGCAGAATATTTTTCTTTCTTTTTTATACTTATACAAGTTTACATGGTGCATTTTCTTACTACTATCACTTTTTAAAATAAAGAGCAATGCAAGTTTATATAGCACCTTTCAAATACTGAGTCAATTCCAAATGTCTTGCATCAGGTAAAAAATATATTACAAAATGTGAAGGTGTAATTTTTTTTAATCTATTAGAATATAGTAAAATAAAAGTATTATAAAGTTAAAATACCCATGGTATTTTAAAGTATTAATATAAAAGTTTCACATCTATAAAACCTTCCGGTGAAATACCACAGGCTTTCTTTCATGCAAGAGTCATGTGTCCTGTTATAGTGTCCTGAAGCCACACAGGGAAACCTCTGTTTGTTTTCTTACTCAGAGTGTGTCACTGTATTTTCTCTTATTCCCATGTCACTGTTATCCCTGAAAGCAGTCATGGAAACCAAGCCTCACAGCAGATTTTCTTTCAAGAGCCACGTTGTTTTTATTAAATTGTAGATTTTCTAAGCATAAGCCTAGCATAGACTGTGAAACCTTACATACTGTAATGGCTTTAGGGGGCTCAAATGTAAATGACAGTGATGGCCAGATCTTGCGAGAAAATTAGGGAATCTGAGTGAATTCATTGTTTAAGATTCATATTAAATTGAAAGAAACTAAAAAGCAACGAAATCTGTTTTGCTTTATTTCGAGGTTTCTTTTTTTTTTAAATACTTAAAATGTTAATATATTTTTGGAGTCAGAACATTTAGCAGCCCACAACTGAAATTACTTTTTACTATTACTGGCTATTATTTATCCTTTATTCCTCTACTGGCCATTTTAGGAATGGAAATGTATGGGGTATGGACTTTTTGTATGAAAGATATTTTGACATGTCACAGTAGGAAAAACACAGGTGTAAATAATGAAAATAATGATGGCTGGATTCTGTTCGGCTGCATCTTTTTCAAGAAACTGTGATTAGTAACACCAATGCTAACCCTATCATGACAAGTCAAAATGCCTGCCTGTTAAGTAGAATTAGGTTAGATGCTTGATGAGGGTGGACACATCCCCTTGAAGCCTACCAGTTTGTCGTCATGGTAACAATAATAAATTCACATTTAAGGGTTTGGAACGGTCGTGGTTTGATTAGGTTTAGGAACAAAACCCCTCCTCCTCCTAACATGGACTTGGTCTTTTTATATACTAAATCACTTCACTTCCTCCTGTACCTGTCATAATTACTCCAGCTGCTAGAGATCATCTACCAACAAAACATAACTACTGTATGGGTCATAATGAGATGCTTGCACAGGTGATCTATGGACTTGTTTTTTACAGGACAGTCTCATTTGTATTCTTATATTAGTTGGGTCCCCCCAGTATATCCTGGACTTGGCCAGAGCCCCAGCCTTCAGAGAATTAGACAGTCACTAGGAACATTTCAAATCTGACTACTTTATGGTCCTACATTCTCACAAGCTGCGCTGACAGATGAGCTGCTTCAACACAGGAAAATGATTGATTTTGTAACATGAAGCCATGTTGTAAGATAATCCGTATTGAGCAAATTTGGAGTCTTGACTCAAGTAAGTTGATATTGAAAGTTCCCATACAGATCTAATCATGGCCAGATGGTAATCAGCTGATGATGTAACAATAACTGTAACAATATACAGTACGGTATGTACGGTATAATATACAATGTACTTGTCCTCATACTTAAGTCCCCTTCAGAGAGGTTTTACTTTTTCAACAGAACAAATTAGAATGATGTCAATTAATGGAATTCAGAAAACAAGCTTTGATATAATGCTGTGTATGGCTTATTTTGTAAAAAAAAAAGAAAAAAGAAAAAAAAGACCTGGGACCCCACCTCTACTTTCTCCTCCATGTACAAGTGCAACAAGGAAATAAATAGTTGACTCAGATGAAAAAAGTCTTTGGAAAGTTTTACTGAATTTTAAATGTGTTAGGTTTTTATATTTCACCAGCCAAGTTCTATTTAAGTCTAAAAATAAAGTGTTACTGACGACTGGCTGCAGACTTGAGACCCACCAATTTGGCAAAGAAAGAGGAGCAGAGGGTGAAAAACAAAATGAAAAAATAAATTTCCTGTGAAATAAGTCTCCTTTGTAGTTGATTATTTTGTCTGTCCAACTTGGCTTTAAGAGCCCAGTGTTGCTGACATCTGTTAAAAAAGCTTCACCTTGCCCTTCACTGTGAGGAAAAGCACCCAGATTCAGAGTGCCATATATCTTAAATATGTGGTGGTTGCATTAGGCCTTCACCTATGGGGGAAAGTGTCAAGAACTGATGAATAAGTCACAGTACTCTTACCTGATGCTCTCCTTCTTCACCTCTGTGTGGAACAGTGCATTTAGTTCACACCTTGAACTAAATACACTCCCACCATTATTCTCTCAAGAAGTAGAGATGAAAAGAAAAGAAAAATGGATACAGAAGCAGGATGGTGCTCTGATCCATAGAGCTCTGACAGTTCTGAAGTATTCATCCACTGGAAGTGGAGGTAAAATGTTCCCGCCATTCAACACCTGCACCCAAGGTTCTTTGTCTGCCATATTTTTCACACTTTTTGTCTTAACAGAAGTTATTCCATTAAATTCATCCTATATGATTTTTCATCTTTTCCACTGTCCATTTGCAGCAGACATTAGTTCTCTCTCCTGCTTGAGTCCTATCACTTTCCAGTTTTAGAAACTGCTCACAAAGTGCTTTAGCACTGCAGAATACCAAAGTAAGGGTGAAGCAGCAAGTATTCTTCAATTAAAAGGATAGAATTAGTAACATCTTTATTAAAATCACACTGATCATTACAGTTAACTCCATGCATATAATATGCTCGCTGTAATGAAGCCTTCATTTACACATTGTTAGCAATGACTGAATTAATGGTTAATAAATCATTTATGAATGCTTTATAGATTAGTTATAATACATTACTGAGAACTACTGCCAGAGAGTGAAAAATCTTGCTACTGAGTCACTAAATGTCAAGTCAATAACAGCTCTGTAATAAATCCAAACTTCATAAATTCCTTTTTTTATTGATAAGGTTTCAGGAAGGTGTTGATTCAACTGTAGGTTTTGGGTTTTTTTATGTCATTTAGCCATCCCTCAATTATGAATAGGGTGTTAGGACTCTTGCATTAAAATGTATTTGTTTTAGCTATGTGAACCTAATAAACTGGCAAGTGAGTGTAGATGAACAAAAGCTTAAATACACAATGTGATGTTGAGAAACTCTATACATCATGCTGTAAATACTAACTATCATCATATAATGCATTTGTAAATGATTAGTCCATTAATAAATACATTAGTTACTACTTAAGAACCCTTTATTAAGGATGGCTTATAAGAAAGTGGCACAGGGAAACAAACTCATATCATAAAGAGGGCCAAAGCCTAGTTAAGTGAAGGAGGTGAAAAGTATATATAATAATAAATTTAAATCAGTAACAGAGAAAAAAAAATCTCCAAAGACCGAAAACAGATTGGAGACAAACAAATGAAAAAGAGATATTTAGGTGTGATAGGAGAGAAAATTGCCCAAATGTACCCATTTCCTTACCTTGTAATCTATCTGAACTTTTTAAGTGTTTACTGTATCCTCTTCTCTCTGCACCCCAGTGTCTGGCTGTCAGTTAGTGGCCAGTGCAGACAGTATGTGTCAGCAAACCATTTAGAGCCAGGATCCTGTGTTCCCTTGTAACAGATGTGGGAGTAGATACAAAAAAAAAACATTACTACCCCCTCATTCACACACACACACACACACACACACACACACACACACACACACACACACACACACACACACACACACACACACACACACACACACACACACACACACACAAACACACATTTGTACATCTATTTTTTTGAGGAAATTCTTCCAAATAATGTGTAATGCTTGTCCTAACCATAACTATCACTACTAAATGCTTAATCCTAACCCTTATCCTATCCCTAAAACCTTAAACCTTAACCTTCAAACAGCCCATTGGAGATGTGTGAGAGGGTAAGGGCTGGCCAAAATGTCCCTTTCTTCACTTTTCTAAAATGTCCTTTTGTCATTACTTGGGACATGGCTTTTGTCTCCATCTGGATGAGTTATCCCCGGTTAACTGGTCTGTTGTTTGAAATTTTCTCCCCAAAAGTAGGATACGATAGATACACATACTCAAACCTCACAGCTCCCAGCTCCCTGTAACCTCCCTCCCCTTCCTGCCTCAGAATTTATGCATACAGCTGCATGGGAAAAAAAATTAGTCAGGGTGTGTTCGTGCGTGTGCATGTGTGTGTTTTTGCAGATGTGTACAAGTTTCGGGGTTTGTCCCAGTTGGATTTCACAGTAAATATTAAGGTTGTTTCAGCAGAAGTAGTACTCAGAGACATCATGTAGTTAATGAATTTCCTGAGTTTGAATTCTCAAGGGAAAAAGAAATTTGCTGAAAACAGTTGATGATCCAGAATAAAAAAGGGAGTCAGCATTTTACAAATTGTTGTCTCCCAATTTAGCTTTGGAAATCTTTTTGGAGGAAAAGTCCCCATCATCAGTACAACAACAAATTTCATCAGTAAATCAGGAGATAAATAACCAAAGGACTGCTCTAATAATAAAATAAAGAAATTAAATTACTATTAGGGGGTCTCTTGCTTTGTCAGACTTTAATGAATTCTTCAAATCACTAACTATATCTGCATTATTACATAGTAAAGGACATCCCACTTGTTTACCAACCAAATGTCAGGAAACTTGCATGTTAATTATTTAAAGTCTAGGTTTGTGTCAAGCACAAAACAACCACGCCATATACATTAACATAAGAGAGGGGGAACAGGAAATATTTCTCCCCTTCTCAATCCACCCATCCCATCTTGCCCTTTTCCCCCACAGATCCATACCTAACATTCCCCCTGACAGCTTGGGTGCAAAAGGTCACTATGCGTTCTGTACAGGATTTTGAGTAGTGTGGGATTGTGTGTGTGTGTGTGTGTGTGTGTGTGTGTGTGTGTGTGTGTGTGTTTGTGCGTGCGTGCGTGCATGTGTGTGTGTAAGGGGGGGGGGGGGTAAGCATTAAGAGAATTATATTGTGTGAAAGAATTAGGAAATTTGAAGATAAGATCAGGTATCTACTATACTATACTGTGTATAAATAATAACTATTTCAATATATTGGGGTCCATTGTAGTGAATTTCCAAATCTGACATTACATTGATTATAGTCAGAAAATGGAGACTGAAAAATACCTACGTTATTTGATGCTTCCACAATGATTCCGAGTTGCAAAACAACCTCAGATTCCTTTTTTTTTTTAATTGCCTCATAAGCTCTAAAAAATGGATCCTGAGTTAAATTCAAATGAACATGAAATCCAAATGTCAGTTTATATTAACAGTCAGTCATATGACTATAGTTACAGTGAAATGGGTCATTTGGGTTTTTAGTGATGGTTAACATGATGCACATGTCACCGCAACCAATACTTACAACAAGTGTTTTAGGCACTTTTTTCATTCTAAAGCATGACAATGACCCCAAACACATAGCCAGTGTCATAGACAGCTATGCTCAGAGACAAGAAGAACAAGGAGTCCTGCAACAGATGGTCTTATCCCAACAGAGCACTGATCTCAACATCATGGAGTCAATCTCGGATTACATGAAGAGACAGAAGCAACTGAGACAGCCTAAACTCAGAGAACCCTGGTAAGATCTCCAAAATGGCAAATGTACTTAGGAGAATTGGTGCTGAAAAGGTGGGGTATCAACAAATGTTGTTGGGTTGGGTTTTTTTTGTTTGTTTTTTTTTGTTAACTGAACATTGTATGAAGGTAACTAATAAATAAAATCCATAATCGTCACAACTTCCCAAAAACCTTTTATAATACTGTAAATTATTATCAGGCCATGTCTTGTTTTATATTTATACTAGTAAATGTGTAACGAATTATGAGTTTTATGTAGGTAGCTTATTTCTACTTATGTACGTATAATGTACTTATGTAACCAGGGTTAGGGGTTAGGGTTAGGGAGTTAGGGTTGTCTCTTGTTCCTAAGTAGGAGAATACTGCTGTAGGATACCGTTGTCCTTTCATATTTGACACTTAGCAGAAGGGTTTCAGTGCCATGACTTTTTAAGATGTTGTTACTGAAAAGGAGAAGACTACTCATAGTTTTCTTTAACTTCTTTAGTGCTGTTTTCACTCTCAAAAAACTAAACCCATTTGAAACATTTAGGGAAAATAACAAGCAAATCATCACTGTCACTGACTTGCAGTCCCCACATGGTTTCGCCATTGATGCCAGGGCCCTAAGGTGTAGTTAGCGTTTTGAGGAGGTGCACATCAAATATAGCAAAGCCTACAACATAACCTTGGAGCCCATGCATGTGGCCACCATAGCTTTGGCATAGCCCCTTAACACAGAAATATATGTAAATCCAGCTTAACCATGCTCATCAACCTTGTTTTTAACAGCAGCAGGCAGTTATTTTCAGCAAAAAGATTTGATAAAACCACTACCTACCCAGCAACAAACAGATAACAGATAATGTTAGCCAGTAGCTGGTCAACAAAGTGGGGCATTTAGCAGTTAAAGAGACAAATATTTTACCAGGACTTGGAGATCAAAACAGAGCTCAAAGGAGAGTGACAATTGTATTTAGATTTACCAAGTGACCAGAAGGTGACTCAAAATTAAGGTTAATGTCATGTCTGATGGATTTGAAAATAAGAATCTGTTTGCTCACAAATATGGATGCTGGTTGTTCTGCTGTACCCAAATGACCAAAATCAGCACTGCTTTGCAAGTTGACACACCACACAAGAGTTCAAGGTAACAATAGTATTTACATTTGTCAGGTAGGTTTCATACTGCCACAATGACCAAACTAATCTTCTGCCAAATAAGAGGCAGCCTAAATACCACTCTTTCATAAAAAAATAAGGTTATACGGGTTAAATACAGCAATCAGCCACAACATTAAAACCAATAATCAGTTTAAAGGTAGAAGCTGGTTGGTGTATATATGGTATAGTGTATACATTCATTAATATTAAAACTATGACTATGTTATGTCTGATCATTAGGTGTTTTTCCACCTCACAGGACAAATACTGGTCAATAAACATTTCAAAGATTGCAAGAGAAACGTGTTCACAAGCCTCTCAAAATCACAAAACCACCATGCAAGTTTTGTCTAACTTAGCTCCATAACTTCACAAGTATAACAAACTGATGGCTCCATAGAAATACAACTTTTAATGCATTTAAGACAGAGTCTGTAACAGGTTAGTTTAGGCTCACCAATATCATCTCCTTGTGGCACTGAATATAATATGGGTTTTGTTAAAACATAGCTAGGAGCTGAATTTTTGTGGCACAACAGTGACAACTTCATTAATTATTAATAACTAATTATCATTTCCACGGAGAGAGGATGAGTCAGAATTTGATGGATTGAATGGATTTTCTATACTTTACTACACTTCAGACTGTTGAGCTGTTTCACAGAGTCACAGTTAATAGGCTACAGTCAAATCATTTGTTACATAGCGGTTGTCCTTAAGGTTGGTTCTGAGCTCCATCAAAGTGGCACAAACAATTTTATTTTAATATAAGTAAAAGTCAAATCTGTTTACTTTGGAAAATCCAACATATGTTTTCTGTCCTGTCTAGCTTATTCTTGCAGGGATTTTTCATTTTTGCTGTTTAAAGTCAAAGTCTCACAGCATTTGCAGTAGTAGCATCATTGTGCTCATGGAGGCATTCCCATATAAAGGATGCAACCTTTCTAAAGTTTTTAAGCAAATATCAAAATATGGCAACAGGCAATAACAATGAAAACACATTTTATTTTACTATCATTAGACATGTATAAAATGATTTTGTCATCAAAAGAAACTTAAAAACATATCTGGGATTTGGGAGGGGTGATGCTACGTAAAACACATGGATATAAGATTCAGTGGTATATTGTAATCTGTTTAGGTTCCATATTGGCTGAGGTTCTGCTTTTCACTACAAAAGTGCTGCAGTTCATTTACTATTTCCCACAATGTGAAATGACTCGGTGCTCCAGGACAGCTACCAAATAAACATTATGATGAGAATTTTGAAACTCATCCATTTTCTCTTGCTATAACATCTCAGCAGTTCAAGATAAATGTAAAAACACAAATATCTAAATATCTTTTTTTACCAGCTCCAAGAACCAAAGAAGAAACAACTGGTATCAGTGTAGGATATTGACTGATTAAAACATAATGACAAAGTGGTCAAATTACTGTTGTAGTTACTTATTGAAAGCAGAACGAACACAGGCTGCAACACTGTTGCATCTAGGATGGTCATGCACTGGAACACAGTTCACAGAAATGAGGTAGTGTTTCAAAAGAAGAACATGACCACAATTTCCAAAGGTCAAAGCATTGCATGCAACAGATAGTAGAAATGCCACATGACGTAGCATTTATGGGCCACTTGGTCTGGCCTTTTATTTTCCCCAGATTCAGGTCATTCCACAAATACACAGTGGCCATGGGACATAATATACAATAGCAGTACTGTTTATCTAGCCTGGTAGAACAAATATTCACTGCAAATGTAAATGGAAAGATAAACAGCAAAAGACTGAGCGAATGTCAGGCTTGTGTACTCTAAACAGGGACGAATGTGAGCCAGAAAAGTATTTAAGTGAGTCAAGTTTCAGTTTCAATAAACACTTTCTACAAACGTAGCACTCGCATTAAGGTATATGGATACGCATGCTTTTGTACAATGTACACTACACTGTTTTCAAACTGATAAACATAAAGCCTAAGCATATATGGGATAATATGAGAGCTACTCCAAGGAAATCTGGGTAAACTTGTGTAAGATCTGAATTTGGGTTTAATTCAATTAAATTCGATTCAGTTTTATTAATATAGTGCCGTATCATAACGAACATTAACTCAGGGGACTATTCATATAGAGCAGGTCTAGACCAGACTCTTTATAATTATTTACAGAGACCCAAATTTCCCCCATGAGCAAGCACTTGGCGACAGTGGCAACAAAAAACTGCCTTTTAACAGGTAGAAACGTTGAACAGATCCTGGCTCATGGTGGGCGACCGTCTGCCTCAACTGGCTGGGTTGAGAGTGACATGGAGAGAGAGAGAGAGAGACAAGGGGGGGGGGGCATAGCATAATAATAGGACTAACAGCTATACTATATATACTATAGTTATACTAACCGGGCTTACAATATTACTGATAGGACAAAATGAAATGGTAACAGTAGTGATCAAAATAATTAAAGCAGTGGGTGTTGATCAGGCTCATAGGGCAGTAGATGATCCATGGATCCAGACTCAGGAGCATCAGAATAAACCTGCAGAAAGTGACAGGAGGAGAGAGAGAGAGACAAGAAACCACAAAACCGGGGGAGAGAGGAAGAACAATTATTAACGAGCATTTTGAGGTGTTAATATGCACAGGGAGAGAGGAGGAGGCGGTGGAAAGGGAAGCTTGGTGCATCATGGGAAGTCTCCCGGCAGTCTAGGCCTATACCAGCATGGTGAAGGGATGGCCCAAGCTAATGCTGGGCCAGTTCTAACCATAAGCTATATAAAAGAGGAAGGATTTAAGCCGACTCTTAAATGTGGAGAGGGTGTTTGCCTCACAGACCCAAACTGGAATATGGTTCCACAGCAGAGGAGCCTGATAACTGAAAGCTCTGCCCCCTGTTCTGCTTGTGGAGACTCTAGGAACCACTAGTAGGCCTGCATTCTGGGAACAAAGTGAACTACTGGGATAATAAGGTAATATGAGCTCTTTAAGATAGGATGGTGCATGGCCATTAAGGGCTTTGTAGGTGAGGAGGAAGATTTTAAATTGTATTCTGGATTTCACAGGGAGCCAATGCAGAGAAGCTAACACAGGAGATGTATGATCTCTCTTTCCAGTTCTGGTCAATACTCTTGCATTCTGAATCAGCTTTTTGTGATATTACGTAGGTGAAAAAAGGCAGTCCTGGAGGTTTGTTTTACGTGGGAGTTAAAGGCCATGTCCTGATTGAAGACAACTCCAAGATTCCTAGTGGTGGTACTAGAGGCCAGAGAAATGCCATAGAGAGTAGGTATATCATAAGATAATGTGATTCTGAGGTGTTGTGGGCCAAGCACAATAACTTCAGCTTTATCTCAGTTCAACAGTTGGAAGTTCCTGGTCATCCAGGTCTTTATATCTCTAAGACATGCTTGAAGTTTAGCTAACTGATTGGTTTCATCTGGCTTCATTGATAGGTACACTTGAGTGTCATCTGCATAACAATGGAAGTTTACGGTGTGTTTCCTGATAATATTACCTAAGGGAAGCATATATGGTGAATAGAGCTGGTCCAAACACTGAACTTTGTGGAACTCTGTGACTAACTTTTGAGTAGGTGGAGGATTCATTGTTAATGTGCACAAATTGAAATCGATCTGATTAGTGGGACTTAAACCAGCTAAGAGCAAGTCATTTGAGGCCAAAAAAATTTTTCAGTCTCTGTAATAGGATTTTATGGTCAATAGTGTCAAATGCAACACTAAGATCTACCAGAACAAGTACAGAGACAAGTCCTTTATCTGATGCGGTTAGTAGATCATTTTTAACCTACACCAGTGCTATCTCTGTGCTATGATGCACTAAATCCTGACTGAAAACCCTCAAAGAGAAAACCCTGGAAAGAGGAGGAAGAGGGGAATGTGGAGGTAAAAAACAAAAAGGGAGACAGCTTACCTACAGAGTTACTTAAAAGGGCACCAGGAGGAGGAGTGTATATTATGTTTCAATCCCATGACCCTTTGCAGCATTACTGAATGTTTCTCAGCAGTTTACCTTAGCAAACATAGGATGAACCCCATTTAGAAGGTCATTCAGCTTCTGACTGAATAGTGAGTTGAGGAGATTTTCTGAATCATCAATGAAAGAAGCTCTAGTTAGAAGCTTGATTTTCTCATTCCTAAATCCATTCAGCTGTCTGCCACTGACGCAGGATGGAGATATTACTCTCACTGATGTCAACATGGGCCACAGAAACGCAAGCTTTTGCCATCATGTATAAGTTTCTGTTTGCATTAGACTGTCAAGAGTTTTTATAGACAGTGGCTTGGGAAATTATTCAAACCCCTTCACCTTTTTAACATTGTGTTTGCCCATTAATCCACACTCAGTAACCCATAATGACAATTTGAAATTTTTTCAGAATTATTTGCAAATTTACAAAAAAATCAAAAAATGAAATTTCTCATTTACAAAAGTAATTAGGCCCCTAATTAGCTTTAAGTCTGGGCTTTTGTTGGCCACCTTAAGGGCAGTCAGACATGTCTCCCAAAGCCACTCCCGTGATTTCATGTTGAGTGCTCTCTGAAGCAGGTTTTCTTTAAGGGACTCTGTATTTGGGTGCATTCATCCTTTCCTAAATTCTGACCTATCTCCCTGTCCTTGCCTCTGAGAGGCACCCCCAAAATATAATGCTGCCACCACCATACTTCACCGTAGGGATAAAGCAGTGCCTGCTGTTCACCCGACACAGTGTTTGGAGTTCTGCCCATAGGGTTAAGTTTATTTTTCTCAGACCAGAGAATCTTTTTCTTCATGCTCTTAGTCCTTTAAATCCCATTTTGCAAAGTGGGCTGGCATATGCCTTTCATTCAAAATAGTTTTTGCCCTGCTATTTTACCATAAGGGTTAGTAGGTCATCCTTCCAGCTCCTCTCTGCTGAGGACTTCTGAAACTCTGTTAGAGTGAGCTTTGGGTTCTTGGTCACTTCCCTGACCAAGGCCCTTTTGACCTTTTTACTTAGTTTGGGCAGACAATCAGCTCTAGGAAGAGTCCTGGTGGTTCCAAACTTCTTACAGTTTACAATTATTGAGACCACTGTGTTACTGGGAACCCTCAAAGCTCTAGAAATCTTTACTTTTCATACCCTTGCCCTGATTTATTACCTGCCACAATTTTACTGTGGAGGACTACAGAGAGCTCTTTGGACTTCATGGCTTAGTTTTGTCCTGAGATGTGAATTGTGGGACCTACAGCACATCTCAAGGAAGATTAAAGCTAACAAGACACATCCAACCACAATTTGGTGTGCCAAAGCTTCTTCTTTTTCTTTCGGCTTTTCCCTTTAGGGGTCGTCACAGCGAATCAGTGTCCTCCATCTAACCCTGTCTTCTGCGTCCTCTTCTCTCACACCAACTACCTTCATGTCCACTTTCACTACATCCATAAACCTCCTCTTTGGTCTTCCTCTAGGCCTCCTGCCTGGCAGTTCAAAACTCAGTATCCTTCTACCAATCTATTCACGATCTCTTCTCAGGACATGTCCAAACCATCTCAGTCTGGCCTCTCTGACTTTATCTCCTAAACCTCTAACATGTGCTGTCCCTCTGATGTACTCATTCCTGATCCTATCCATCCTGGTCAATCCCAGAGAGAACCTCAACATCTTCATCTCTGCTACCTCCAGCTCTGCCTCCTGTCTTTTCCTCAGTGGCACTCTCTAGACCAAACAGCATCGCTGGTCTCACCACTGTTTTGTACACCTTTCCTTTCATTTTAGCTGAAACTCTTCTATCACACATCACACCTGACACTTTTCTCCACCCGTTCCAGCCTGCCTGCACATGCTTCTTCACCTCTTTTCCACACTCTCCATTGCCCTGGGCTGTTGACCCTAAGTACTTAAAATCCTCCACCTTCTTTATCTCTTCTCCCTGTAACCTCACTCTTCCACTTGGGTCCCTCTCATTCACACACATGTACTCTGTCTTGCTGCGGCTAACCTTCATTCCTCTCCTTTCCAGGGCAAATCTCCACCTCTCAAGCTTCTCCTCCACCTGTTCCCTGCTCTCACTACATATCACAATGTCATCTGCAAACATCATAGTCCATGGAGATTCCTGTCTAACCTCGTCTGTCAGTCTGTCCATCACCATAGCAAACAAGAAGGGGCTTAGAGCTGATCCCTGATGCAGTCCCACCTCCACCTTGAACTCCTCTGTCACACCTACAGCAAACCTAACCACTGTCTTACAGTCCACATACATGTCCTGCACCACTCTAACATACTTCTCTGTCACTCCAGACTTCCTCATACAGTACCACAGTTCCTCTCTGGGCACCCTGTCATACGCTTTCTCCAGATCTACAAAAACACAATGCAGCTCCCTCTGACCTTCCCTGTACTTCTCTATCAACATCCTCAAAGCAAATACTGCATCTGTGGTACTCTTTTTTGGCATGAAGCCATACTGCTGCTCACAAATGCTCACTTTTGCCCTTAGTCTAGCTTCAACTACTCTTTCCCATAGCTTCATTGTATGGCTCATCAGCTTTATTCCTCTGTAGTTGCCACAGTTCTGCACATCTCCCTTGTTCTTAAAAATGGGCACCAGCACACTTCTCCTCCATTCCTCAGGCATCTTCTCACTATCTAAGATCCTGTTAAACAACCCAGTCAGAAACTCTACTGCCGCCTCTCCTAGACACTTCCATACCTCCACAGGTATATCATCAGGACCAAGTGCCTTTCCACTCTTCATCCTCTTCAGTGCCTTCCTCACTTCATCTTTACTAATCTTTGCTATTTCCTGATCCACAACAGCCACATCTTCTACTCTTCGTTCTCTCTCATTTTCCTCATTCATCAACTCTTCAAAGTACTCTTTCCATCTTCCCATCACACTGCTGGCACCTGTCAATACATTTCCATCTCTATCCTTAATCACCCTAACCTGCTGCACGTCCTTCCCATCTCTGTCTCTCTGCCTTGCCAATCTGTATAGATCAGTCTCTCCCTCCTTACTGCCCAACCTAACATACAAGTCATCATAAGCCCCTTGTTTGGCCTTTGCCACCTCTACTTTCACCTTACGCTGCATCTCCCTGTACTCCTGTCTACTCTCTTCAGTCCTCTCAGTGTCCCACTTCTTCTTAGCTAATCTCTTTTTCTGTATACACTCCTGCACCTCCTCATTCCACCACCAAGTCTCCTTATCTACTTTCCTTCCAGATGACACACCAAGTACTCTCCTCCCTGTCTCCCTGATCACATTAGCTGTAGTTGTCCAGTCATCTGGAAGCACTTACTGACCTCCCAGAGCCTGCCTCAACTCCTTCCTAAAAGTCATGCAACACTCTTCCTTTTTTAGCTTCCACCATTTCGTCCTCTGCTCTGCCTTTGTCCTCTTCGTCTTCCTCACCACCAAGGTCATCCTACACACCAGCATTCTATGCTGTCTGGCTACACTCTCACCAACCACTACTTTGCAGTCACTGATCTCCTTCAGATTACACCGTCTACACAAGATGTAGTCTATCTGTGTGCTCCTACCTCCACTCTCATACGTCACCCTGTGCTCCTGCCTCTTCTGGAAGAAAGTGTTCACTACAGCCATTTCCATCCTTTTTGCAAAATCAACCACCATCTGTCCTTCTGCGTTCCTCTCCTGGATACCGAATCTGCCCATCACTTCCTCATCGCCTCTGTTTCCTGCACCAACATGTCCATTGAAGTCTGCACCAATGACAACTCTCTCATCTCTAGGGATGCTCTGTATGGCTTCATCAAGGTCCGACCAGAATTTCTCCTTCTCCTCCAGCTCACAGCCTACCTGTGGAGCATACCCACTAACCACATTGAACATTACACCTTCGATTTCTAGCTTCAGACTCATCACTCTATCTGACACTCTTTTTACCTCCAGGACATTCCTAACAAGCTCCTCTTTCAAGATAACTCCTACTCCGTTTCTCTTCCTATCTACACCATGGTAGAACAACTTGAACCCTGCTCCCAAACTTCTAGCCTTGCTACCTTTCCACCTGGTCTCCTGGACACACAGTATGTCTACCTTCCTCCTCTGCATCATGTCAACTAACTCTCTACCCTTTCCTGTCATGGTTCCAACATTCAAAGTCCCTACTCTCAGTCCTAGCCTCTTGGCATTCCTCTTCTCTCTCTTCCTACAAACACACCTTCCTCCTCTCCTTCTTCTACCAACAGTAGTCCAATTTCCACCGGCACCCTGTAGGTGAACAGCACAGATGGCGGTCGTTGTTAACCCGGGCCTCGACCGATCCGGTATGGGATTAATAGATCTGACTCGCATGTTTGATTTGGCAAAAGTTTTACGTCGGATGCCCTTCCTGACACAACCCTCTGTATCTATCCGGGCTTGGGACCGGCACAATAAGACACTGGTTTGTGTCCCCTTGCAGCTACATTAATTTGGTGTGCCAAAGCAAAGGACTCAATAATAAATTTTCAAAAAAAAATCCTAAAAACATGTTTTACTTTGTCATTATGGATGTACACCGATGGTCAAATATGACATAATTTTGAAGCCATTCTGTTTAAATATTTCCATTAGGGATATGAACCAACTGATGAAAGATAAAATTAGACAGAAAAGATAAAATTCCACATGTAAATGAATGTTGTTCTCAATTAGTTCATTTGCCAGTGTATAAGTTCTACTTGGCTCACACCAATGCATCAAGGTCATAATATTTTTTATGGATTTTTTTTTTTTTTTTTTTTTTTTTTTTGTCTTTTTCCATGGCCACAGAGAGCCATAGCTACATATTTATGGCTAAACCTTACTGGTTGTAGCCAACCCATGTGAGAGATGCTGAATTTCCTTTATGTATCAACAGAAATGGCTCTTTTGCAAGTTGCTTATAGTTGCTATGTATCCATGTCAATTTGAACTGAAAAAGTCACACTTTGTGCAGTTGTTTTCCTGTGAGAAAAAAACACTTAAAAGTTACTCAGCAATTCACTTGTGATTTGTAACTCAAAAAACATTATTTGAAGCATTTAAGCAAGGAATTTTTGTTTGACATAGGAAGTACTTTGTGTGACAAAATACTTTCAACTTGAGGTCCACTAGAATTTTTAGGACCTTTCAACAACATCCAATTGTCTTTATCTGCAAACAGAGGTCCTTTACCACGCGATGCATTTAATAACACTGAAAAAGCTAGCAGCTCTGGAGGAGCCTGGAAATCTGACTAAATCTTCATTTCATTCATTTTTTCATTTGAAATGTACTTAGAATTCACGTAATATATGCCACATGAACATAACTTAAGGAGTGTAATGCTTAAAGGAATAAACATTGGAACCTTTTTGCTATCTTCCTGCGAGTTACAGTATTATGAGATTTACATAGCAAAATTTGGTGCTGTTTTTCTGACCCTAAAAGTTAGATGTTATCATCATTCCTGATTGATGGGACTATTTTTACAGCCAAGAAACAGCTGTTAGAGAACACAACAACAGTACTTTTTGCAGGGAAAAAAATATCAGATATGGCCAGTGATTCACAGATCTGAAACAAAACAGAAAAAGGTTACAGTAAATGTTTGGCTTATTTATACACTCTCATTCCCATCTGACATTCAATTGTCAGCTGTTATAGTCTTGAAAATTCTGTCAAATAATCTGTGTTAAATACTCTGACTTTTTAAGGCTTTGCTCAAGCCATTCACACAGTGTCCTGAATTCCCTCTCAAATCCCATTTAAACCTCTTCTACTCATATTGATTTTTGATACTGTACTGTACTGATACTGAGAGCAAAAAAAAAAAAAAAGAGTCCCAGGTCTTGTTTGTTTAATATTAAGCATTTTTCATGCTTCAAGGCAACAATATATGACGTATACCAGGTTTTGACTCACTGAAAACACTTGTGAATTTTAAGCATTTTTTTGATATTTTAGATCATATCATGGTTGTAGATTTGATGTTAGAACTTTTTTTTTTGTGGGACTGATGTGACAAGAATTATTTCATGACCTGGTAAAAGGAAACTTTACACTGCATTTCAACATTAAACATCCCTTCAAGCAGATAAACGAGGCGATAAAACTTATATACAAGGCTGTTTTATCAACTTTATCAACTTTGCCGATGGGTTTTATGACCCATCTCTGCAGTTCCTCTCAATGCTAAAGAGTACTTCAAAACAATCTACAAGTAGGCAACCACCACAGGGTGGAAAAACCTCCGATTCAATACATGACAGTTGGTTTTGGGTATTGGATTACTACTTAAACTTCCAATAACTGTTTTTTTTTGGCATCTTGGGGACAGTGGAAAAAGATGTTTACACAACATTGACATCTTGTCATCTTTTAAGTTGATATGGCATACTTGGTTGAAAACAATCGCTAATTTCCACATTTACATTCATTTGGAGTCATGTTTCTGGCCACTTGATGAATGTCTAGTACTCAATCTCTTTTAACTCTGTTTTTGGTCTTAACCAATTCCTGAGGTGAATATCTTGCTCTCTTAAATGCTCCACTGTTTTCACCACCTAGTTGATGACTGTATCTTGCTGCTGTTTGATATAGAGGTAGTTTCCACCTTTTGTTGTGGAGAATTTGCTAATCACTGGTCAACTCATCAGTGAAGAGCCCAAGTGTTAAGGAGCCCAAGATGCTGTATGCTAAAAATGTTTATTGAAGCTTGACCAGGGAAAATGAAGATGTTATAAATAAAAGTTTATTTACATGAAGCTGGAGCCGCTGTTATCTGGCTATGTCCATAGATTGTAGGGAGGCAAGATCAGCCATCTCCTTTGACCTTGGTTACGAGCTGCCCAATGTCACAAGGATAGAAAATAGCATGTCTTTCAATAAGAATTACTGCTGTTTTGTCTGAGGCCTAAATGCCCATGCTTAACCTGTGTAACCCAATAGGAAATTCCTTAACAACTTTAAAGAGCTAGTTTAGAGCTGAACTGGTTCTACCTGTTATCTTAGTTAGTTAGCATAATCTTATGGTTTAAGTCCTAAAAAGACAGTTCAACACTAAACTAATAGATTGATTATGCCACATCTGGTAGTGACAGTTGAATTCTATGACTGTAGTCCTAGAGCTGCAATAATATATATTTTTTTATATTAACAATGGATCACATGAACATGTATTATATGAAAGGAACTGTTCACAGTGTCACACTCTCCAATCACCATCCCTGCAGTTCCTCTATGTGCTGCAGAGTACTTTACAGCAATCTACAATTATGTTCAAGAACTGCCTTTTTTGACCTACGTAATATTGCAAAAATCAGGCACATCTTTTCTCAAAATGACTTGATTATTGCACTTCCCTATTATCCAGCTGTCCCAATAAAACATTAGATAGAGTCCAACTGATTCAGAATGCTGCTGCAAGAGTACTGACAAAAACCAGAATAAGCGAGCATATCTCTTCTATGTTACCTTCATTGGCTCCCTGTGAAATCCAGAATACAATTTAAAATCCTCCTCCTCACCTACAAAGCCCTTAATGGCCAGGCACCATCCTATCAGAAAGAGCTCATAGTACCTTACTACCCCAGTAGAACACTTTGCTTCCAGAACACAGGCCTACTAGTGGTTCCTAGAGTCTACTATGCTGGTATAGGCCTAGACTGCCGGGGGACTTCCCATGATGCACCGAGCTTCCATTTCCCCCGCTTACTCCTCTCTCTCCCATGGGCATTAACACCTCAAAAATGCTTGTTACTAACTGTCCTTTCTCTCCCACAATGTTGTGCTTTCTTGTCTCTCTCCTCTTCCTCCTGTTGCTTTCTACAGGTTTTTTTCTGATGCTCCTTAGTTTGGATCCATGGCTGCAGATCATCTACTGCCCCATGAGCCTGATCAACACCCACTGCTTTAATTATTATGATTACTACTGTTACCATTTCATTTAGTCCTATTAGTAATATTATTAGCCCTGTTAGTATAACTATAGTATATATAGCTATTAGTCCCATTATTATGCTATGCTCTCTCTCCTCCCTCTCTCTCTCTTTCTCTCTCGCTCTATCTCTCTCTCGCTCTCTTTCACTCTCAACCCAGCCGGTCGAGCTAGACAGCCGCCCACCATGAGCCTGGATCTGTTCAACATTTCTACCTGTTAAAAGGCATTTTTTCGTTGCCACTGTCATCAAAGTGCTGCTCATGGGAGAAATGCTGGGTCTCTGTAAATAATAACTATAAAGGTCTAGCTCTATATGAAAAGTGCCCTGAGATAACGTCTGTTATGATATGGCACTATATAAATGAAATTGAATCGAATTGAATGTTAGGAATGGTAGAAACAGACTATGAGTTTTTTTGTGTGTGGGTGACACAGAACTGGAGCAAATTACTCATACAGGGAGCATTGATAAAAACACAATTATTGAACAATACACGATTGATTTTTTTTGGTGTTCTTCTCCCTCTTTCCTTTTTTCAGCCCCATTGTTCTTTGGTAAAGATTGGAAGTCTGAATACAGACAGACCACCTATCATCCATCCTGAAGCAGACAATAAGCAGTAAAAGTGCTGTGCAAATAATCTGGGAGACCTAGGCTAGCCAGGATGATAATGACAGACATTACTGTGTGTGTGTGTGTGTGTGTGTGTGTGTGTGTGTGTGTGTGTGTGTGTGTGTGTGTGTGTTTGTGTGTGTGTGTGTATGTAATAAAATGTGTCTGATGCATAACGGTTCTCTTTCTCCAGCAGAAAGTAAAAACTTGATTGGAAACAGAGGTGCCTATTACAGTCAGAGGTAATAATAGGGTGGAATGATGGCATACATCAAAAAAGTCATGCTGGCAGGCATAGTGGTGTGTGTGTGTGTGTGTGTGTGTGTGTGTTTGTGTGTGTGTGTTTGTGTGTGCCTGGGTTTTTGTTTGTTTGTGTGTTCATGAGAGAGAGAGAGAGAGAGAGAGAGTAGGTGTGTGTGGTTGGAGGGGGGAGTTACTTATGTTTTTAGGGCATGATTTAGTTTGGGAGATAGTAGCCAGGCATGCAAGATGATGGAGAGATGAGCCAGCAGACTAACAGATAGGAAGGCAGATGAAATAAGTGTCTGATGATAAGTAAATTCTTTTATCTCCACAATGAGTGCTGTGACACTGCATTGGCTAAGGCTGCCTATCTGAGAGAAAATCTCTCCATGGTGTTCAGTTGACTCATCAAGGGGGGATGTGTAAAAACATGCTTTTTTCTAATGAATCTGATTGGTTGTAAGTGTCCATACAGAAGAGTGAGTATTTAGCATTTAGATGCTAAAAGAATTTTTGTGATTTTGCCTATGTTCACCACCGCATCAATCTGAAATTTAACCATCAAGATGTGATTGATGTCCAGACTTTCTGCTTTAATTTAAGGCATTTAACAAAAACTAGTATGGCAAAAAGTTGTCACTCAGCACAAGTTTAAGACCAACAAGCCACTTTTTAACCTCACAGAGTGACCATAAAAGTTGTATACACACTATTTTATCTAATACACTCCTTTAAAAACTTTAAATAGAGAAGAGGGTTTAAGGGTCTTCCAAGGAACTTTAGACATAGATAGAGAAGTTGGGCTACTCACCAGCAGGGAAGACATACCCTCTCAGTACACACACACCCACAGAGAAGTTTCCACCTATATATACAGCCAATCTTTTTCGAGGTTCCTGGGAAACAAATCTTTAAATTGGTTTGTATGTTTTTTTTTTTTTTTTCAGAGGGTGGCAGGCAGCCTTGCATGACAGTTAGCTACATAACCTTCACTTATCTCATGTGTGTACACATCACACTATATAGTGATGATGAAGACTTAAATCAAAGCTCTAGTTTGTGTATTGACTCTTGTGACAAGAACATGTTTTGTTCAAAGTATATGTTGCCTTCGTTTCTTTTTTTGTTTTAAAACATACTCATACATCCATGTGTAAATAGAAACACCACCATTTCTTTTTACTTTAGAAAGTATCTTCTTGATTTGACTAACTCAGACCACTGCAGTCATAAGAGTGTCATTGAAATCAGACTGCATTTTTTACACAGAATGGGGAGTTTTTGGATTGACCCTGTTACCATGTAATCATATAAGAAATCAATCTCTCCACAGCCTATAGGGACATGAGGAACAGTGACCAATATGTGGGTATTCAGACCGATAACAGCACTGCGTTAAAAAATGCAAAGAAAGGCATAGGTGGAGGCTTATTGTTTTACATACCAGTGAAACAATGAAAATCCTTAGCCCTAACTCCATATGCCCACATTTTTTTAAATTTTCAAACTTGTGGAAAGTGTGAATGTGTTCCTGTCAACAGGAAATGTGCTTCCTCTGACATCAGCACAGTGGAAGTGAAAGGCATTTAATGCTAGTGTTACACTAAATTTTGTATCTGTTAAATTATTACATACACAATGGTTGAAATACTGACAGATGCTTTTTGGTTATGGACTGTAGAGTCAGGCGTTGTCTGCAGTCCGACTTAAATGATCAGAGAATATCATGCAACACCAGCAAGTATCTGTTGTGTTTTGCTAATATTGCTCTACTTGTTATAATTGCATCTAAGCTGGATATACTGTGCAAGTTCCATGTAATGTGGTCTGTCCTAAATTTAAAACCTATGACATACAGTTTTACACAGGGCTGTGAAATGCCATGTTGTGTCAGATTATATAGGATCTTTTAAAGCAAGCTGGTATTATCTTTAAACTCCAGATTTATCTGCTCTACGACAATTCTAATATATATCTCTGACTTCTGATCTGTTCAATATGTTTTGTAGACCCTGCAGAATCCAGGTCTATACTACCAGCAACCCTGTTATGAGCATCATGTCATCATGGAAGAAAAACAAAATGTGTGAATTTTAAAATTGCACGGGACTGTCATTAATAATCTATGTGACAACCCAAATGCTTTGCCATCACTTATACTTTATACGCCTTCTCAAAGCATATTAAAGGAGCATTTTACTATACCACAATACATACTATTGTTCTCTTTTCAGTCACACAGGGTCTTTAAACAAAAAGCTGGGTTTCAATTTAGGCTTACTGCAGTGCTGCTCAGGTGCTTCTGGGAGCAGGGAAATGTCAGCACTCTTGTCAATTAAGTCACTGCCAAAGTGTGACTCACTTACAGCAGAGAACAATGGACTGCTAAAGCACTGAATGGAGGGAAGAGTGTCAGTAAATGTTTGACATTTAGCAACACTCAGGATCTGATTTGAGCATGCTGTTTACACTCTCTACCGTTTCCTTACAACTTTTTGACTGTAATGTCTGCTGTTGTCCATGGCATGTTTGAACTAAGGCTGGGCCACTGAGCCTATTGAATGAGCTAGTAACACTTGGCCTTTGGGAAATGATGTCCAATAAGTGTCGCAAAAGCAAAAACATGAAATAAAAATGATATTAGATTGTTGTTTTTTAAAACACTACTCATCTCTTCTCATAAGGAGTAAATGACATGACATATCGCTGAGTATGTTATGTTTAATAAAATTGAATACTTTTTTTGGTTTTTACTTCTGTACCTGAACCTTGGGCAACTTGTTTCACTTTTTGGGTTCTCTATAGAGACATAGGGCCATCATTTAATGGAGTGATGTGGTAAATCTTGGGTGTTATTTTTCAGATGGTAGGCTGATCCTCTCAGCCAGGCTAATTGCTGCTATTCTTATAGTTCAGCCTGTCACAGTGGAACATGACAGGAGTGACTCAGTTTATTTGAGCCATTTTTTGATCAAAAATTAAAAAAAAAAAAAAATACTGCTTCCAGGATCTCAAATATTAAGATCAGAGCAGACCAGTCTAACATGAGTCTGATATGTTTTTGATTTCCTCATAGCAGCCTTGATCCCTAGGTTTAAAATGTTAAGCTTTTATTTTTGCACATACTGGCTAGATATTACTAGTCATAGAGCCTATAGGTTCCAACATCAGGTGGTTATATTAACATCTAGCCAACTCTAAATATTTAGGAGAACATTTTTAACCCCCCCCCCCAGTCTTTCTGTCTTTGTGAAGAGTGTTCATAAAATAAAGACAGAAACCTTTTGTGTGAACTTGTTGGGACCAATTACTAATGCAAATTTCCACATTTGCAGTAAAGTGATATATGCTGTAAATGTTGGGGATGTCATGTCACAAGATTTGACCTTAACAAGTACAGCGAGAAAGAACGGAAATCTGTTATATCTGATATTACTCAGGCCAGCTGAGATGTCTGTCTGGCTGGCTTGCAGGCAGACATATTCACTGCAGCAATTATTATCATTATCAAAAAGGCTGTTGTGATTATGGGCAGACAACGCGCAGAAAAGTCATCTGTACTTCAGGTGGAAACTGATGGCCTGTTTCATGATGTCTGCAAAAGGTCTAAATACTGTGAGAGTGGAGAGACAGAAAGCAATAAACAGCTATAGTGGGAAAGAGAGTGAGAGCTAAACAGGGAGAGCAGTGAGGAACGAAGTGCAATTATGACACAGACACCCAGTCTTTAACTTTATTTTTATTTGGCCTCTTTAAAAAGGGGGAATTAGCTGGAGGGTTCCCCTGAGAAAGTACACAAGGAAGACATATAGTTATTCACAAGCAATTGTAAGCATTATTGTGAGCGCCATTTAAGTACTACATATGTAGTTTATTCTGCTGTACGTTAATGCAGGACTTGTATTAGTTTCTGAAGACTGATAGAGTTTGATATTTTGAGTTGAAGCTCCCTTTGGCCAGCATTTAACTTTAAATCATCTGAATCACTTTTATGACATGGTTAAGTTGTAGCCCTTAGTTCTGATCTATATTGTGTTCACACTGGCTTATTAGAAATGTGGCAATATGTGTAATATATCATGAGAAGGACAAGAAATTCATTCTTTCAAGAGTTTTGTTCACCATCTTCTTACATCATCAGTACTATATTAGGTGGGTGTCCATCCAAATGTAGCAAAAAATTTTGAACAAATTTCAAGAAATTCAGCAAAAGCAAATTAATCTACATTTCCAGTCACTTCTATTTTTCTGAATATCAGAAGTGTGTTTGTCAAGATAAACAGTTTGTGAAAGTAATTCTGCAGATGGGTGTAAATTAAACCACTGAAGAAGAGGAAAGCTGCAACAAAAGGGACACATATAAAAGAGTGCAAGTCAAACTTCAAATGGTGAAAAACAATGAATAAAACATGTCTGCTCTGTTAGGTTAATGTATTAATTAAAGGAACAGTCTCATTTTGGCTCCACACATATTTCAGTCTCTTTGGTGGAGCAGAAGCCTTAGTGAACATTTAGGTCACATGCTTCTTGCACAAAATGTCATGATTTACTTTTGAAATTTTGCTCTAGAACTTTATTGTGAAATTTTTTCCAGTATTTTTTTATTCACAATTCGAAATACACCTAATAGCAGGTGCATAGAAACATGGCTATTAACCTGCTTGGAGTCAATTAAAGTGTGACAGCAAATTATAGAGCACTCAAATGTGTCTTGGGTTTATACCATATACTGTAAGTGGACCTGATTTATCATCAAAATGACAGACTGGTAGAATAAGGATAAAATGATACATCTTGTGGTGCAGTGCAATTGAACTCTGGTGCCTTTGGTTTTAATTAAGCAGGTATGAAAGCCCACCAAAGGATGGGTCGTTATAGGCTTCCAACTGGGCTAGTATGGTTCTAGAGCAAGTGCTGGGTTTTTCCATGAGTGGACCCAAAAGCAGAGGCTGACATAAGGATGTGGTATGAGATGGTTTATTATAATATGGGAAATGGGCAGGTGGTGGTGGAGAGCATGGGAGAGTGAGAACAGAGGATGGAAGCTGAGCTTGGTGGGTGGTGAGATGAGAACACTTGAGACAGCAGCCGTGACAGAGGAGCTCACAAGGAGATCTACACATAGAAGTCAAAATATTAGTGACATGAATATTGAACTTCAGAACACTAGAAAACACTAAGGGGCTGAGACAGTAGAATCTGGCACTAGAGAACTGGGAAGACCAGGTTTTACTGTGGTGGCGGGGGCAGGAGCAAAATGTCAGTCCGCCGGCTGTCTGGGTGACTCGGTGGCATGAGCAAAGGTGCTCCTTGACCCAAGGGACCACCACTTCTGGCTCCTGAGCTGGGAATAACAGTGGTTGGAAGCCATTGGAGGCCATGAAGGGGGACACATACCTGTGGTGATGCTGACCAGGGATTTGTGGACGTACTTGATCCAGGGGAGTCAAGCAGACCATGAAAAAAGCAATGCTGAATCCAGGTCTTGGTCCATTTGTGCAATTGGACTGGGGATGGTTTCCGGAGGAGAGGTTAATCAAGGCCCACAAAGCCTGGCAGAATGCCCTCCCATCCTAGAAGGCAAACTGGGGAGCCTGGTTAGAGACAATTTCCATGGTACTGCTGCACAGGCAAAACATGTAGGGAACCAGGAGAACTGTTTCTAAGGAGAGGGAAGTGGATGGACTAGGAAAAATAGTCAACTACACCAAGTATGGTGGTGTTATCTTCCAAACGGGGGAAGTCCAGTAAACAAAATTCAGGTCAATGTGGGACAAGAGGCGATGAGTCACTGGGAGGGGTCGAAGGAGTCCCACAGTGGGCCTTTGAGATGATTTACTCTGGGTGCAGACAGAGCAGGCTAAGATGAACTCCCATGTGTCTCAGGATGACAGTAGGCTTCCTGAACCATTGTCGCAGCAGGCTGAGGGTCCTATGAAACACTAGGTGGCAGGCGAGCTTTGAAGAATACTTAATGTGGAGCACCTGGGGTTTGACAGAGTTGGGGATGAACAAACTGTCTAGTTGGCAAGTACCTCGGGTTGGTTTAGTGTATTTTTCCTTCTTGACAGCCGGCTCAACCTCCCACCTAGCTGCTGCTACCACACAGGAGGGAGAGATGATGGTTTCCATCAATGTTTTGTCCTCCTCCTTCCAGGAACCAGGGTGATAAGTCAGGGTGTAGTTGAACCTTTGCAGGAACAAAGCCTATTGAGTCTGCTGGGAGTTAAGGCATTTTGCCAAATTCAGATAGGCGTGGCTCTTATGGTCGGTACAGACTAGGAATGAGTGAGCTGCTCCCTCCAGCCAGTGTCTCCTTTCCTGGAGGGCCTGAAATATGCGGGAGGCTGCAATTTCTGGTCTGTGGAGCACTGAGACAGTACTGCCCCCACCATCAGTCCAGCAGCAAGTGATATAGAGATGTACTGTTCCTTGGTTTCCCTCTCCAGCTTGGAGAGTCTGTTGAATGGAAGAGGGAAATCATGGAGTAGGGGAATGGTGCAGTTATATGGTTGATGAAGGGGAGATGAGAATGCTTGGTCTTTGCTAGATTCAAGGGTCAGGGTCATGGATAGAGGAATTACGGATAACAGAATACATAAATAAGGGAGCCATGGATGGTAAGCTGATGGGCCATTTACGTTGGGAATCTGGGCAAGTACAGAATGGGCAGCTAATATGTTCCCTATGGAATTTGCATAGGTCGACCTAGATGGATTGATAATTAAATTAACCTTTCGAGGGAAAAGGTCTTGTCACGGGCTGCTAGCTCAGCTTTTATGTTATCTGCAAGGCCTTGAAGGCTAGCACATCCCCTGTAGCACCGTGTCATCCCAGCCAATTTCCACTGCAAGAATGTGGAAGTCGATATTACATAGGAGCTGTTCTGGTGGAGCAAGAGAAGCAATTTAGAGACCGCTTTGCCCTGAAACATTTAAAACCTGATTTGTATGGCATCTGGAGGAATTGGATTTGGCCAGTGTGATCACCCATTGACAACCGTTGTTATGAGCCTTGTCAAGAATAAAGCCTATGTTGGATTTATCGAGGGAGTAGGATTGGGTTGTTGTTCAACCACTAAAGAGTACTGGTGGAGGGAGCTGCCAGGGGTGCACGGATCCCCTGAATACCTGGCAGGTGTCGGTATGAAGAGCCCTTTGATCATTCCAGATGGGAAAGCAGGAGTCAGGGGAGGAGACGTAGCTGGATTCAGAACACTGGGGGCTGCTGCAGAGCTTGAGAGATGAGTGGCCAACTGATGCGTGCGTTCTCTAAACCATGGCAAGTCGAGGCATTTGAGTCAAGTCTATGGAGAAAGTCCCTTATCTCCCATAAGACTTGATCGTATTGACAAAGGAAGGCTCCTTGGGAGGAAAGGGCTTGAGGCAGCTGCTCAGACTCTGGGTCCAGATTGTATGGGTAGGGGGTGGTGAAGAGAATGGAGCTGGTCTTGGAGCTGGAGACCTGAGCTTGGCAGTGGTGAGGTGAAAACACTGGAGTCAGCAGTTGTAACAGAGGAGCACACAAGGGATCTGCACATAGAAGACAAACTATTAGTAACATGAAAATTGAACTACAGAATGCTAGAAAACACTAAGGGGCCGAGAGAGTAGCTACCACTGTGGAGGAACACTCAGGCACTAGAGGATTGGGCACACCAGGTGGTAATGTGGTGTGGTGATTAGTGGGATGAGATGCAGGTGTGCTTCTCTGCAGCTGTTGGATCAGGTGAGCCACACCCTGCACACACACACACACACTGGTGAAAAGAAAAACAAGGAAGGGAAGGGAGTGGCAGGGAGAGGAACAAAATCCTTGAAGGTCGCAGATGGAACCCTGGAGATAAGAGTTGTACTGTATGACAGAAGATATTTAGCATAAATTCAAAACCTAAACTATTAGCAAATCCATCTGTTAATCATTGGTAACCATGGTAACATATATGCATGTATATTGTGTTTCAGGCGTGTTGTTTTTTGTGTACTTCCCCATGTGTTTTGATATTTCCTCATTAAAAAGGGAGTGACACGTTGCAACCATATAGTACCACCCCATAAGATAATATTAACGTACAAGCCTCTTCTTTATCAACCTTTTTCTATCAGCCCATCATTATCTTCTTGTTTGAGGTCTAGTTACAGTTTTAACAAATAAAGTTAATAATTACCTTTTCTTCATGACCTCTTTTCCCAGGAGAAGATAAATAAACATGTAAAGAGGCAGTAGAGAAGTTCAAATGATTTTGGTTTGTTTTTTATAAATCAATATGAAAACGAAACTGACCAGAAATTATATTTAAATGCAATATGATGAAATTAAATTGTCATTACAGGATTTGCAGACTAATGTAAGAGGAACCTCTGTCTCACACACAGCTGATGTGACAACTACCCAATGACTAAATTTTAATAACTGGGTTATATCCATTTGCTACAATGTCTACTAATATATTGCTCTCAACTGGTTGGCACCAACTGGACGGAGGGATAGCAATGGGTTGCTCCAGCTCTCCCATCCTATTCACGGCAGCATTTGAGATCATCTTAATTGCTACATGGATGATGTTTCCATCCTCCTTCAGACCCCAGCATGTAGCTCCAGACTCCTAAAAAGGCTTGAAGAGCTGTTAACATTAGACCAGTTGAAGATCAGAGAAGCCAAGTCCCTCAGTCTATCCATCCAGAAAGGAGACAGGAGTGACAACATTTCCTTTTCAATGGATGGTGAGGGAATCCCTTGCTTAGCGGACTAGACTGTGAGAAGGCTTAAAGAGGCACATGACTGCCTCAGTCACATCCCAGCTATCCAGTGGACTGACTAAGATCTACCAGAGCACCCTACCCATCAAAATAAGTTCTGGTGCAACCATTTTATCTTGTAACACTGCTTGATGGGGCCCCTTAAACTGAGTGATATCACCACAACAAAAGCCGGAAAGATCGATGCAAATGCAAACAACTTATCTCCCAGTGGCTGGGCCTTTCACTAGGTCTTTCAACTCAGCACTGTTTGAAAGAAACACCCTGAGGCTTCCGATGAAAACCATCACCTTGGGCTACAAATAGGAGAAGGGGAGGCTTGTGTTCTAATTGAATTACTCACTGGACCTGTCCAAAATGCAAAGGCCTGGGTTCGCACTGGAAGGAGGTGAAATGCAGCAGACAGTGGACCAAGCCAGAACGTGTCTGAAACAACAGGAGATAGTGGGAGTGCTACACCCACACAGGACAGGTTTTGGATGGGGCACAGCAACAAAGATGTGGTTCAAAGCCTCCAAGAAGGAGAGGAAAGAGCTGGTGATCTCTGAAGTCATGAGGATGGAAGTACTAAGAGATGGAAGTACTAAGAGATCAAGATGTGAACCAATGCCAGCAAGGGGGATGGACAATCTGAGAGGCTATCATCAACAGAGAAATCATGTGGGTTGACATGTGGAGGCTACCCCAAGCAAGGCTGGGCTTCCTGATAAGGGTCACATATGATACTCTCCCCAGTCTCCAGAACCTACACCTCTGGTACGGTTCAAAGGAGACCTGCCATCTCCATGACACCCAGAACCTGAGCTTGCAGTATATCTTTTCTGGATGCAAGACAGCCCTGTTACAGGGAAAGTATGGATGGCACTACGACCAGGTCCTGTATTAGCTAATTTAAATTCTGGAGGCACACAGGCTGGAAGCAAACATGGCCAGCCTGGCAATATTCCAATGGCTAAACTTGTTTGTCAGGCAAGGGGGTTAGGCTCAGAGCAGCAGCACAAGGGAGTGGTCCGTCCGGTCACCCAGAGTTGAGCAGAACCTAAGAGCTATCCTTGACCAGTTGAAATTCCCATAGCAGATCGCCGCAACTTTCTTTCAGCAGAATATCATGCTGTGGTCCACTGAGGAGAGTCATCATGGCTGAGCTGTCTGAGAGGGAATGGAGGCTGCGTTTGATAGAAAAAGGACAAGAACACAGAGCTAGCAGCTGTGTGCACACAAGCAGAGTGGAGGGCATTCACATATCCATTGGAGGTCAGGCTCCAGAGGCGACACTGGAGCCTCAACCCAGCAGTTCCTAAAGTCTTTTGGGGTCACAGGCTCCAAACTAAGGAAGGCTCTCAAAGACCTGGAGGAGGAGGCAAAACCATGAAGCTTCTGGCTCTGACTCCCTAGGAAGGACATGGCATTGTGGAAGTAAGGATCTTAGTGCTGGCTGCAGGTGGCAGTGGAAAGACGTCCCTGCCACTTCTCCACCACCTGGAGATGTTTCGGGATTAAAGGAGGGAATCATCAGAGTGTGGCTCCCTGCTAATGGCCCTGCAGCCAGCGTAATGGCACCGTTGGAGATGCGTCAGGCTCACATCTGGCCAAACGATACCACTGTGTATGCAACCCTTGAACCATATATGAGCTTGCCAAACATCAGATGTCAAACCATGTGTTCTTTATGCCAAAGTGATTGACATAACAATTGCCTTTTTTCACTAACAGAGGCACTGACCAGCCATAATTTCCAGGTTCCCACCAATCCTTCAGTCCAGGAAGCAGGAATAGCTCTGCACATGTTATAACAGTGTGTCACCAGTTCTCACTCAATATCTTTATAATGATCATTTTGTGTATTCTCACTGAAATAGTGTCAGTTGCTCTCTTACTATGCAAAACAACTAGCACAGGGCTCCTCATACACAATATTTCTGCACTAAATTTCTGGGAATTTCCACATCAACAGAGACTAAAGGGCTAGGTGAAGCTTCAATTTTTAATTTTTCTAACAATTACAAGTTAGATATTTCAATTCCAGATGTTTGATTCCAGGGGTCTAGACCTGCATTTCTCTATGTATTATTGTCATTACATTACCTCAGCAGTTGCTGTCTGACTGTTTGTCTGTTTCTCAGATCTCTTTAATTTTCTTTTCTCCCCCTCCTCCCTCAATACATCAGTCCAAGATGGCACTTATCTCAAACTTCAACCCTTCTCTACTTTTTTTTCTTCTCCCTGTTGGCTTGACATTTCTGTCCATGTGACAGATAAAATAACCTCTCCCCCTCCTTTCTCTGCCTCCCTCCCCAGCAAGAATTATATTATTCTGTTCTCGCTGTGCTGTCAGGGGCAGTCTGTGTCATCACAGACAGATGTTTTGTGACTTTCCCTTATCCCCCAACACCACCACTGCAATTTCAGCTGATACCATGCTACACACACACAACATGCACAACTGTACACATAGTTTTTTCCTCCTGAATCTTGGCAGCAGATCCTTTTCATTCGATGCCACAACAGTATTGTTCTTCTGGGCCAGAAGAATAACTTAGCCCATCCTGTGGCCCCATGACCCACTCTTTTATAACCTTGTTTTCTCTCCAGGTGAAATATTTTGACACCAGCTCTGAGCCAGGATAGATAGAGACTGATTGGGTGAGAGGTGACAAGCGTTTCCGGCTCTCATACGGCTCAGGCCAGAGCTGTGCCTCAACAGTGTAGATAACAGGCTGCCCTGAGGGAAACAGGTAATCATTTAAATATATTTGATGGTGTTTCTGTATGTGTGTCTGTCTGTGTGTGCAGATCAAAACGTCGAAGGCCTATAATGTGCGTGTGTCTAAGCTTAAACAGTATCTGACACAAACTGAGTTGTGGCAACAATTTGTCTTGCATTAGTCTGCAGTTTGGTGCAAATTGCAGTTTTCAAGGTGTTTCAGCTAAAATGTTGTCACATGCCTCTCAAATAAATATCCAAGGGCTGAAGGAAATTATAATTTGTGAAACTAAAGAACCATATCATTTTTACATGGTAGCTTTAGCCAACAATCAAATGGGTTACAGTAGTTCCCAACTTCAGGATCCAGTCCATAGTCAAGTAGACATTGCTTGGTATAAAGGGTCACAAGACAGACATGATCGGCATTAGACTAGGTGTTTTCAATTTCTGATGTTTTAGTACCCTTCACTACCCTCCTTTGTAAGTATAAATCATGACCCCCATTTTTAAAATATATTTGTTTACATTTCAACAAATTGACAACATTAAAGATATGCCAGAGTAGCTGTTTGCCATTCCTGATTGCAATGTTCCAATGGATATACAGCCAATTATCACTGTTTTAGTTTGATTCCTAATATGTGATGATTCTCTGGCAAATTCTGGAGTTATAAGGGGCATCTTTTTAACAATTTCTACACAGATTTATGTTTTTTTATTCGTGATGGATATTGGAGATATGAAATCCTTGAAAGGTGTAAGTCCCACTGAATATATGTGTACAGATATGAGGTATGACTTATGTTAGACTTTATGTGTTCATAATTGCTTCCATTAGCTGATGTTCACTGATTCATGGAGTCTGCATGACACTGACAACATGACATTTCCAGCAGCAGACATAGATGTCACCAGTGCTACACAAAATTCTTCCACTGTTTTTTCTACAACAGGTATATAATTCATTGTATTATGGTCTCTACCTGAGTCCATTTCCTGAGTCAGCCTTCCCTGCCAAAATCCTGTCTGTGTTGGGGTCCCCACACCAAACCTGTTCCAGAGCTGGTCCCACAGTTGGTCCCACAGACATTCTCCTGGTCCCCAGTTAGTGGTCCAGCCGACACCTAGTCCTGATCGCCAGTTGGTGGTTTGGCTGACATACGCTCTTGATCGCCTGCTGCCTGCATCCTGCCTCGACATGCACTTACAATTATATCCTCCCCAAAATTTGATAATTTCTGGTTAAAAAAAAACGTCTTGGCAGGCCACCAAAAGGCTTTTTTTTGTATTACACCTAACTACAAAGCCATCTCGCTGAACAAACTGTTAAATTGTATGAATGTAATAATTCTGATTAATCTTCCCCAGATTTAGAGATATGATAATTCCTTACAAACTGCCCTCTAGCAGCTAAATAAATTAAAGAGGTACTTCACAGTTAAACATGTTTTTTGAGCTGTAAACTAAATGATATTACTGTATAGCAATGAAACCCATTAGTGCAGGTGTGGATATTGACATTTCTCTCCAAAGCTATTAATATCATGGCATGTCAACAGGGCATCTCCTGTTTTAAATCATCCTGAATCTTGCAATGCCAGTGCTGGCATGGAGTGAACCATTTGTGTTTGGTTTATGTCTTGAAATTTATACTAAAAAAGAGAATGTAAACACCCTCTATTCAGAGGTGGCCAGCCCTAATCCCCTAGCGCCTGTCATTGACTAGGAGCCTGTGAAATTGTTTTCATGTATTGCAATTCCTTCAATAGCAACACACTGCCAATTGCAAGTACATTTGCAATTTGCATTTTTTTAAGGAGGTTGATATTCTGATTATATGCTTGCCTCTGAGAGCTCTGGTTTTGGTCATGACTGGGGCAGGAGTCAGCGGCTCCAACTGATATGGCTTAGGACAACCATCACGCAGTGTCTGCTTCAGAAGTTTCTGGAGTGGGAAAGACCTCCACCTCAAAAGAGCCCTCTAGCGTATGTTCCTTGAAATCACTGAGGAAATCCTGTCTTACACATCCATGCCTCTAAAACTGGTCAGTAAAAGGATTTATTTTATTTCAGTCATGGCCAGAACATGATTCTTAAAGCCCATGGTTTACCTTACCTGATCATAGCTTTGGGCTAATATAGGGTAATCTGAGAAGTCAGCCGGGTTAACCTGTTTTTGGTGCATTTCTGAGTTCATAACAACAATATGCACTGATTATAATGGACTCTTCCATCATGCATGTGTCCTGTATTGTAATCCAATATTTTTTTTAACGACACACAGTTCATCACACAGGTGTAATGTCTATCTGACACTTTGTTACGACAGTACATACCTGCAGGCGGATAATGGTTTTGTCTGCACATGGAGAGGAGAGTTGACTGACAGTCTTACCATTTGCCTTTGAACAACCTCCTTTTACCTTTGATTACTAACCACAGATGTCAGCCAGTGACATTGAAAACCATTTTTTCTAACTTCAAAAACTAAACAGAGATTTTGAGTCCCCATTTCAGTTAGCGTGGATATCACAAGTTTGAGTCTTGATTTTGGTTTAATTTATGTGCTTTTGCAGAAAATGGAGGATGTCAATGTAAGGAAAACATCAAACGTCAAAAACACCTGCGCAATTACTGTGATTTGTTAATTATACTCACAATATTAAGGAATCATAATTCCTTTGGACTCATAATTGTTGAGCACTGTATCAAATAATACTGTGACTCAAACATAAATGCTTGGCCAGCATTCTGTTGTTTTGAAAATAGCCATTTTTATTCAATTCCGTTTTGAATTTTAGTCTTTGCTAAATCAAAGTTGGAAACCAATGTGACCTAAAGGAATTTTCAGTAAAATCACACACGAAAAAAACATCCATATAAAAACACTTAAGATTAGTTTAGGTTTGTTTTGTTTTTTTGTTTGTATTTTTAATATTTTTTTAATATTAGCAGATATTTGGGTTGTATTGTTGGCTGCATTATACCAGTAAAGTTTAGTGATGACAACTCCTTTGTAGGTGGCTTTGCTTCTTGTTACTCCCTGATCAGTTTCAATAAATCACTGGGCAGACACTTTGAAATACAACAGAGCACAACTCAGTTAGAAAAGACCAGAGGATGAGAGCTTGACATTTAAATTACCCACAAAGCGGTGCAGATTAATCATTCTTTCTTCTGCAAGCCCAGACATGCACCCCTTGATACATACAGGCCGACACAGTTCTTCAAATTCTCTCTCTCTCACACACACTAAAACACACACTAACGCACACACCCACACACACACACACACACACACACAAATATAGAAGCATGTACACAGATACAAAGCATTCATGTGTAGATTTTGTAAACTTTATGTGTTTTTGTGTGAATTACTAGCACTGTTAGTTACAAATTGGTAGTTTTGATTAATTCCACTTTACTGTATTCACTTACTTGATAATACGTACAAATTTAAGGAGAGGAAAGCCAAATGTACTTTTACTTTCTCTGATTCAGATGAAGCTCAGGTCTGCACAGACAGCTGAAGAACACCTGGAGAACAGCTGAGCCCTCTTATTCTTACCTTGGAAACCCTGTAGCTACTGTAAAATGCCTGAGATCAGAATACTGTATGGACTCGGATTTAGAGTAGCCAGAGTTTGTAAATTGAGTATTATTGGCCATTTTGATGTTATTCCCATGTATTTCATTTCAAGTTTTATCAAGTACCCCACAGAATGATTTTTTAAAAATGTTTATATGAAAATAAGTTTGTGTAAGTTGAAAACTTTTGGAGTACTGCCTAGCAAACTTAAATCTAAAATTCTGAACAAGTAGCGTTAACAAGTTCTCCTACATGACTAAAGAATTTTACATTAGGTTAAAGTTAGCTTCTTTCCTAACATGAGTTAGCATTTCACTTAACCAACAAAATGCAAAGAAGAGCCCTCAGAGTTTATGTAAAAACAGCCAACTGCTGCATTAGGTCAGTAACTCAGGAGGTAGAGCAGGTTGTCTGCAAACTGAAAGGTTGGTGGTTCAATCCCCTGACTCCTTCAGTCTGCATGTTGAAGTGTCCTTTGGTAAGATACCAAAGCCCAAATTGCACCCAGTCATCTGTATCATTAGTTTTTGCGTCTGCATAGAAAGTGATGTATGTGTAGAAAATAGCATGAATATGAATGAAAAGATGAATGTGGCATGTAATGAAAAGTGCTCTGAGTGGTCAATAAGGCTAGAAGTGCAGTCCATTTACCATTTACTATGATGGCAGTAAATCACAAAAAGAAAGTAAATCTGTTGGTTCTTTCAAAAACTGTACGGCTCTCCCTGCTCCTCTGGCACATCTGACATAGTATTGTGAGCAGCTGCAAATAATGCAAAGACACCACTCTCTTTATATTTTCAAATTATTTATTTAAAACAAACCTCTCTGAAAATATTACCTTTTGAACTTACATCTAAAATAAAAAACCTAAAGTGAAAATAAACACCTTTGGGAAAAATTTATCTCTGCAGTAACTAGGATCTTCTTTGCTTTACTTAGCTGTTGTGCAATTCACTTTTATTTAACCCCAGTCTCTGTAGGAACTGTTTTCCAAAGAAATTAATGTAATGGACTGTATATAGACATGAACCATATGATAAGTCCCCAGAAGTGACAAAGAAATATGTCAAACATCCCCCATTGGCTGGTTGCAGTTTAGGTGATAAACCTCAAATCCTCCATATTAGCAGATGTGACATGTACTTTTAATTTTTAGAGCGAGGGGAAAGATAAATCAGGAGAGCTTGTAAAACATTTTATAAAGGTGTAATATTATTGACTGACATTACTGGGAAAGACTTCAACTTTGTCATTCGGCTGCAAAGGCTGATTCCCTTTCTTGAAGACTTAAAAAGATAATAAAGCAGTAGATAGGCAGGCATTTTTTGATATTTAGATTTTACCAGTGTCCATTTTTATTATCCATGTTATTAAAGTAGCATTCCATGAAATATTCTTCACCCTTTTCATTACAAATACCGACAAGTGTCTTCATAGCCCTAAAGGGTTTTGATAAGCTTCAAATTGTTTATAAAGCATAACAGTAGGAGGGAAAGGAGGATCTTTTATCTCTTCTATCTTTTAGACTAAACACCAGAAAACCACTGAGCAGGATTGAGAAAAAACAAGCCTGCTGTCTGACTTGCTCCCCCTGATTCACACAAACCCATACACCCTGTATATTCTAATACACACTGACTTTAGTCTCTCAAGACGTTAACTCTGCCTCAATAGGAGGTATTTTACTTTATTACCCCTCACAGCTACTGACATCGGCCTGGCCCACCTCATTTTTGATAACAGTGTCAAAGCCAGAGTATGCCTTTATATATTTGTTTAACCTCAGTTGGAGTGTGGTGGAATGTGCCAACTGCATGGAGGTAGGGAGTGTGGGTATGTGTGTGTCACCTTATGGGGGGCGAGGGGCAAAGGCCCACTGCCATTATTCACTCATAAGGGGTTTGAATCTTTACTGACTGCACAAGGCATGACTCAGAGTGTTTACTTTTGTCAAACTGACAGGGTTAACAATCTTGGTTAGGATCTGCAGTGTGCTTTGGGGAGGATGAAAAATTTATATATTTCTAAAATTTACCATCCACAGCTCATAGGGACAAAAAAGGACATTTAGTGTGAGTCAGAATAGTTTATTTTAATAAAATAATCACATTGCTGTAGAGTATTTGCTTGAATTAACATCATCCCAAAGATTAGATCGCTGAAGTTTATGACACATTTTCCATTACACAATTCCATTTGCTGTGCTTGGATTAGAATACTTTGGTCAGTGCTCAGCTTGATGTATGCAAATAAAAGTGCAACTAAAGGCTAATGTCATTACACAGTTTTAAGGAGATTAGTCACAACACAAATTTCCAAACTTCACAAACATCATAAAGACATTTTCCAGATTTTCTGTGAAGAAAGGAGTGAATATAAACAAATAAATTAGATTAAACTGGACACTCCCTGATTTTATACATGAGGGTTTAGTTTACTCATCTTTAGGAGTTCTATACGGCCTGTGAAAACAGTTTTATGATATCCTCTACAGGCTTTTACAAGTGTGAGAAAATAACTCTGATAATATCATTATTAAGTCATCAGGGTTATCTTGGCTGTACTGCAGATGTCAGATTTGTAAAGCTTTTTAAACCAGGCAGGGATGATGCAGCAAGAAACTAAATTTAGTTGCATTGATGTAAGTGTAAGATTCAGCTCTTCAGATATTTGAGACAACAAGTCAGGATATCTTGGCCATTCCTTTCTAAACATGCTTCTTCAAAGTCCCCCAACCTTATAGGAGGGCAATACTAGTAAGTGTTCTCTTAAAAAATAAAATTGAATTAAAATCCTTTATCATTGGAGTTAATTTCTACAATTCTACAATTCTGCACCCCTACAAGTCTACAGTTAATTTGGCTGATGCTTTTAAATGACGCAACATACATCTGAGAGCTAAAACAACATACAAGCAAGGATCTAGTGAGGAGAGAACATAATTAGTTGCCACAAAGCAAAGTTCAAGTCTGATATGTATGGATGTAGGGGCCTCCAGGCAGTGCCAAAGGCAAAACATATAGAGCAGATGATGCATAATTTTTTTATTTAATTTTTTTTTTAGTCTAGTAAGTGCAGAGGTGTTCAGCAAACAGGTGGGTCGTAGTCTTTTTTTAATTTGCAGTTTGTTATAAAATCTAATTATTCCCCACTTTCTGACAGTATCATGAATACTCTTCATCAGGTCGTTTAAGATCTTCCTTGAAAGTAATATGAGGTATACATTCAGCAAAATATTCAAATGCAGGGTTAAGATTAGTTTCATTAAGGTCCTTCTTTTAATGGCTCCACCTTTCAATCAAATATAAATATACTAGAAACTCCGGCATTTCCAGTAGAAATTAGAATAAATTTTCTGGTTTAGAACAATATTTGGATGCACAGAATGAGACACTCGAATGTTGTGGCTTTTGATGATTTCAGAGGTTGAATTAAATTAAAAAAAAAAAAAAAAAGATTTAAAAAAAACTAAAAAATTAAACATAGTACATTCTAATGTGTTAATATACAGTTTTTACTTATGATAATGTGGTGTTGTTGAGTATTGAGTGAAGAATTGTTTTTCTTCTTAGAAAGCTGGAGTAGCAAATGTTCAAAACTAAATTAAGGTTGATGGACGATACTTGTCTGTGCCTTATGTCAAAGATCAGACTGCACAAATTAGAACCTTGTTCTCTACTTTAAGAATCTGGGATTAACAAATTAAGAATTCAAATCAAAGACTCAGAAATGTGAATTTTGGACTTTACAACCTGCTGAAGCCCTGCTGGGGATAATAAGGTGGTGGGCATCAGCCCACTTACAAATGTGCTTTCATGCACACTTGCCTGCTCATGAAGACACACAGACACAAACATGCAGCCTCCAGTGATCCATTCAGATAATGAATTATTGCCTTTATAGTAACAAAGACTCATAATATGCTTATTTAAGATTTCAGATATCATAAAAATCATTGCAAAACTGCTTGTGTACTCATTGTAATTTAAATGCTGTTTTTTTCCTTCCTCCTTTGCAGCACAAAAGCTTCATTGTTCTCTCTTCATAAATAAGATTAAAGCATGGTTTAAGTGGCTCCGGAATCACCAGAGGAGCCTATCCTTGGCTGAAATCATTGTTTTCATGTAATTAATGGAAAATGAGGTAAGCCTTTTCAATAAAGGAGTGATGGACAGATAACAGGGAATGGCACACAGGTTGTGATTGTTCCCCAGGTTTATCATAGTCTTATAAGAACACAAGCATCATGTATGGAGGATGGGATAAGAACATAGGCTAACACAGCTGTGAAGATAACATTCAGCAACTCCATTACTTGAAAGGAGCTGTTAGGTAGTGCAGGCAGACTGGCACAGCCAATGAGGAAGCCAAAAAGCCTCACTGTTGATTTTGATGAAATGCTTGTGATCTTGAATTAGTAGTTAAAGACAAAAAAGGAGAAGCCTGTGATATGTTAGCATCCTTATGTTCGAGGACATTTGAAAAGGGGCTGCTCAGGAAGAAGACAGGCTAATCTTTCTACTTTGATGTGAGAGCTTAACTCTCCTCTTGTACTTGAGTGCCGTGGTAACATGATACTATGTTAAAGACAAGATTATTGTGTTATTTTGACCCAGGGGACTTTGTCTACTGTATTTAAAATTCACACAGAGCAAACAGAAAGAAAAGAATGCACTCATGTCAGCACATGCCTTGATGTTCAAAGACACATTTGACTGCTAGTGTGAAATGATTGCTCCTTAGTTTGAACCAATTATGGTTATGCATGATTGAAGCCTTAAGAACAACGGCGCTAACCTCTGTGGAATTTTTTCCCCCTTTTCATTCTTGTGACTTCACTGTGAGAGGACAGCCTTCCTGTCTTTATCTAAATGGAACTACTAAAAAACATCAAATACACTGATTCTCTTGCAAAATGCCAGCTGTTTGACAAATCAAGGAGTTTAAAGCACCTGGATAGTTACACTCACTCTCAAGCACATATATATATATATATATATATATATATATATATATATATATATATGTCCCAGCTCATGGTGGGTGGCTGTCTGCCTCAACCGGCTGGGTTGAGAGTGAGAGAGAGAGAGAGAGAGAGAGAGAGAGAGAGAGAGAGCGAGAGAGAGAATGAGAGAAGGGGGCAGCAGGAGGGAGGAGAGAGAGCATAGTAAATAATGGGACTAATAGCTATGTATACTATAGTTATACTAACAGAGCTAATAATATTACTAATAGGACTAAATGAAATGGTAACAGTAGTAATCATAATAATTAAAGCAGTAGTTGTTGACCAGGCTCATGGGGCAGTGGATGATCTGCAACCATGGATCCAGACTCAGGAGCATCAGAATAAACCTGCAGAAAGCGACAGGAGGAGAGAGAGAGAGACAAGAAAGCAGAAAACTACGGGAGAGAGAAAGGACAGTTAGTAACGAGCATTTTTGAGGTATTAATGCGCAAAGGAGAGAGGAAGAGGTGGTGGAAAGGGAAGTTTGGTGCATCATGGGAAGTCCGCCAGCAGTCTAGGCCTATAGCAGCATGGTGAAGGGATGGCTCAAGCTAATGCTGGGCCAGTTCTAACCATAAGCTATATCAAAGAGGAAGGATTTAAGCCCAGTCTTAAATGTGGAGAGGGTGTCTGCCTCACGGACCCAAACTGAAAGATGGAGCTTGACAACTGAAAGCTCTGCCCCCCATTCTGCTTATGGAGACTCTAGGAACCACAACTAGGCCTGCATTCTGGGAGTGAAGTATTCTACTGGGATAATAAGGTACCATATACTCTTCAAGATAGGATGGTGCATGGCCATTAAGGGCTTCATAGGTGATGAGGAGGATTTTAAATTGTATTCTGGATTTCACAGGGAGCCAATGCAGAGAAGCTAACACAGGAGTTATATGAGCTCTTATTCTGGTTCTTGTCAATACTCTCGTAGCAGCATTCTGAATCAGCTTAAGACTATCTAATGTTTTATTGTGACAGCCTGATAATAAGTAGTTGCAATAATCAAGCCTAGATGTAACAAAAGCATGTACTAGTTTTCTGCGTCATTTTGAGAAAGGATGTGCTTGATTTTTGCAATATTATGTAGGTGAAAAAAGGCTGTCCTTGAAGTTTGTTTTATGTGGGAGTTAAAGGACATGTCCTGATTGAAGACAGCTCTAAGATTCCTAGCGGTGGTGCTAGAAGCGAGAGAGCAATGCCATACAGAGTAAGTATGTCATAGGATAATATGTTTCTGAGGTGTTGCGGGCCTAGAACAATAACTTCAGTTTTATCTGAGTTCAACAGTACGAAGTTCCTAGTCATCCAGATCTTTATATCCCTAAGACATGCTTGAAGTTTAGCTAACTGATTGGTTTCAATGGGCTTAATGATAGGTACAATTGGTTATAATCTGCATTACAATGGAATATTACGAGTGTTTCCTGATAATATTACCTAAGGGAAGCATATACAGGATGAATAGAACCGTTCTAGCACTGAACCTTGTGGAACTCCATGACTAATTTTTGAGTAGATGGAGGATTAATGTACACGAATTGAAATCGATCTGATTAGTGGGACTTAAACCAGCTAAGAGCAAGTCATTTGAGGCCGAAAAAATTTTTCAGTCTCTGTAATAGGATTTTTTGGTCAGTAGTGTCAAATGAGGAACTAAGATCTAACAAACCAAGTACAGAGACAAGTCCTTTATTCAATGCGATTAGTAGATCATTTGTATATATATATTATATATACATACATACATATATACATATACATATATATATATCTATACACACATATACATACATACTTGGTGTTGGATTAAACAAATAAAAACTAATTTAACAGATTAAACTTGTGTATGCTCCCCAGAAAGTTGATCACAAGTAACAAGGAAACTGGATCATAAGTAACAAGGAACCCAAACACTGGACACAGAACTCAGAGTTCAGATACAACAGAAGCAAATTCAATAAAAGTAGGTAATAAGTAGCAGTTTCTTCAACTCAGATGAGGTTAGGAAGAGGTGCGAGGAATTTGGACAAGGGACTTATGGAAGCAGAAGACAGCAAAGGTGAAGGAAAGCAAGGGTACTCAAAGCTGGGGAAAGGTTAGCTTAGTGGGTGATCATAGTAGGGAAGAGGGCTTATGGCAGAAGGTAGGAAGTCCAGAGACAAAATCCAAAGCAATCCATTACCAAGGGCAACCAAGTACCGGCAATGGCCAAAGTATTCCAGCAGTTGGATGATGGAAGCCTTGCCAAGTGCAGGCTTGGGTGTTGGCATCCATAGTGGGCCATAAGAAGTGTCATTTTAGGAGGGTGAGCATATGGCTAGCAAACCAAAAACGTGCACACAGTGGAACACCTGGAAGTAAATAGGGAAAAAAAAGATGGGTGGACTGTTACCTTGGTCATGTTAAGTTCACTGGGCCTCCTCAACAGAAGCTTTATAACAGCTGCTACCACACAGGAAACAAGGAGGATGATGACTGGGTTGGATGGGACTTGCTGTGAGAAACTGACGGGAGAGAGAAACAGGTTTAAGAAAAATCCAGCACTGAAGGGAGAAGAAGGGAGGATTATACCAGCCACTAGGGAGTCATTGATATAACTCTACATTGCTTTTCTTTTTGAGCAGGACACTTTATACAGTCTGCTTTTAGGTAGAGGAGTTCCAGGAATAAGATCTACCCATAGACAAGTCAATATGGGGGCCGTTATGAGTTAATTAGGTGTAACAGGATCTTTTCAGGATCATTCACTGAGAAAACAAGATGCATTGGCTCTATGGGATGATTCATGCAGGCTAACAGCCTGCCATCCAGTTTGGCTCACCAGCACCTCCACAGTTATCAGTGAGCTTCCACTTTTGGTCATTGCAAGCAGGCTGTGAGAACATGACATGTTAGCCACAATAAAGACATTCACTGTCATTCCACAGGGGAAAGGCACACTCTGCACAGTTACACAGGCTCTTCACCTTCAAGGAAGCTGGAGTCACCAGCCTAGATATTGCCAAAATGCTGCAGCTGGACCTTATAGGAGCAGGTGAGAGCAGAGCTAGAGCACAGCTGGATTTCTCTCTGTGCCATCCATGGGGGTGATTATCCAGTCTAGTTGCCAGAGAAATCAAACAATCCAGGTTATTGTTTTCATTACAGAGGGAAATTTCATCTTTTAGCTGGTCATTTAATCCTTTTAAGTTTTAAAACCATGGTACATTCTGCTTTTTCCCCAAACTTACAGAGTAGGGTTTGAGTTGTGGAAGGTGAGAATTCATAGGCTTGGGAGTTGCAGGGCTAGGAACGTGCTGAGGAAAGGGCTGGCTGGATGAAGGTTTCATTTTCTGGGATTGACTTAGTGAGATGAGTTGATACTTGGTTCACCTGGTTACCAATTCCTGCCACATGTGTTGACAAGGTCCATAAATTTTCCATATCAGCACGTATGAAGCAAGTTAGCATTATTTCAGTTTAATTTGGCCATATCATTTTGTCACAAAAAAAGAGGAACCAAAACACTGGTGACAAAACTTAGTAGGCTGGTTGTTTTCTGAACTCTAACTGTAAGGGTTAAGGGAAAGTGGAGATCCAGAAAGCCACTAAATGGTTAGCTGAGTGGGTGGGCAGCCAGTGTCTGGTGGGGCACAGGGGGAAGTGAGTAGCAGGTGGAGAGGGAGCCATGAGGAAAGCAAGTTATGCAGTAGTGAGGAGATGGAGTGGATGCGCAAGCAGGCGTGGTGGGAAAGAGGGCTGATGGCAGGCAAGAGACAAATGTTAACAAAGCAAGAGCATTTGAGAAGAACTTCAAAACTAGTTCTAGATGGCCTAATCATAGTCTACTGGATGAGAGTGTACAATAATCTGGTGAAGAGTGGCTGTTGGACCAGGGAATATAAAATGCAAGCTTGATGAGCCAATGGAGTGCAGGTGTGCTGGCTGATTGGCACCAGGTGACTGAGAGAGAGGGAGAGGGAGCAAGCAGCCCGGGACAAAGACACACACGCAGACATACACAAAGACAGACAGGGGAAAGACAGACAACATGGGGAAAAGGAAAACACTAGAAACCTAAGGGGAACAGCCTTGAGTCACAATCTAGGCCATAACAAACTTACTCAGTAATGTCAGTTACACAAAGCCCCCAGAAACAGTGCTTGGCTATGAAGCCATCCTGATGTGGTGGCCACATTCAACATTGCAGGATCACGTGAGGTGCACTAGTCCAGAAAGACAACAGACTGATGGAGGGGGCGGGTTGATGAATGTAAAAAACTGCTCTGGAGTGTTTCTGTAATACTGACAACATACCTGACATTATCTGAATCTTCCTGCCTCTTTTATCTCACCCTCTTTGGCATTTCAAGCAGGAAAAAATCAAACACTCAAAGCCATTTGCAGCCACTGTCTTATGTCTAGCAAATGTGAGTATGTACATTTGTGCAGGTATCCCCATTCTGAATTTAACCATCCTCAGCTGTGAATTCATAGGGATACAGATAATAGCCCACATCTATCAAGGAAAAAACAACATAACTTACAATAATCTTACAACATGTTGACAAGACCTTCCATGATTTTATATAGCCTAGACATTTCAACTGTTGCCAATCAACAGGTTTGACGTGCTGGATGCCTTTGGGCAGGAATAATATCTCACATTTGCACTGCATGAGCATGCTTCTGCTGTTTGCAGCTGTGGGGCCAGGAGAGGATCCAGGGCTGCTATGCTTTCAGAGGCTAATGGAAAATGGGTGCACACGTCAACTCAAGTCCAGTGCCCAGGTGTAACAATGAAGTTTGGCCTCTTTCATGTTTTTGCCCCCTACCCCAACCCAACCCTCACTCCTTTCCCCCCTCCCCACCCATCTTCCTGTTTGTCCACAGCCAGACTGGTTGGGCCTGGGAATATAGATGAGAGGAGATTAAAAGGAAGTACAAAGGAATCTTGGAAGGCCAAACATCACCTGAAGCCAGGAACCTAGCTAGAACGTATCTTGAAGCATTTTACACCACAGAGAAGATGGAGGGGAAAGTGAGCAATTTTTAGAACTTCAAAGAAAAAACATTGTGAGGAGGCTCATAGACTGGGGGGATGGAGTGGTTTGCAGTGGTGGAAAGTAACTCTAAGTACATTTACCTGGGTACTTGTCTTAAGTTTTAGAATAAATTTACTTCTCCACAGGGAGAATGAGTATTCTTACTTTGATATTTTAAGTACAATTAAGTGATAATAGATCTGCAGTCATAGTTAAGAAGGATTTTGAATGCAGGAATTTTACTTGTAATAGAATAGTATTTCACACCATTGTACTGATACTCCTGCTTGTGTTAATGGTCTAAGTATTTCTTCCACCACTAGCAGATTGGGAATTGAGTCCAGGGGAAGGGAGAGGGGGCGTTATACCATCCCTGAGAGAAGGGAATGGCTCCAGCCAGGGGGGACCGGAATTATGCATTTCTGATTTTTAATTAAAGGAATTGATTGCCAAGCTCTCTGCTCTGCCCGTCTCTTTATCGGTCAATCACGATAAGCCTTTAAATGTGCTTTGTGTGAGTCACTGTGTTCTTCCAAAGGAAAACATTTAAGAGAATGAGGAGAAGAGATAGAGCACATCACTGAACAAGTTTGGCAGTGGAAGAGGAGCAGCATTTAGTCTTCATCCTCCATATGAAGGAGGGAATTAACATTATCAGATTAATTAATTCCATGCTGGGCTTTGGAGAGAATAATGTTGGAGATAAAAGTACGTGTGTGTGTGTGTTAGATTTTACTCTATGTGTGTTATTAGGGATGGACTGCATCAGAATCCACCCATAATGTGCTTGAGAACACGCACAGACAGCATAGCCCCAGGAGTATTCTTTTTCTCTGTGTTTCATTTGAGAAAATATTATTCCTGGCTGTGTCTGAATTAGGGAATAACACTTGCAGCATGTCATTAGTTACAGGCTTGACACACAAAGAAATCAACTTAAATTCCCTATAAGTTTCCGTGACAATTCCCAGTGCCAACAAGAAAAAGGAAAAAAAAACCCTGTCTCCTTAACACACACATTTAATCTCTTGAGATTCCAGCAACCTCCAAGTTGTGATTTTAACTTGTAATGTTTTTGGAGTCTTGCTTTGATGACAACAACATCAACAGCCACTGCAAGAGCAGAAAGGCTGACCTCTAACCTCCCAATCTGAAGCATAGCTTCAACATCCTGGGGTTGTTGTCACATTTCATTCATGATAGAGAGGGATATGTTTAGATGTAGCTTGCAGTCTACAATTTAGATTAAAGGACATTCTGGTTTATTACACCTTGGGCCTTTATTTTTGTTCTTTTGGTTATCATCGCTATTGATTATAACTCTTTGCTCATCAAGTTAACAGACATCAAACTGCAGCATAGTTAACAAGTTTCCAGGAAACACATGTAGTCAGCCAGGTTTTAAAGAACCCATTAGTTAGGCAAATTTATTTGGAAGAAAAAAAGAACATAAAGAGTAAATGTTTCACCCCTACTCGGTTTACAGAGGATTTCATTGTTAAACTTTGACATGATGTACTTGCCACAGTTTTAGAACCACCCAGTTTTTCCATTAGGATAATTATTATATTATATTTTCAAATGCGCTCACTTCAAGTTTTACCTATGAATACAGTTTTTTTTTAACAAAATATGGCTCAAATATAGACTTGTTTACAACCTGTCTGAACATTTTTGTCAAGATAAGAATGGCCAAAATGTTAGTCTAAACCACAAAAATTTTAATGTGATATATTATGGAATTGTCCTTTAATGTGTGAACTTTCATGAGCTTTACATCATTTTCCCCTCATGATATCCTTCCATTGTGATATCTTGGATTAATTGATATCCATCAATTGATCAAGACTACTGGACTTTTTGGCTAACAGAATATTTTGAATCTATCAATGACTAAAAACAAAAGCTAAAATCAGTTCATAGGTGTAGACACAAAAAGATACTGATAGCAAGTTGTCTGCCTGTATCTACTGTACAAGTTCAATTCTATATTTTTAGTGCTGTGTAAAGCATTTTGAACAGATTTAATGTGAGGTTCTGATTTACAAATAAACTTGAACTAAGGCTCATCACAAACATCTAAAATGATACAACACATCAAACCTTGAAGCAGATGAGCTATAATGGCAGAGTACCACACTGGGTGGGTGGATAGATAGATAGATAGATAGATAGATAGATAGATAGATAGATAGATAGATAGATAGATAGATAGATAGATAGATAGATAGATAGATAGATACTTTATTAATCCCAATGGAAATTCAGGTGTCCAGTTGTTCAAGGGTTCCTGTCAGACAGGAACAGATATTTAAGACTGGAGTTGCCACAGGCTCACCAAAACTGGATAGTTTAAGACTGGAAAAATGTAGCCTAGTCTAATGGATGTGGATTTCTGCTCAGGTCTTCTTCTTTTTCTTTCGGCTTTTCCCTTTAGGGGTCGCCACAGCGAATCAGTGTCCTCCATCTAACCCTGTCTTCTGCGTCCTCTTCTCTCACACCAGCTACCTTCATGTCTACTTTTACTACATCCATAAACCTCCTCTTTGGTCTTCCTCTAGGCCTCCTGCCTGGCAGTTCAAAACTCAGTATCCTTCTACCAATATATTCACTATCTCTTCTCAGGACATGTCCAAACCATCTCAGTCTGGCCTCTCTGACTTTATCTCCAAAACCTCTAACATGTGCTGTCCCTCTGATGTACTCATTCCTGATCCTATCCATCCTGGTCACTCCCAGAGAGAACCTCAACATCTTCATCTCTGCTACCTCCAGCTCTGCTTCCTGTCTTTTCCTCAGTGGCACTGTCTCTAGACCAAACAGCATCGCTGGTCTCACCACAGTTTTGTACACCTTTCCCTTCATTTTAGCTGAAACTCTTCTATCACACATCACACCTGACACTTTTCTCCACCCGTTCCAGCCTGCCTGCACACGCTTCTTCACCTCTTTTCCACACTCTCCATTGCCCTGGACTGTTGACCCTAAGTACTTAAAATCCTCCACCTTCTTTATCTCTTCTCCCTGTAACCTCACTCTTCCACTTGGGTCCCTCTCATTCACACACATGTACTCTGTCTTGCTGTGGCTAACCTTCATTCCTCTCCTTTCCAGGGCAAATCTCCACCTCTCAGGCTTCTCCTCCACCTGTTCCCTGCTCTCACTACATATCACAATGTCATCTGCAAACATCATAGTCCATGGAGATTCCTGTCTAACCTCGTCTGTCAGTCTGTCCATCACCATAGCAAACAAGAAGGGGCTTAGAGCTGATCCCTGATGCAGTCCCACCTCCACCTTGAACTCCTCTGTCACACCTACAGCACACCTAACCACTGTCTTACAGTCCACATACATGTCCTGCACCACTCTAACATACTTCTCTGTCACTCCAGACTTCCTCATACAGTCCCACAGTTCCTCTCTGGGCCCCCTGTCATACGCTTTCTCCAGATCTACAAAAACACAATGCAGCTCCCTCTGACCTTCCCTGTACTTCTCTATCAACATCCTCAAAGCAAATACTGCATCTGTGGTACTCTTTTTTGGCATGAAGCCATACTGCTGCTCACAAATGCTCACTTTTGCCCTTAGTCTAGCTTCAACTACTCTTTCCCATAGCTTCATTGTATGGCTCATCAGCTTTATTCCTCTGTAGTTGCCACAGTTCTGCACATCTCCCTTGTTCTTAAAAATGGGCACCAGCACACTTCTCCTCCATTCCTCAGGCATCTTCTCACTATCTAGGATCCTGTTAAACAACCCAGTCAGAAACTCTACTGCCGCCTCTCCTAGACACTTCCATACCTCCACAGGTATATCATCGGGACCAAGTGCCTTTCCACTCTTCATCCTCTTCAGTGCCTTCCTCACTTCATCTTTACTAATCTTTGCTATTTCCTGATCCACAACAGCCACATCTTCTACTCTTCGTTCTCTCTCATTTTCCTCATTCATCAACTCTTCAAAGTACTCTTTCCATCTTCCCATCACACTGCTGGCACCTGTCAATACATTTCCATCTCTATCCTTAATCACCCTAACCTGCTGCACGTCCTTCCCATCTCTGTCTCTCTGCCTTGCCAATCTGTATAGATCAGTCTCTCCTCCTTACTGTCCAACCTAACATACAAGTCATCATAAGCCCCTTGTTTGGCCTTTGCCACCTCTACTTTCACCTTACGCTGCATCTCCCTGTACTCCTGTCTACTCTCTTCAGTCCTCTCAGTGTCCCACTTCTTCTTAGCTAATCTCTTTTTCTGTATACACTCCTGCACCTCCTCATTCCACCACCAAGTCTCTTTATCTACTTTCCTTCCAGATGACACACCAAGTACTCTCCTTCCTGTCTCCCTGATCACATTAGCTGTAGTTCTCCAGTCATCTGGAAGCACCTCCTGACCTCCCAGAGCCTGCTTCAACTCCTTCCTAAAAGTCATGCAACACTCTTCCTTTTTTAGCTTCCACCATTTCGTCCTCTGCTCTGCCTTTGTCCTCTTCGTCTTCCTCACCACCAAGGTCATCCTACACACCAGCATTCTATGCTGTCTGGCTACACTCTCACCAACCACTACTTTGCAGTCACTGATCTCCTTCAGATTACACCGTCTACACAAGATGTAGTCTATCTGTGTGCTCCTACCTCCACTCTTATACATCACCCTGTGCTCCTGCCTCTTCTGGAAGAAAGTATTCACTACAGCCATTTCCATCCTTTTTGCAAAATCAACCACTATCTGTCCTTCTGCGTTCCTCTCCTGGATACCGAATCTGCCCATCGCTTCCTCATCACCTCTGTTTCCTGCACCAACATGTCCATTGAAGTCTGCTCCAATGACAACTCTCTCATCTCTAGGGATGCTCTGTATGGCTTCATCAAGGTCTGACCAGAATTTCTCCTTCTCCTCCAGCTCACAGCCTACCTGTGGAGCATACCCACTAACCACATTGAACATTACACCTTCGATTTCTAGCTTCAGAGTCATCACTCTATCCGACACTCTTTTTACCTCCAGGACACTCCTAACAAGCTCCTCCTTCAAGATAACTCCTATTCCGTTTCTCTTCCTATCTACACCATGGTAGAACAACTTGAACCCTGCTCCCAAACTTCTAGCCTTGCTGCCTTTCCACCTGGTCTCCTGGACACACAGTATGTCTACCTTCCTCCTCTGCATCATGTCAACTAACTCTCTACCCTTTCCTGTCATGGTTCCAACATTCAAAGTCCCTACTCTCAGTCCTAGCCTCTTGGCATTCCTCTTCTCTCTCTTCCTACGAACACACCTTCCTCCTCTCCTTCTTCTACCAACAGTAGTCCAATTTCCACCGGCACCCTGTAGGTGAACAGCACCGATGGCGGTCATTGTTAACCCGGGTCTCGACCGATCCGGTATGGGATTCATAGATTTGATTCGCATGTTTGATTTGGCAAAAGTTTTACGTCGGATGCCCTTCCTGACACAACCCTCTGTATTTATCCGGGCTTGGGACCGGCACAATAAGACACTGGCTTGTGTCCCCTTGCAGCTACATTGGATTTCTGCTCAGGTATAGGTTTAAATATGCAGGATCCTGCCAATAAGGGACTATAATACTGCATATGCATTGAGTTTTCCATGATTATAGAAGCAAACATTGTTTTTATACTCACATTAGGTAAAACAGGTAGTTTAATACTTAGGGATTGTTGTGCAGTGCGGGAGCAAAATTTGATTATTAGCAATGATTAATAATTATCAAAGATAATTCTTAATTATTATTGGAATTGAATCTTATTAATCTCAATGAATAATAAACGGGGCACCACTGGGAAAGCCCGGACCAATAACCAAATTGTGGATGTAGTCTCAAAAGGGGTGTTCACTTAGAAATGCCAATATTTGGGAAATATTGGTATTTCTAGAATGAACAGAGATCGAGGGTCAGTATTTATCTGTGTTAAGCAGAGACTCGCTTGGCTCAGCTGATGAGCGGCGTGAGTCTGGACCTTTAACTAACAGAAAGTACCGGTCTCGATCACGAGTGCAGGGCAAGACAAAATTGATCCGCTGCAGACGGATCAGATCACAGTTCACTCAAGTCTGGTAACATAAGTGAATGAATAGCAGCAACAGCACAACAATATCTTCACAGTATTGTAACAGCAGCAGTAACACACACTAATCACTAACATCTGCCCAGAGCTATAAGCCTCTTACTCTTTCGTAGGTAAAAGGTGTGTTTAATTCGTCCTCAGTGTCCTTTGTGCAGGTGAGGTGGTTGGTTAGTGGCTACCAGTAGCTAATGTATCTTCTCGGCGAGATGACCAGTCTTCGGTGAGGCAACTAATTCTGGCTCACGGCGGGGAATTAATGAGTCGACTTTAAAAGAAGCGAGGTCTGTGTTCCTTCTTCCTCTTGAAACGGGTAGGACTTGTTAACTACCAGGTTACGCATCCGGGCGAGAGGGTCGATCCATGGTCTCGAACCCGGCTGTGCTATGTTTTCTCAACACGCAGGGGGGGAGGGGTGATCAGCTTGACCAGTGAGGGAAATCCGTAGGCCTGATAGTTAATCGTGTACACAGAAACTCCTAACTATGACTAGAGTGCTCGCCACGTGGGACGGGGTCTAGTCTTAGGAGCGGCTATTGTTGCTTCCTCTATCAACAAGGAGTTCACTGTTTGTAGTAAAGGTCCAAGCCAGAAGCGTGAGTTTCAGGAGTTTCTGTGTTAATATAACTTTAGGTGACGTCACGGTTTGGGACTGACCATGGCGGATTTCACCCAATTTTTGGGGAGCGCCGCTGATCTGCTGACGCTCCCTGTGTTTGGGGGATCGATCATCTGGTCGGCTGGTCAGCTGAGACCACGTGTTGGGGGGTTACTCAGCTGAATTCTTTGTCTTTCTCATCTAGCAACACGTGGTCTTTAGCTTAGTTTCAGGTTTAGGTTTGCATGTAGGCCTTCTTTGTCTAAAGTATGTTGGTGAGGTACAACATGGACATATAAAATTACAATTTAAGGACATTTTTAGGTGAACAGTGGCATGTTCACTAGAAGAACTTGAAAAGCATTATGTTTAGGATTTGGATCTGGTACTGTATTTTTCTTATCTAACAAGGGAAAACTGGAGCAATTAAAGTACGATTATATAATCAGTTGCTACTTTTTTCCCTTTTACTCATCTCTGATAGATACATATACAGATATATCAACTGCAGCTATTTCAACAAGCCTTTCCAGGAATTTTGACAGCCTCCTCTCTTTCATCCTCAGTCATCTGCCAACAAGAATTAACTCAGTCATGAGGTATGGAGCATGCCTTCATGCAGTGTGACTTCCTTCATGAGCGTGTGAGTTCACAAAAAGGTTGGTGCAGCTATAAATGATGGCTATACAAATGTACTGTGTCAGCGCATCACCCAACAGGGTGTTAAACACAGACAGAATTCTTAAATTACCTGAGGCATTTTAATTATGTTATTCAGTTATTGTATCTTCTGTGTTCCATGTATGACTAATAGACAAGAATTTTTGAGAATTCTCCTGGTTGTGGCAACACAAATCAGAAAAATATTTATCACCGCACTGGTCTGTAAATGGTATGAAAATGTGTGAAGTTAGTATTTGCCTGGATAATATAATTTGTGCAACTAGATGAGTCTTTAGTAAGTATGTTGAAATCAAAAGCAGGGACTGATGTGTGAAAGATGAAAGGAACTAGACAGGACAGGCAAACTTTTCAGTAGTCGCATACCTTCGCTTCAGAAAGAATTCCAATCACTTTGCTTCTTTCGAAAATTGTGTTGTAGTTTAATTATGAACACAATAACTATCTGATAATGACAAAATGAAAATATGGTTTTAAACTTTGAAAATTCATTAAAAATCAAAAACTGAAATCTGTTCTCTAAAAAAGTAAACAACCTCTGTTCTGGCACTCCAAATTGTGATTAGATGGATCTTCTTGAATTATTCTCGACATTTGTGGAAAATTTGTTTGGACATAGTTTAGAAAGGCACACACATTTTTGTCAGAACAAAAATCAAGCCATGATGTCTGGTTCTACAATGAAATTGTGCCGGTTATTGGTCAGGGCAGGGGTATTAAAACATTTCTAAAGCTGACACATGAGCACAGTGACATCAGTAATTTTATGATGTAAGCAGTTTGGCCATCTAGCCAAACTGGGTAACCAGGCAAGAAGGGCTTTGGTCAGGAAGATGATCAAGAACCCAACGGTCATTCAAACTGAGATTCAGAAATCTTCTGCAGAGTTTAGTTAACCTGCCAGAAGAACGATCTCAGCAGCAAATCAAGTAAGTCTTTATGATAGAATGGTTTGATGCAAGCCACTTTGTTTAAAAGCCATATGATTTAATTATAAATGGATAAAATTACCATTTCTGCCCATCAATCTACACTCAATAACTCATGATGACAAAGTGAAAATTTGTAATTTTATTAAAAATCAATAACCAAAATTTCTCCTTAGCAAAAGTACTCAACCCTTATTTCATTCATTTAAAGAAGCCCCTTTGGCAGCAATTACAGCTTTGGGCCTTCTCAGGTAAGTTTCTGCAACCTTTCCACACATGAATTTGGATTCGTCCTGGCAGATTCTCACAATCTCTGTCAAATTGGACAGAAAGTGTCTGTGAATTGCCATCTTTAGGTCTCTTCACATACATTCTATGGGGTTAAAGTCTGGGCTTTGCCAGTCAGTTTTCTTGGCTGTATGCTTCGGATCATTCTCTTGTGAAAGGTTAACTATCATCATAGTCTCAGGTTGCATATACTCTGGAGCAGGTTTTCTTCATTGATCTCTCTTTATTTGGCTGCATTTATCTTTCCCTGATTTCTGACCCGGTCCCTGCCACTGAGAAGTTCTGTGTAAAGAGCTCAATTTTTTTCATCAGGCCACGGCATTTTTTTTCAGGGTCCTTTTAATACAGCTGAGATGTTCATCCTTAAGGGAGGTTCTCCTTGCTTATCCTTCTTGCCCAGTTACTCAATTTGGCCAGATGACCAACTATTGAGAACACTGTGATCCCTGGAACACTTAAGGCTTTAGAAGGGTTTTTATACCTTTACCCTGATCTATACCTGGCCACAACTTCATTGACGAGTTGGCTTCATTTTTGTCCTGATAAGCTATGTGAATTGTCAGACCTTAGATTCATCAAGGACTTTATTGGGAAACCTATGTTATTACTTGATCAAGCCTCCTTTTGCACTTAAAACCACCTCAGTTCTTTGTGACACAGATTTCACAAGATGTTGGTTCTGGTCCATGTTGACGTTTCCATCTGCTGTCTCCGCAGAAATCCTGATTCATCAGACCAGGGTACATTTTTACAGTCTTCAGCTGTCCAGTGTGGTGAGCTTGTGGCTGCTGCAGCCTCAGATTAATGTTCTAGTGTAAACCAATGTGGTCTTCTGGTGTTGTAGCCCATTCACCTCAGTGTTGAACGTGTTGTACATTCTGAGATGCTTTTCTGCTCAACACAGGGATATTTCTTTTAAGACCATTCTGAGTAAATTTTACAGAATGTTGTGCGTGAAAATCCCAGGAGATCAGCAGTGTCAGAAGATAACCACTGTTCACCACTGTGGAGAGATACTCGTGTGCTATATACTACACATTTGGACCCATGAGGGAAAGACTTAATCAAAATGTCCAGACTTCCTGCACTTGCAGACTTGTAGAGTTAGAGCATGTTCCCAAGGATTGTGTGAGTGTTGAAGGCTGTCAAAATCCACCACCATCCAGCACTTGCTGCTGACTTCCAGGGAGTTGCTTGGCATGCACATCTGACCAGACTTTCCTTGGAAGGTTACCCATAATGTGAAGCAATATGGATGTGATGATGTTAAAAAGAGAATGATAATAATGTTCAGATCATCATCTATTGTTCCTATTATCCTTTATTTTCCTATTTATTGCTCTAAATTATGTAAAGTAGCAGACATGCCTATATTTTGCATAAATCGTAAAATCAAGCTGATTTTAGTAGGAAATAGTCCTAAAGACTCACTGTACACTACCTGCTCAGAACCATACAACATTAATGACACATTCAGCAAAGAGAGCCAGATATTTCCCCCAGGGGTTGATGGAGTCCAAAAACAGCACTCAAAGAGCGAATACTGAACTTACACTTACCAGGTGGTGAGAAGGACAACACTAAATTAAAGCAAATGTTGCTCCTTAACTGCTGGATTTTTAATAAGGAACCATTTGAAAACAAGTTCAAAATATTAACTTAGAAAATGATAGTGTTGTGTTCATACCTTGTTTCCACTGCCATCAAGTGGCCAGAAAAATAAGTTACTGCAGGTTTGAGATTCATTGTAAAAAAAAATATTCCTGGGTCACATTGTTTGGATCAATTTTACACATTTTATCTCCTTGCACCCTCACTAACACGATGTCATGACCACTAATCCAGAGGATGAACTACTGGATTCAGCTAACTCTAGCAAGGCACGGCCTTTTATATAATATGAAAAGAAGAATATGTTTGCATGAGCTCACCAGCAAAGTATGCAGCAGGTGTTGAAATAACATACAAAAAGTGACATTTGAATCATTACGACAGCATTGTGGGTCTTCCCAAATCTTACCTAAATAATTACCTCAGTGTGTGCTTGATCCCCACAAGAATTAGAAGTAAACAAGATATATGCTTTAATCAGCCCAAGTGTCTGTGTAGACACATACAGTATGTTAGGTAAACAAGAACAAAAGAGCCACTTTATGGACAAAGTTAGGCATTTTCAGGATATGAAGTCAATCTGAGCTAGACAGTTGAACAGACCATTTCCTCCCATATACTGCATCAGATAATACATTCAGATGCTGCATCTTTTACGCTTACTCATTAATTAAGGTCTTTTCTTTTTTGGCCCATAATATTATCAGGGCAGGAAAGCTTACTTAATAGATTAGTTAAATAGAAGGCTAATCATCATTGGTAATTTTTACAACTGTTGCCAGTATTTGGAAGTTCAACTTAGATTTTTTCAGCTGTCTAAGTTGAAAATGTTGCCTAACCAGAAGGTTATCCAAACACGGCACATAACCATACTTAAAAGCAACAGATATTGTAATATAATTTTAACTAAAATATATTTTGGTCTTTAACTTATAATACAAATAGTTCAGCAAATACATGCGATTACTTCACATGAAACAACATCACATATATACTGAAACCTATGCCTGCCCTTCTTTTATGTGGCTCAAATATGTGCCTTGTATAGTTAATGCATCAGTACGTATACTGATGCATTAACTATACAAGGCACACAGCACTGTGTGTGTCTTGTACTTTCATATAAATGCCCCTGGGGGCACTGTAAGGGGAACAGTACACCAGTCCCCCATGGACTATGCTTTTCTATGCTATTGCTTTTCTGCTCTTTACTGTTGTTTGTTTCTCCTGCCTCTTAATAAATGGTTTTCTTATAGTAAATCTTGTTGGCTTTAGTGTTTCTATCACACACACACACACACAAGAGCTCACTCATTCAGTGCAAACCCAACATTTCCTCTAAGATGTTACAGAGGACCTGTAATATTGCTACTTAAATATTTGGAATCTGAGCCACATAAAAGAAGAAAAGGAAAAAAAGTAATACTTTTAAAATTTTGTGTTGTTTTGAAATAATTTGTGTAAAAGCATATGTGCTAAGATATCATGAGAGTAAAAAATAAGTTGAAGTATCTCTTAGGATCTCAGGGATACCCAGTGATGTCTGAATTGATCAGTCATGGTTTGATACCACAACCTGTGTGAGTATAGTTGCTGACTATGTGCAACCCTTTATGGCTACAATTTAGCATAATCTACTGGCTACTTCCAGGAGGATAATGCTCCATGTCATAAAGCAAAAATCTTCTCAAACTGGTTTCATGAACATGACAATGATTTCAGTGGACTCCCCAGTTCCTAGTCACCACATTATCTCTAAGTAAGAAAGGAAGAAGTAGTGTGACATTGTCGTACCGATGCAACATGAGGTGAAGTCAGAAGGCAGGGTGTTATACAAATTGTGTGACTTTGATATTAGAGACTGAAGTATGCATTCCATCTCCTGTCAAATATTCATTGTTAAGGTCTTTCCCCAACTTAAACCATGACATGTTCTTTCTAACCTGTAAAAAGTACATAGCCTGACTTCCTGATTTCCTGTAGAAACTCTCCAATAAAGGCAAAAAAACAAAGACAACCTTAAAATGTATTCTAAAACATACATACAACAAATGTAGAAATGCTAAGCTTGGGATTAGGCACAAGTTGTTAGATATTGCCCTGCTACTGCATTCTGGATCGGATGAAGCTTGGATAGGTTGTATTGACTCAGACAGGAATTTATAAGTTGCAGTATCAACACTTGGATGTAATAAAAACATGGATGAGCTTTTCCATGTTCTTTGCAGATAAATTAAGATCAAATTTTTGAAATGTTGCAAAGGTGCAGGAAACACGATTGAAAAACAGATTTCATATGAAAGTCAAAATTAAGCATGCGATCAAAGAGAATAAATAGATTTCAATATTAGATGGAATTTAATGCTTAAGTGGGGGAAATGTGATGAATGTCTGGACCATGATGATAACAACTGATTTAACTGAGGAAGGTTTTGTGATAGCTGTCTGTAAGGGCGGGATTGTAGTGTACTTGGTTGGATTCAGTTGTAATTTATTTTAAAGTTGAGTGGCTCGTGAGTGACAGATGTAAACAAAAGAACAGTCTACATCGTAACTTTCTTATAATGCATTCTATACTGTCTCTATCTGGTAAATGCCCATATATTTAAGCACTGACTCAGCACAGAGGACAACATCAGGTTTATTTTTTCAGGGTTTGAAAAGTAGTTCCTGAGCCACAGAAGACATTATACAGCTTTTTTAAAGGTAGAAAGCCCCTCCAAGTAGTGCTAGTTTCCTGAACACTGCCCACAGGTAGCCTAAAAAATAGATATACCCAGATTTCCATTATAACAGATCCCATTTTGCAGTTCAGTTGTTTTATGAATTATATGTGATCAATACTCATAAACACATATGTTTATGTCTTGCATTATCAAAACACACTTGTCATTACCCATAGTAACCACAGAGGAATGCACTGGGTGAGAGCTTTCAAAGTTCTTCCTATGGTGGTGCTTGTATTTAAGGGAGCTACAGCATTCCTTGCTGGAAGAAATGCTTATATTTTCTATTGAGATCCATGGTACGAAGAAAAATGAGTTATGGCTACACAGGCTAAACTCCAGCTCCAACCTTAACAAGAGAATATCCAAAGCTTACAGAGTTAGGGGGGTTTAATGCAAGAGCAGCATTGTGTGTTCTTGTATTTAACGTACTGATCAGGGGCTTGAACTACTGTGTAGGTGAACTCCCATGTCCTATTCATTATTCAGGGGAGTTTGAGAGGTATCTACTTCCAAGTTTACTTTACTCTGAAGTGGGAGGAGCGGCTGGAGAAAGTCAGAGAGAGAGAAACATAAAGGCAAATGGAGAGAGAGGGACAGAACTTTTTCTTTCTCGGAATGTTGCTGCATTAAAATAACATGATGATGTACTTGGGTTAACATGAGCATATCATTATCCAGGATGGCTTTGGTTACCGACAATCCAGCATAATTGATATAATTGATATGACAGAGTAGAGAATCTGAATTTTGTCTCAATTCAGCATTTGCTGTACTTAAAGGCCCCCAGCAGTGCATTTGCTCTATCAGCCCAGTAAAACCTACAGAATATGCTTACAACATTTTTTTTAGTAGTTTTAACGGTATTAAAATGAGTGATTTGTGAATGCTTCCTGGGGGTGCATAAATGTGCTGAAGTGAATATGTACAACAGAGCTTTGCCATTCAGCTACTGGAAAGATAAATAATCATAAGACATGAATGTAAGAACCTGTCAAAAATTTGAAAGGTGTATTGAATGGTCTATAAAAATATTTTTGCCAACTTCAAAGCAGAAGATAGTTTTAGCCAAGGGAAGACCCATGAACTAATTAGTAAACAAAAAGCAGTTAGCAGAGAAGCAACAGTAAAGTAGTAATGCTTTCACATGAAAATGTCAGTGAGAATTATGATAAAGAGCTTCGATGAGAAGATGAATGCACTTTATCCCAAGGAGGAAATGGTTGCTGAGATGAGCAGAGCAAGACAGGGAAAGGAAAAAAAGAGGAGCTACTGCATCCTTGGATCAACCAGAACACCATCCTCTGGAACAGACAGCAGCTGTTTTTTGAGCCGTAACACATGCCACACAATGTAATTCAGAAACCAAATTAAACATTTTGTAAGCAGTGTTGTTTGGATGAACCTACATGTGTGACAAACCTGTCTCAGAGAAATGACATTTATGCATCTAGATAGATAGTGATAATGTTTAAGCAACAAAAGCCTGATGACTCATGCTCTGCTTTAGCAGAAAACAGAAATAGTTAACAGTGAAAATAATCTTAGAAACTGTGTTTAAATTTAACCAAACCTTGGTCTCCTAACCTTAACCAAAATGTACTTTTTGCCTAAACCTAAGCATAGACATTACTGTGGATGCAAACTTCTGTGCCTGGTGTGGGAGTCAATACCTTGTAGGTGACTCTATTGCCCATAATATATGTAGTGCTTTAATCTTTCATTCCAGAACAAAAGAAAAAAAAAGAGTTTCCTCTATAAATTTTACAGCTAAGGATTACATAGCCAAGGGTAAATGGATAACAGTTTAGTGGTCTAAGAATGTAATTTCTAGGAGACATGGTTGGTGAAATCCCATCTTAATTTCATCTGTCAAGTACTTAATCCCTCCTAGTGATAATGTTTTGGTCAGAAATGTGGTTTGCTTCATAAAGTGCAGTCTTTCCAATCAGAACTAGTCTTAGGTGGAAGATCTGTCTTGCTAATCAATCCAATATGGAACTTCACAGAAGAAATCTATATCTCAGGAAATGGAAAATTATTCCAAGGCTATCATTTTTTTATAAGAAAAATCTTAATTAACAAGAGTTATAAATGCGGAGAAATTTGAACAATTCAGCAAAATGTGACATTAGCTAATGGCTGCAAGCTTTGGGACATGAATGAATGATGTAAGACATTTGTAGTTCAATCAGGAAATATACAAATTAATATAAATTCATACATTTTATTCAATAACGACTTTGGCTTTGACCGTGTCGATAAATTATATATATTGGCATATAGACACGTGAATGGCAGCTGATTTGAGATCCTTAAGAGAGCTGTAGATCTTGTTTTGACAATGGTGGCAGTTGAGCAGTGGAGGGGTGAAGCCATGAGAGACAAAGACTGCATAGATAGCAGAGACAAGCAACATAGGTAAGGTAAGTTTAAATGTTCGTCTGTTAAGATGATCACTGGATGATAGGAAACCCTTCACACCAAACCCACAGAACTCACTTGCTAATAGTGGAGAGGTGAAACCTTAGTGTGATGATAAAATAGGGCTGGCTGAGGGTTGTCTTTCATGTTTGAACTTGTACTCAAAGCTGAATTAATTTTGCGTAAACATGCAGAAACCCTGGTATGGTCTTGTAAAGACATACCATGTATGCACTAGGAGCACTATAGAGCGATGTTTTTACAGGTTAGGTCTGTTTTGGTTTCATCTTGTGCACATGCATGATGCATGCACAGACACACAGACTATGTGAAACCATTGCATGTCAAAGGTTTTATTTTCTTCCACTGAACAATTAAACTCTGCAGGGTAACTTTAGGTGTAATTAGATCAGGTCAAAAGAGGTATAAAAGATAGTGGACTGATGCTTTTATTGGACTGATGCTCTTATTTTTGTGCCAGTATAACTGAAGTTATTGTGTTTGGCCTGCAGCACCTCAGAAACACATTATCATATGACTTCCTTACTCTAGATGGCACTGATCTGGCCTCTAGCACCCTCGCTAGGAATCTTGGAGTTGCCTTCAATCAGGAAGTGTCCTTTAACTCCCACGTAAAACAAACTTCAGGAACTGCCTTTTTTCACCTTCATAATATCGCAAAAATCAGGCACATCCTTTCTCAAAATGATGCAGAAAAACTAGTACATGCTTTCATTAATTCTAGGCCTGATTATTGCAACTGTCTATTATCAGGCTGTCACAATAAAACATAAAATATTCTCTAGCTTATTCAGAATGCTGCTGCGAGAGTATTGACAAGAACCAGAAAGAGAGATCATATATCTCCTGTGTCCTCCTCCTCACCTACAAAGTTCTTAATGGCCAGACACCATCCTATCTTAAAGAGCTCATAGTACCTTATTACCAGTAGTTCACTTTGTTCCCAGAATGCAGGACTACTTGTGGTTCCTAGAGTCTCCACAAGCAGAACAGTGGGCAGAGCTTTCAGTTATCAGGCTCCTCTGCTGTGGAACCATCTTCCAGTTTCGGTCCTTGAGGCAGAAACCATCTCCACATTTAAGAGTCGGCTTAAATCCTTCTTCTTTGATATAGCTTATGGTTAGAACTGGCCAAGCATTAGCTTGAGCCCTCCCCTCACTATGCTGCTACAGGCCCAGACTGCTGGCGGACTTCTCATGATGCACCAAGCTCACCTTTCCACCGTCTCCTCCTCTCTCCCGTGTGCATTAATACCTCGAGAATTCTTGTTACTAACTGTTCTTCCTCTCTCCCGCAGTTTTGTGCTTTCATGTCTCTCTCCTCTTCCTCCTGTCACTTTCTGCCAGTTTTCTCTGATGCTCCTGAGTCTGGATCCATGGTTGCAGATCATCTACTGCCCCATGAGCCTGAACAACACCTACTGCTTTAATTATTATGATTACTACTGTTACCATTTCATTTAGTCCTATTAGTAATATTATTAGCCCTGTTAGTATAACTATAGTGTATATAAAGCTATTAGTCCCATTATTGGGCTATGCTCTCTCTCCTCCCTCCTGCTGCCCCCTTCTCTCATTCTCTCTCTTTCTCTCTCTCTCTCTCTCTCTCTCTCTCTCTCTCTCTCACTCTCACTCTCAACCCAGCTGGTCGAGGCAGACCCCCCACACACACACACACACACACACACACACAATGAGCCAGGATCTGTTCAACGTTTCTACCTGTTAAAAGGCATTTTTTTGTTGCCACTGTCATCAAAGTGCTGCTCATGGGGGAAATGTTGGGTCTCTGTAAATAGCAACTATAATGAGTCTGGTCTAGACCTGCTCTATATGAAAAGTGCCCTGAGATAACGTCTGTTATGATATGGTGCTAAATAAATAAAGTTGAAAGTTGAAGTAAATTGCTCTGTTTAGTTAGTTAATGCCTATGCAGTATGCATAGGTGGAAGCAAAGGTACAAATGAGGTAACATAAGGTGAGAAAGTTTGAAACTATGCCATGTAATTCCTTACATGAAACATAAAAACTGAATTCTTTGCTACATTCATGATCTTTATGACCTAAATATGAATGTAGGTACACAGCACTGTTCAGTGAACTGTTACCAATTCCAGTAAGAATTCATGACCTACAAATTGTTACTCAAGGAATTTTAAAACTATAAAAAAATTATTCAATAAAACAGACATTTCTAGTTATATCTAGTAGACATATTCAAACGCTAAAACTTGTGATAGAATAAAAATACTTAGTGATGAATTACTTCAAAGAATAATAAAGTAACTGGAGATTAAATCTCTACTAACTTCTGATATCTAATAAATTAAAATAATCTCATCTGAAGGAAAAATGAAATGTATGATACACATCTTGTTGGACTAAAAACTTTAAATTACAAAAAAGGAAAAAAATTGTAAATATAGAGATGGTCAGGCATTATTATAACGTAGTGTACAATTATCATTGTGCATTTCTACCTACTAGAAAATAATGTCTAGCTTTGTTGGCAGTAAAGGGTTTTTTTTACAAGAACTGAATACAGTTTTAAGAGGGCTTCTAATTCTTTCCAGTGTAACCCGCTCACTGTGGGCATGTGTCAAATACATCTTAAGCTACATCTGGCTGGTTTTTGGGTTCATAGAATATCCATAATAGAGATTTTCTCATTTTTCATTGGAACAACTTTCACAAATTTTGATGAAACAAAGGGTCATCTCAGAATGCCTGTGGAAGTTTCTGGCCATGGCCAATATGTCTAAATCTCCCTAGCGAAGCGCTGTTCTTGGGGTTTGTACAGATTAAAACCATTAAAAACCAAGGAGATTTTTAATGCATTTTAATAAATTTTAATGCCTAAATGAAAACAAGATTAACACAGAAATAAAGTGAAATACTATACAGATTGTTGTAGTTGTTGTAATGGCATTTTCTGTATGCATTTAATGCATCATAATTAAATGAAAATCTTTATTAAATGACAATTATTTAGCCCTTTTTTCAATTACTGAATACATTACAAATGTGTTTTTCACTATGAAATGAACTTCCCATGCCACATTAATACTGACAGCTGAGCTAATTTGTGTTAGATATCTAGATATTTAACTTACAGTAAATAGCTGGTTTAGAGATAGGCTAATGCTAACAGATGCTAATAAATGTTACCAAAAATATCTTTAGTTTCATTCTTACTCTGTAGAATTAATGTTGGCAGTAAAGGGTTAATTTTTTGCTTTTTCTTGAAGTCGTCCATGTATTATCAAATCACATGCTTAAGATTTCATCAGATGAAATGTAGAAATTCCTGTGCCATTAATACTCACATAGTTCAAAGGCAGAATCCAAACTACAAAAAAAATTAAACATCCCCTTTGGATGTTGCAGCCCATTGCATAGTTATACTTATGGGAAAGGTATAAAAGGACACTCTGGGTTCCTGCTTAGCTAGCTTTTTCAAATGTGATGTGACATTAATAATCCTACAAACAAAGGAAACAAAGGAGAACAAAGGAGTCAATAGCTGGTTAATACAGTCAGCATGAAAAGGTAACCACATATGATAACTATTAATTGTTTGAATGTATGATGTCCTCTGTTACAACATTAAAGCTAATGTCATGTAAGTCCAGTGAACTTGTTATCATGGATTAGTATTACTTTTTACAGTAATGTGCATGGTCAGTAACACAGTGGAAACTAACTTTGGATGTATCATTGATTGCCAAGGGAACGGTAGCAACAATGAACAATGGCATGGCCACTGATGCTATATGATGCATTTGATAATGCATCATATAGCATCATATAGATATTAAATATCAAATAATTTGGACCCTGTTGACTGAAAGAACATGTTTTATGGAATAATATTCAAAAAATTTCAAATTACTTATCACATTTTTTAATGAACTCACATCTTCTATGTAGACAGTTGTTAATTGTACATGCACAGTTTTCAAAATCCTCTGTTCCAGTTAAGCTGCTTCATGAGTATATTTTGTAGCAAAATTCAAACACATATATGTTCATACAGACACACACACACACACACACACACACACACATATATATATATATTTATATGTATATGTAGTAGCAGATAGTTGTGTGGCTCTACAGCTGCCAGTAGGTCATTGCTTGATGAAAAGCCATAAAATACAGGAGACAACTCATGGTCCTCATAGGATGAATCCTAACGACTTTGTGAGCACCTGAGTTTTCTTTTTCCTGACAAACTTCAGATGTTTTTAGCATCAACATTCTTCTGTGTGTGTGTGTGTGTGTGTGTGTGTGTGTGTGTGTGTGTGTCTGTGTGTATGTGTGTGTGTGTGTTTGGTATGCATCAGAGGGTAGCAGGTTTGTTTCAAGTCTCCCTAATAGCAATGGTTATGTCATCCAGGGTGTCTAAGTTACTTTATTTGTGACTTTATGTTTGTTTAGTTGTGTGTGTGTGAGCGAGAGAGAGAGAAAAAGAGAGAGAGAGGAAAAGCAAGAAGAGAGAGAATAAAGGTGAAAAGGGGAGGGGGAACAAAGGAGAGGAAAAGAAAAATATGTCACACATGCCTTTTTCAAAAACATGACTTACACTACCATCTCTTTGTGCATATGTATGTTTGTTGATTTAAGGCAGCAGAAGCAACAGAAGCTCAAATTCTTGTACTTTGCCAGGTGTTTTAACAGGCCGAGGCTGTTTGTTTGTTTGTTTATTCAGGTGGATTTGGTGTGGGAAACCTAACAGGAGGTCAACATGTAGCACATGAACACACATACTCCTGGCGTGAACACAAACACTCTTGGTGTAAATAGACACAGCAGCTGTGTCACTGCTGTCATTGTCCATTTTCATCTGTGTCCTTTATCTTTCAGGCTCCTCAGTTGTCTTGGGACAGATGGTGGGGGGTCACAGTTTGGGGGTTGTAACTGGGTTAGGCAGGACAAGGTGAACTACTGATGAAAGACAGGTAGATTACTTGTAAGGTGTAAGGGCAAAGAAATGAAAGGGCTTTTTCCAGTTTTTTTAGTATTGCAGCTGTCAAAACTGAAGCAGGAAAAAGGTTTCAGTATCCTAACTTTAAGGTTTTAAATTCTGGAAGTCTAGAATAATATGCTGACCATCAATTACCTTTAAGATCAGGTTTTCCAAAATTTAAGTCTAAGAAGCCTTTAAATTATGTAGACATTTTTACTGATATCTAAATGCTGCATGCAGTGGTGTTTTAGTGCAGTTTCCACTGGGGACTGTTCTTTGATGCCCAAGACATTTAACTTGGGCTAAGGTTTTCAGGCATTTTTAAGTCAAGTTTCAGAAATAATTGTTAAATCAACATAACTTTGCAATTTTTTTTATATCTGCTACTAACATCTTCCACTTCCATATTTACTAAAAATGACATGGCAGGACATATTCATCACTAACTACATAAGAAAATGCCTCCCTACCAAATGGATATCAGTGCAACCATAATGATAGATTTTTCTTTTTATGTGGACATCTTAATTTTTTTATGGATATAGACTAAGAGACACAAGCACCTAGAAGGTTGGTAATATTACATATTCTTCTTATATATGTAATATTAGGAAATCCCAGTAAAAACTAAAACTAACAATTAGTTGATCCCACTAAAAAGTAGTGTCTGTTTATTGAAACCCTGATAAATCTTATTCTTCTGTGCCATAGCCCACCCTTTTCTAAAAACTTTTAAAAAGACATCATCTCCCTGGTGCTTTAAATACTTGCAAGAGCACATATAATCTTCAATAAATTGTTTCCTCCAGTATGAGTAATGTTTTGTAATGTTTGCTAAAAACTACAATGCCCAGCTGTTACAAAAAATTATGTTTTTATACATTTACATCTCCAGAGGGAACCAGTACGGTTGGGGCTGAGTGCCACAGACAGGGCAGGGAAGTCAGAAAGTATTGCAAAATTTTGGTCTTTTCATGGAAGCTGTTGACAATAGGAAAATATTGAATAAATGTCAGCTTTATGAAAACTTCGTAATTTCAGTGTGTTTACAGTCAGTGACCACACATGTCTGCTGCCCTTTGTTGGTCTGATCTAATCACCAGCCTCCCCAAGGGTTGCAGTGAACCCCCAGTGAGGACAGTAATTTCACATAAATGCATTGTAGGCTGAAAAGTCAAGTTTTCAGTTTAGGTCACCCTCTCTCCACCAAATAATATTTCTTTTCTCCACTCATTGTATTTCTTAAAGAAACGTAAAGAATATTGGAAACTTTTTGTTTGGTATTTAAATCAATGCAGCTGCAACACTTTTTTCATAAATCAGTGGAATCAGTGAAGTCAATGATCCAAACAGATGTACCAAATAGAAATGACAACTACTCATTACACCACTAACTTATGTAGAATACACCAAAACATACCAAACCTAATGAGACATTGGGTGTGAATAGGAATTTTTCAGTATTATATGGTATGAGCTTTTCTGGATCATTTTTGGAGGCCAGTTTAACTAACCAGCCCAGATGCATCATCCTTTTTGGATAATGTCTCCTCTCCCAGCCTTGGAGCCAGGACAACAGATGGATTTGAGAAATATGCAAACAGGGTTGTAATAATGTTACAAAAAAGAAACTTTTTTATTAACAGAGAAACATGAAATTCATTTGAATTAAGATTATTTAAAGAATTGTTGACAAATTGAGTTTTAAAAAAAAGCTTATTAAAAACAAGTCACTTCAATGATATCAAATAACCCTTGAACTTCATAAATTCTGACTTTCATAAGACTTTGTGTTGAGGTAAATCGGCATTCATCATAGTTGAAGAAGGACGTTAGGTTTCCAATGAGGTTTGGTAAACTAGCTGAGAAGGCTAGCAAAAAGACTGACCAGATGATATACCTATTCACTGTGAGATGGTCTCTTTGGTTTTCCCAGCCAGTGCTACTGAACCACAGACTGAGGGGTCATTCAATCAAACACTTACAGAGGTTTGAATTTGGAGCAAGATGGGATGACCCAGTGGAAACACTATGCACTTTAAAACTTTGATGTCAATCTGCCTCAAATGAAGCCTAATGGACATATAAAGGTTCATACCAAAGAGCCTTTGAAATACTGGATGGAGGGGGAGGAAAGAAAAAGGAAAGGGAAAGACCAAAGTGAAGGTAGAAGACAGAGGATAAAATCTCCACTCTCCTTCCCCTGCCCCTCACCCACCACTGTGAGCTTGTTATGGTAGAAGAAGGGGTAGACCCTGAAGTCACCAGCTCTCTGTGTTCCCACACTGTACCCAAACCAACCCTGAGGTCAAGGATCAGAGCTAAATGCTGGTAAACCATCTGGGAATCCAGTGGGCAGCTTTATGACTGTTTTTTTTTAGTTTGTTTTTTGTTTTGTTTCGTTTTTATTACTGTGCTCTCTGCGAATCCTCTAGAATGCTAAACAACAGAATAACTGCTTGGTTGAAATTTTTGTTTATAGAAATCTTAGCAGATTTACCATTTATGAATAATTTCAATACCTCAATTTGGGCTGCTTGTTTGCAAAAACTCAAGTATGAACACTATCAAACTGAGGGACATTTTGTTAAGAACCCTCTTTGAGAAAGAAAAACAAGCCACAGGAAAAACAAGCAAAATGAAAAAAATAATGGCTGGGCATTCATTGTAAATCTTACAAGCAGTGAGCATTCTTTTATAAGTGGTCTTCATTGATCCTGCCTGTCAGTAGAAGAGTGCTACATTTCCACCCCCATCTCTCTGACTCTTTTCCCAAAAGCAGCTACAAGTCAACAACTCTGACTGTGTTTTAAGTGCTTCTCCAAAAAGCGAGTGTGCGTGTCTATGTGTGTGTCCATTGAGTTTGCCTCAGTGCTGCACATTCCTTAGCCTCTGTTAGCATTCAGCCCACATAGGTCATGGCCAGCAGGCTTTTGTGTGCAACCAGCCCCGGTGTCACTGCAATATGGTGGGTGAGTGTGTGTTTGTGTATACAAATGGGAGAGAAAGTCAATGGGAGCTGTGTACACACAAACACACAAACTGTTGGTGAGAAGCACTCATGGACAGTTACAAGGTTGCAAAGGCTTTCAAAGAAAAAAACTTGTTAAAAGAGTTGCTTGGTCTGAGAGCTCTCATGAATGTCAACTATAAAAAGAAGCGATGTTACAGCTGAGGGAAGTTACAGCTGGAAGTTACAGGAAGTTACAAATGAAGTAAGAATGGTATGACTATGTATACTGTAAGTATGTGGACACCTCCAATTCATATACTTTTGTGTACTTTTGGTCTGGGCTTGTTTTTCCTTGTTTGGGATAGGCCTCTTCATTTCAGTTAAATGAAATCATAATACTACAGAATACAGTGATTATTTAAATAATTGTGTGCTTCCAACTTTGTGACAGCAGTTTGGGGATTACATTTTCTTGCAGTTGTTTGATGTGAAAGAACTTCACTGGCCTGCACAGAACCCTGAGCCAGACCCTATCTCCAAATCTCTGCAACCAGGTTTCAACATCTAGTGGAAAGACTGAAACCAAAAGAGTGGAGGCTAATATATCAGTACATGGATTTTTATTATATTTTTAGTAACAGTGGGGTGTCCACACACTTTTTTGGGGTTTCTCCATACTTTTATAGTTTCATTTGTGAGCATCGGATGACACAAAAGCCAACATCAAGGGACTGAATAAGCAATTATAGGTTTTATTCAAGATGAGAAAATCCGGTCTGCAAAACTGAACAAAAATGTTACTTGAGGCAAAGTCAAATCCTCAACAACAGAGGAAACTGTTATGGGTTAGAGACAAAGCATGATATTATCATTATAAATTGACACCGCTCCTCAGCTGCTGGGTCGGAATAGGTTTTAACTGACCATATAATGCCATACTGAGGTCTATATCTGCCATGAAAACTAATAGCTCTATAAGCTAATGGAGCATGAAGCTTTTAGGTGCAAAATCAGATATGTGACTATTTGACAATGACTATTTGAAGATTATATCAATAAAGTTAACAAAGTAGCATCCAATGCTAATGATTATATCTTATCTGTTTCTTTCCAAGTGGGAAAGTGCTTTTATTTATGACAACATACTTAGCTAGGTACCTTGACGCTAAATCAAGACCATTCCCCAAAAGTAATTTACTGAATTGACGGGAAATGTGTCAGATTATTTATGTATTTAGTTATTTTACTCTGGATTTTGTTGAGTTGGCATTAAGTTCTAGTATACATTCTTTAACATTGTTTTTATTGCATTAAGTCCACTTTTCCCTAGAGGCAGACATGGCTGTACTCAGAATTAAAAAAAAAACAAAAAAACAAAAACTGAGCTCATGAGTCCAAATTGCAAGGTGGCAAGGTGGCAGGAGAATTCAACCCACCTAAAACCAGACTAGGTCAAAACATACTATATGCTTGGACCACCCTTGATCTCTGTTTGCCTTTCTCCTACTCTCTGTGCACATATATAAAGTATTTTACTATAGCTGAATTCCCAAAGAAGCTGTTTTTATTTACCTGTTTTTCTTTTTCTGTTGTAGGATAATGGAAAAAATATGAAATAGTAACTGAAACAACACTCATTAACACCTCTCTTATGACACAATTAAAACTGTTTGTGTCAATTGCTTTTGAAAGAGCAACAGCCAATGGGGAAACTCTAAAACTCAGCAGGCTGATTAATGGTGTAACTTCAGCACTCAGCCAGTCAGTCATAGACACTAATGTTTCAAGGGCTGATCTTGTATCTGTGGTCTAGCCAAAAATATGGACTAGCCACTACCTGAGTTTTAATTAAATCATTAAACTTTCATGTTTTATTAGTTCATTCTCCTGTTAATTTACATTTTATATAAATTATATCTCCCAAGAATATTTTTCAATTCCCCCTTAAATCAACCATGTTGTAAACAAAAATGGTGGGAGGAGGGAAAGCGGAACAGTAGACATCTCAGATGTCTACTGTTCCACTATGGTTTGGCAATATTTTGATCTAGAAAATGAAAATAAGGTCGTATGTTGGCTGTGTAAGAACACACCACCATATAACCACTTGATTGGAGCAATGTGGAACCACATTCAGCACAGGCATGTGGACTTAACCTGTAAGGAAAGGAGGCTGCTTGTGCTAACACTGCTTACCTTAGCCACACTCTGCAAAACAATGTGACATGCAGTGTATTCCATTGTTGACCTAGACTATTGCAGTCTGCCACTTTAATTTGTCTTTCCATAGTTTCAAAATGAAATGAAAAATTTTCTGTGGCTGTGGCTCAGGTAGAGCAGGTCGTGGCCCTGAAGGTCGGCAGTTCGATCCCTGGCTTCTTCAGTCTGCATGTTTAAGTGTCATTGGGCAAGATACTGAACCCCAAATTGCCCCTGATGTATGAATGGTGTGTGAATGTGTGTGTGTATGAATAGAAAAGCACTGTATGTATACTTGTATGATTGTGCGCGCAAATTGGTGAATGTGACAGTATTGTAAAGAGCTCTCAGTGGTCAATAAGACTAGAAAGTGAGTTCAGTCTTTAGGAACATCCCTACTCCTCAGTGGTTGTAACATTCCTGTGTACAGACAAGAACTTTTAACTGTCGTAAGTAACTAAGTTATTCCTTATTTTTTTCCGGTGCTTGTTCAGGCTCTTATTACTCAAGTTTTCAGAGGGTTCTTGCATAGAATTGAGCTATCGGGTACTTGGGGAAGAGGCCTAGTTGAGAATCCCCCTGTAAATCGGATATTGCCAGTGGATGGCAATATTCAATCTACATGTGGATTTTCATCTTTATAAAAATTATACTGGGATATGGATGATATAGATATTAATGTATTGCGAGAAGAGCATTGGCTCTAAAATGTTTACACAGACTGAGTAGAACTAATTGTTAGCCATATACTCTATGTAAAATCAATGAAGTGTACTCTAAAGATGTAGATTGCATTTGTCTTTATATATACACTGTTTTTCACAAAAGTACAGTTTTTGTGGTGTATATTTGAATACTGTGTCATTAACCACTGTGATTTTAATAGCAGGAAGACTGTGTGAAGTGTGAAAGCATTTGTGTATTTCCTTTTTCCGGTGTAATATGGCCCTGTGACTTTCAGCTTCAGAAACAGCCAGCCTTGTTTCTAAACCCTCATGAGTCTATTCACTTCCTTTTTTCATGATAAAACAATCCAACCAGTTCATGCTATGATAAAAGCCATGTCCCACAGGGCTTCTGATAAACACACATTCTTGGGAAGCAAGAGAGGTGAGGAGAGCAGAAGGAAAAGAGCATTGAAAAATGTATGTTCATACTTGTGGCTCTATTTTAATTTTCGTGTGTGCGTGTGTGTGTGTGTGTGCGTGTGTGTGTGTGTGTGTGTGTGTGTGTGTCTGTGTCTGTGTGTCTGTGTGTCTGTGTGTATGTATGTGTGTGAGAGAGAGCAAGTGTGAATGTGAATAGCCCTATAATTATAATTCTTTGATGAAGAATGGTTATGTATTGGATTCCCCTACTTCACATCACTCTTACAAACACACATCCAGCCCCATAGTCATTCCTGGGATATCACACCAATCTAGCACAGCTGCTTGTCCTTGCTCTCTTCTCCCTGGAAACTCTCTTTATTTGTCCTAATAAAGCTGTGCTTCACTCCTGCTCAACTCCATAAACCAACACTCCACTACAAACCAATAAAAGCTGTCACTGTGCCTTCCAGGTGCTCAGGCTGAAACTGTTCCTCACTACATCTGCTTTCCAATTGAAAATTGTAACAATTAAGTAAGTGTATAAACATTTCTGAAAACTGGGCCTCTCTTTTAGGCGAGCTGGAAAGTATTAGCATCAGTGCAGGTGTTGCTGAGAGTTGTGCTTCCTCAGATTGTGAGTTTGCTCTCAGAGAGGTGATGACAGAGAGACAAAATCAGGGGTTTTCAGGCTGAAGCAATACACAGACTGTGAAACAAGCCTGGTTACAGAGCATCAGGTTGTTTTCAATTTAAATACAATATCTAATTGATATTTTTATACTGACAGTTGTTCAAATGACCATGTGTAACATGGAAGGTGTTGTTCATGGTGACAGACCTAGTTTTAATCATCATTTAAACTGCTGTTCCCCTCAGTTCTACATAGCATTTTTAGACTTTTTTACCTCTCCCAAGGAGTTTATTTTTTCACCTGTGACTTTTTGTTTTTTAGTAGGATTACACAAAAAATCAGGTCACCAGGATTTTTATCAGTCACATCAAAAAAGAAAATCAATTTATTTGGATAGAATTACCACAATTGCTCAAGGAGCTAAATAAAATTGCATTTTTCTATCACAACTTCAAGTTGGTATACTTGAGTTTGACTTTGCTCTTTTGACCAACTGCTAACCATATTCACAGAGCTGAGCCTTTTAGAGAAGCTATTATATTAGTGGTGATGCACCATTCAGTTTTATATAACTCTGCTTTGCTTCTGTATCAATAACAGTTTTATCACTAGCACTTTTGGTATTAAGTTTATTGGCCTTTATAAAGGATTACAGCACTGCAGAGAGGAACTGGCCATTCCTCTTCTGAAAACCTCCATTTTGCTGTTCATCATTTTGATGGTACAGTAAATAGAATTCAGATAAAAATGATGTAAAATAACACGAAATGTAAAATTCTCATAAAATGTCATAGCCATATCATATATAATGATTCAGTCGGATGGTGATCATGTTCCTAACTGACATTTTGATTCATCTCTGATTTTTCTACACCAGTGCCAGAATTTAATACTGGCGTACAGGAGGAATCTGTAGAGTGAGTGGGGAGGTTCCTTTTCATTACAGTCCTACAATTAGTATATTTTCACCTTCAGGTAACTGTATCTTATATTTCTTGCAACTGTGTTTAATTGCCCCTCCTCTACCAATGTATTTTTATTGTCTCCGTATTAACTTAACTTTGAATCCAATCCCACAACCTCTTTTGATGGCAGTAAATCATCTTCGATTAATTTCGCTGCTGAAGAAATTATCCGAATGTTTTCTGCACTATGCTAAGAATTCCTGCTAATAAGTTACAGGGTCATCAACAGAACTTCCCCGTGCTGTGAAACGTGCTGAAGATTGCAGTTAAAGTGAGGACAAATAGACTGGTTACAAACAGGCAATCCCCATTTAACAATCAGTGGACTTCCCCAGGGAGAGGCAATCACCCTTTGTCATGTAGAGTGGAATTACTTTTTTGGGTCGTCCTATGAACACATATGCGCATATGCGTGTGAATGGCCTGAGAAGATATTAAAGACAGCCAGTCAAATTTGACCTTTACTGCTGGTTAGCTGCCCAAAATGTTACAGCTAATCATACAAAATGAGCAGTAAGATGCAAATGATGCTTTTTCCCACATGATTACTATTTCCATCTTTTACTCTATTTTCCAAGTTGGAACAGATTTTTACCCTGAACATTAATTTCTCCTGCTAGTCCCTGTGGACAGTCAGGTAAAATCTGTTATTACATTAAATTAAACATTCTAAATAGAACTAAAGTTCGGCCTTTGTTTTCACAGGTGGACATGACTGTTAACATAATGGCAAAGTGAGCTCTTCCACCCCACAAGCAGGATGTGGTGATATTAATGCTGGTGTGTTGAGAATATTTTGCCTGATTTCATTCCTTGCCTGGAGAAGCTCTCCATAGGATGTGTTAATGTGTTTGTCTGTGGTTCTTATTTACTGTAGCCTTGTTGTCAGCCCCAACCAATCTGATCACTCCCCTCTTACAACTCTCATCAACAAGGCACTTCATTCCTCAGAAAATCAGCTCACTTGATTGGATTTGTTACAATTGTTTTTTCAGACATTCTGAGTAAGCTCTAGAAACTGTTATGTGTGAAAATCCCAAGAGATCAGTACTTTAAGAAATATACAAACCAGCCTGTCTGACATCAACTTTCATCCAACAGTCAAAGTCACAGAGATTAAAATTTCCCCTCTTCTGATGTTTGATTTGAACATTAACTGAAGCTCCTGACCTGTATCTGCATGATTTTATGCATTGCATTGCTGCCACATGATTGGCTGATTGGATTATTACCTCAATAAGCAAGTGTACAGATGTTCCTAATAAAGTGCTTAGGGAGGATAGTTGCTCTATGATATGATACACTGATAAAATAAAGTTAAAGGTGCCAAGTAAAAATGATATACTGATGACAGAAAGATATAATAAGTTGCTAGCAAAGATTTTAAGATTTTGCAGAAAAGAATGTTATACATCAAGGGGAACTCAAACAATTTCCTCCACACATCAGAATTTGTTTACAAATCTTCAGTAGATAACTGTTTGTGCTAAAAGATGTATAAAGCCATTTGTGGCTCAAGAGGGAGCTATGTGAAATTTGATAAATGTCCTCAAAGAAGACAAGTACAAGTTTGAAAATGAAAAAAAAAAATAATCTAGGGGTATGGATTCAGAAAAACATGAGTTTACCAGACATCTATAACCAGCTCTTCATCTCTACTTGACGCTAGAGGCTTCACACTATATTAACTGAAACTAGCATAAGACATCTGAATAGCTAACCAAACTTATTGTGATCAAGTTGCCTTGCAGGTACTGAAGATGCCAGCTCTTAGAAGGAAGAGGGAGTTGTCAGCAATGCCAAAAGATGGAGTAGCCTTTTAAGCTCAAAGTTTACTACATACTGCTTTTATTTTCCATGTCTTTCATTTTCCATGTCATCTTTGCTTTTTACCTATTTCCTGTTGCCTTTATGATAAAGGAATACAGAAGGTTTAATCAGTGATTTTTTTTCTGAATAGTTGTATGCAGACCAAAATGGAATTGGTTAAATTAAATAAATTGATACAACTATGTAGGAAAACATATCCTTATTTTTAAAATGATGGAACTTGTTTTTCTCAGATTTATGTCATGAAAAGTAGGTAAATATGATTTATTTGTCTGGAGGAAGATGGATCTCAGTGTTGAAAAAATATTTTCCAGATCTAAAAGGGCAGCAACACAAGACATAAATTAAGAGTAAACATTTGAGCAAAAAGTTGCATATTTTAGTGCCAAGATGTTATTTTTTCTCAGCAAAGTGCAGACCACAATAATTTGATCCACTGTTATTGAGTGGAAATTAAACAACATCCTTCTTCATCCTCACAAAATATTAGGCTCTTGGCTGCATAAAGCTGATAACTTATGAAATCAATAAAGCTTTTTACTTAACATACTGTCATAAATGTAGCCGCAAGGGGACACAAGCCAGTGTCTTATTGTGCCGGTCCCAAGCCCGGATAAATACAGAGGGTTGTGTCAGGAAGGGCATCCGACGTAAAACTTTTGCCAAATTAAACATGCGAGTCAGATCTATGAATCCCATACCGGATCGGTCAAGGCCCGGGTTAACAACGACCGCCATCGGTGCTGTTCACCTACAGGGTGCCGGTGGAAATTGGACTACTGTTGGTAGAAGAAGGAGAGGAGGAAGGTGTGTTCGTAGGAAGAGAGAGAAGAGGAATGCCAAGAGGCTAGGACTGAGAGTAGGGACTTTGAATGTTGGAACCATGACAGGAAAGGGTAGAGAGTTAGTTGACATGATGCAGAGGAGGAAGGTAGACATACTGTGTGTCCAGGAGACCAGGTGGAAAGGCAGCAAGGCTAGAAGTTTGGGAGCAGGGTTCAAGTTGTTCTACCATGGTGTAGATAGGAAGAGAAACGGAATAGGAGTTATCTTGAAGGAGGAGCTTGTTAGGAATGTCCTGGAGGTAAAAAGAGTGTCGGATAGAGTGATGAGTCTGAAGCTAGAAATCGAAGGTGTAATGTTCAATGTGGTTAGTGGGTATGCTCCACAGGTAGGCTGTGAGCTGGAGGAGAAGGAGAAATTCTGGTCGGACCTTGATGAAGCCATACAGAGCATCCCTAGAGATGAGAGAGTTGTCATTGGTGCAGACTTCAATGGACATGTTGGTGCAGGAAACAGAGGCGATGAGGAAGCGATGGGCAGATTCGGTATCCAGGAGAGGAACGCAGAAGGACAGATGGTGGTTGATTTTGCAAAAAGATGGAAATGGCTGTAGTGAATACTTTCTTCCAGAAGAGGCAGGAGCACAGGGTGACGTATAAGAGTGGAGGTAGGAGCACACAGATAGACTACATCTTGTGTAGACGGTGTAATCTGAAGGAGATCAGTGACTGCAAAGTAGTGGTTGGTGAGAGTGTAGCCAGACAGCATAGAATGCTGGTGTGTAGGATGACCTTGGTGGTGAGGAAGACGAAGAGGACAAAGGCAGAGCAGAGGACGAAATGGTGGAAGCTAAAAAAGGAAGAGTGTTGCATGACTTTTAGGAAGGAGTTGAGGCAGACAGAATGTGAAAGTAGAGGTGGCAAAGGCCAAACAAGGGGCTTATGATGACTTGTATGTTTGGTTGGACAGTAAGGAGGGAGAGACTGATCTATACAGATTGGCAAGGCAGAGAGACAGAGATGGGAAGGACGTGCAGCAGGTTAGGGTGATTAAGGATAGAGATGGAAATGTATTGACAGGTGCCAGCAGTGTGATGGGAAGATGGAAAGAGTACTTTGAAGAGTTGATGAATGAGGAAAATGAGAGAGAACGAAGAGTAGAAGATGTGGCTGTTGTGGATCAGGAAATAGCAAAGATTAGTAAAGATGAAGTGAGGAAGGCACTGAAGAGGATGAAGAGTGGAAAGGCACTTGGTCCTGATGATATACCTGTGGAGGTATGGAAGTGTCTAGGAGAGGCGGCAGTAGAGTTTCTGACTGGGTTGTTTAACAGGATCTTAGATAGTGACAAGATGCCTGAGGAATGGAGGAGAAGTGTGCTGGTGCCCATTTTTAAGAACAAGGGAGATGTGCAGAACTGTGGCAACTACAGAGGAATAAAGCTGATGAGCCATACAATGAAGCTATGGGAAAGAGTAGTTGAAGCTAGACTAAGGGCAAAAGTGAGCATTTGTGAGCAGCAGTATGGCTTCATGCCAAAAAAGAGTACCACAGATGCAGTATTTGCTCTGAGGATGTTGATAGAGAAGTACAGGGAAGGTCAGAGGGAGCTGCATTGTGTCTTTGTAGATCTGGAGAAAGCGTATGACAGGGTGCCCAGAGAGGAACTGTGGTACTGTATGAGGAAGTCTGGAGTGACAGAGAAGTATGTTAGAGTGGTGCAGGACATGTATGTGGACTGTAAGACAGTGGTTAGGTTTGCTGTAGGTGTGACAGAGGAGTTCAAGGTAGAGGTGGGACTGCATCAGGGATCAGCTCTAAGCCCCTTCTTGTTTGCTATGGTGATGGACAGACTGACAGACGAGGTTAGACAGGAATCTCCATGGACTATGATGTTTGCAGATGACATTGTGATATGTAGTGAGAGCAGGGAACAGGTGGAGGAGAAGCCTGAGAGGTGGAGATTTGCCCTGGAAAGGAGAGGAATGAAGGTTAGCCGCAGCAAGACAGAGTACATGTGTGTGAATGAGAGGGACCCAAGTGGAAGAGTGAGGTTACACGGAGAAGAGATAAAGAAGGTGGAGGATTTTAAGTATTCAGGGTCAACAGTCCAGGGCAATGGAGAGTGTGGAAAAGAGGTGAAGAAGCGTGTGCAGGCAGGCTGGAACGGGTGGAGAAAAGTGTCAGGTGTGATGTGTGATAGAAGAGTTTCAGCTAAAATGAAAGGAAAGGTGTACAAAACTGTGGTGAGACCAGCGATGCTGTTTGGTCTAGAGACAGTGCCACTGAGGAAAAGACAGGAGGCAGAGCTGGAGGTAGCAGAGATGAAGATGTTGACGTTCTCTCTACTACCGTAGTTGCCTACTGCACTATCAAAGCAATCTCAACTTTTCCACACAGTTAGTGAATTTCAAGTATGCTGATTTTGTCACGGTATTCAGGTTAATAATCTAATTTCATTTCTATTGCTTATAGTTTGGTAACATATAAGTCAAGTAAGTGGGATAACTTAAGAATATAGGGCTATGGCTATTTCCCAGAGGCAATTCACACCAGAGTAAATTCAATTTGTT